>OY751321.1:28275785-28788285 GCA_963564615.1 Rhorus exstirpatorius
CACGAATCTTCTGATGCCCACGCTAACAGTATTTCTTTCTCTGTGAATAATTGGTGGAAAAATTAAATTACAATTTTGAGAATGATTATAGATATTTATTATTTCATTCACGTAACATTTTAATTGACGCACCCTCTATACGTGACGTGATGCAGTATACGCAAGACGGCATCCGGGTTTCTCGTGTATATACAAAAGTGGGAGTTCTAGCGGACTAAGTTGTGGCTTGAAAGTTAAACACTGGCCTGTCCGGGAGTAATTAATCTATCCCCGTGAGTCCACAAGCTTCCACCGTACATATGTATGTATGTATATATATATACTTCATGAAAAACGTTGCGAGTAACAGTGCACCGAGGCCAAAAACCTCTTCTAAACACCGTTTCTCTCAGCCACGTCTTCGAGGACCTTCTCCGAACCGAAACCTTCTCGCATGGCGAAAAAAAAACTCCTGGATATCTGTGTGCTCGAACCTCGAGAACTTTTCTTCGAGTTTTCGATAGCAAAACTAACAAACCTTTTCGACGGATAAGGTGAAAGAAGAAAACAATGACGAAGGAGAAAAAGACCAAAATAAAATGTCTTTTCGTCTGTGATTTGTCTGTTTTAATTAGGTACAGTATCGTTGGGAAAAATTATTAAATTCGATAATGCGTAAAACGTGTTATAATAATGTGCAAAGAACATCCAATAAAAATATTGATTTTGTCGTATTATACATTGACTATAGTCCGAATCGTTTTACCTTGATTAACCTGAAAATCGTTACGAGTGTTTTAATGAATACATTGTACATCTGTGTTACTTTTCATTATTTCAAATTCTCGATATTATTTTATCAGCCATGGAATTGATAAGGGAGGATACTCGGGTGTTGATGAATCATCAATATTGTCATGAATATAGTCCAAAACGCGTAGCCGAGGGCCGTCAGCTGATTAATTGCATTGATAGATTAAGTTTTGATGATTATTAATTGTAAATATTTTAGCCGAAAATTCCACGATCCCATTGTTTCAATTAATTGATCGATTTCGCGAATGAATTTATTATAAAATCAGTCAGTTCTCCATCATTCAAGTTCATTAATTTTACAATGAAGCTTATGGCGAGATAATTATTTCGGGGCGATAAATCCAAAATGGTTGAGGAGCGGAACAAAATGGGCAACAATAGTTGACCATTGTTTTTTAAAAAATTATGAAAACGTACTAATCTTTGATAATTGCTATTCTAATCTCAAGCAACGTGACACTTTGGGTTACTTACCCTTGCATATGGTTCAGGAGCAGAGAGACTAGTCGGAAACGTAAATCGTGCATCTTCCGAGTGTCGTCAGCGAACTCGAGAGCTTCGAGTCACAGGTTTCTCATAAATATAAACATGGAAATGAGAAGATAAAACGTGTGATATGGACGGAGAGCAGGCAAAGTCAAATGCAGGTTGTATCGCTATCCAGAAGATACGTTGCCTCGGAAACGTTCGCTCTGCATTCTCTCTTATATACTCTCTACAGCATTCGCAATAAATGTCTATCTGGATCTTGACTCTATTACACGATATCACCCAAGAAATTCACATTTAAAAGATATCGCAGTCGATGAGAAACGTCCTATCGATTTTAAAGGATATTTTTATCAATTTGTTTTTATCATCTCTCATCGATTTTTCATTCGTACATTCGTTTTATTTTTCTGATCAAGGCTTTTCTCATTTTTCTTCCCCCAATCTTTGTATCTTTATTTTATCTTTATTTTCTTTCGCATACAAATCTCAGTGAAAAACTTTATCCCATAATTCACCGTACAGGTTAATGCGGAACACCATAAATCAATCTGAATAACGTCTCTTGTGCGCGCAATTCCGCTTTATAACATCGCGCTCGTGGCCCCATTATTCCGATATGCATCGGATTGGGTCTTGCACATTAACGCAAAATAAAGCCACACTGGGACACATCGATGGCCTAAGGCAAGCATCGTTGCAACAGCCCTCTCCGGTATTTTACCGATAAATGATTGCTCTTATACAGAAGAGAGAGAGAGAGAGGGAGAGAGAGAGAGAGAGAGAGAGAGAGAGAGAGAGAGAGAGAGAGAGAGAGAGAGAGAGAGCACCGAGATGAGTGCGCGCACCTGGGTGATCGCAACGAGAGGACCCTTTACGACCACGAGGCACCAGGGTGTAAAATGAAAGATATCAGGGCCTCCGCCACCTTTATCCCGTGATATAATATTACGCATGGGACATTCAACGTGAAGAGCGAAATTTTTTAATCTTATTTTGAGAATCTTTTCGATTTTTGGTGCTTGATATTGATGAAAAAAAAAACGTAAATTTCACTTCATCCCAGTGTACTAAAATAAATAATGATAATTTTAAAATAAGTAATGATAACTTTGGTGCATAAATTTTTGATAAAAGTCATCGATACATCGAAGATATCAATATAAAATAGCGTTCAAACAATAAGAATGCTTAACAATTATGTAACAAAATCGTTAAAAATATATTTGTTGGCTAACTATTCTGAAAAATGATCGGTCAATGAACTCGAAGTTTTACGAGTATTCAATACACACAATAGAAACCGACGAATGTGAAGAAAAGAGCAAGCGAAGATAAAAATGATTTCATTATTTCGTTTGCTAAGCATCAAATTTGACGTTCGAAAACAATGAATATCGTTTCAATGTCGACATAAATTTTTTTTTTTTCAAATTGCTCGCCTTAAAATGGAACGTCCCATGACAAAGATAAAAATGTCGAAGGGCCAGGATAAGCGAGAAAATTGATCGTGGTTTGCCTATACGCGCGTGATGACAATTAAAAAATATGAATTACAACCAACGCTCGTCGTGCAACTTTTTTTTTTTTTGCACCAAGAGACGCATCCCCTTGATGTAAATCTATACGAGGACGCGAGCATCGCGAGGAAAAACAAAATTCGACGAGTTTTATTGCACGAATTTTTATTTCGAACAATGCGATTTTTTTTTTTTCATTATTCGCGAGAATTGTCAGAATGGGCATTCTCTTTTTTATTCACTGTCAATGCCGTGCAGGATTTTCATAGTCGTATTTCACTGGTCCATCTCGCTATAGAGAGTATCCGATTATTCCTAGTCGCGGAAATACTCAGGAGAAAAAAAATACGAAATTTCCGGAGCAAAAATTAAGGGAACGCTAAAGTTAAGCGCGTAGTTAGAGATAAAAAAAATTCGACTCCCAGGCCTTGATTCCCCATTAACATTTATGCAATACTCTAAAACTATACTATACTATAAAATAGTGGAGAAAAAAAAAATCAAATCTTTTTCTCAGTCAGTCTAGATGTAAGTTTCAGTTTACTGCGAATAAACGCTTTTTCTCGATTCAATTGGGCTTTGCGAATCGCTGCGCTGCTCGTACCCATTGATAATTCATCTCTCCGTATGTGTAGTATGAGCCTTTGTGACCAAAGGAAAAGCGCGCGGTTTCGCCAATACATCGAGAGGTCTTGTATATTTGCTTATACCGAGACTTATGTATTGTAGAGCGAGAGAGAGAGAGAGAGGGAGAGAGAGAGAGATCTGTTAAATCTCTGGGGGTGATTCGTTTTGGAATAGGAAATAGTGAATTGAACGGTGAATACTGAAGTCAAAAAACTCGGAAGCGATCAAAAAAAGATAAATTTGCGAAAAGTTCACCACGATGAAAGTGTTGTAGTAAAATAATAAAAGTTCGTTGCAATTTTTATTATCTTTCACATACTTTCTTATTTTTTTATTTTTTAAATTGTTTGTTTAATTCTTGGATTAAAAACAAAGGCCTCAATATTCCCACGGAAGAATGAATTCCTCTTTGTATCATAATCAGAAATGACAACGCATAAAAGTTCGTGGTCGTATAGACGTCATTGAAATTCATTCGTCGCTTTTTTGTGCCCCCCCCCCCTCCCCCCATTTACAGACAATACATCGGTCGCTGTCCATTCACCTTGATCAATTCTTTGCCAAACAGACTCGATGACTAGCGAGAAGAAAAGAAAAAAATAAGTGGAAAAAGTCGAGCAAGACGACAGTGTTAATAAATTGACAAAGTTTCGCGTCACCATTTTCGTTCTTTTACGCTTTGTCCTTCGCCCCCCTCCTCTCGTAATCCTCAATTCGAATAAATACAAAGATCTTGATATTATCGAGCAAAAATTCATCGCTCTTTAATCATCATCAAACGAGACAACGTGACGAAATTTCGTCGGACCGAAAATCCGTTTTTGTTCTCGACGATTAATTAACACGTCGCGTAAGAATGTGCCACGTGGGCAATTCAATTTTTTGATTAATGGAACCATATGAATTTGAGCAGGGGGAGGAGGGGATAGGAAGTAATAAGACTACCAATTAACGCGCATTCTCCAACGATGTTTCGTCTCTTTATCTCGTTTTGTCGCTGACGAAGAGATCACGAATGCGAAACGAGCGCGGAATTTCCGTGACGGTAATTATAGAGGCTCGGTCATAATCGCATTGGGAAACGTGCCAAGACGACGTGAATGTCCTTCGAGGCCATCGAAATTGGAATTCCATCGTCTATAACGTGTGTGTTGATATATATGTATATATATATACCGATCGCTGGGACTTCTTAAATACGCAGTTCGTGATGGTATTTCAATAACCTCTTGGGTTCGATCCTCGCTGGGTTGTAATCGATCTCGACACCGGGAAAGTCTGGTATATCCACACTTTTTATATCCATATTCATATATCTATACAATCGGTGAGTCGATGATATTTTTCTCTCGTGACTCACAAGTAACTCGACATAAAATTTCCCTAAACAAAGCGCCATAATAATAATAATAATAATAATAATGATAATAATAATAAATAATACAATTAAGATGAGGCTCACAATCCTGTCGCTCTTGCACTTGGAAGATGGTAAAGTTTGAGTTTATTGTCGTGATGGGGACTATCGCAGGAGTCAGTGAAACGTAAAATCTTATGACGTATAAAATGGGGTATGAAAATATTTCTAAAAAGTACTCAGAGACCGTTTGGTGCATTGCATTTTTCGAAAAAAAAATGATTTACTTTTATTTTTATTTTTGTTACACACATACATGCTCGTACTATATGCGCAATAATTTTTATCGATAAAAGCCCGCATGGCTCAGAGATCCTGTCGATCTCAAAACTATCTCATTTCATCTTTAACCCTCTTTTTTACGATACGGTTGTGTCCGGCATGATTTTAAACGCAAACACATTCACGTATCTTTCAACAAATTTTTGTCCCGTCGACCGTGTAATTACGATAAGGTCATAGAGTCGTTTTTCCGCACTGTACAAGTCGATTTGTGCTCGTAGCCAAGCGGAACATATAAAAAATAAATACATGCATAACTCACTTTTTTTTTGCTATGCTTCGTGTACAACACCAGGAAGAAACGCTGGTCCAGGTTTCAAAGGATTCTCGAAAAGAAATAAAAAACGAATATTCTTGGCCAGCGGGTGCTTCTGGGATGTATTGAACTTTATTTCAAAATGGCGGATTCAAGGCGTATAAAAAAGTATGAAAACCTCATATTTTATTAGATTCTTGTGGAACTTTGTATACCCAGAGGTTCGTTTCTTAACGTATTTGATGTTCAAAGTAATACGGATACAGTGCGATTCCGATTTCCTTGGATCCCGATTTTCTGCCATTTCCCTACATCCTATATATGTATATATGTGCCTCTTAGCTAAACCTCGATTTTTTTCCAGTGCTCCCTTCAGGTGGAAGAAAATCAGGATCGCACGACTGTACGTATTTGATGTCCAAAGTAAGAAATAAAAAATTGCAGATATCCAATGTGGTGGCTCGAAATTTCAAAAAAAACTCGTCATTGTCTCAGACTCTCGTGCATGGAATTAGGTGTCAACAAAGGCTTATTGTCCTCCCTAAATGAGAATTCAAACGTATGGATCATTAATTTCTTTGTGCCGACGAAACATATTATTATATCGTCATCAAGCTTTGTCCAAAGTCACGCGGTCCTGCGCGTTATACGTTTTTTTTTGTCGAAGCTCTACCCTTCTAGGCGAATTTACGTACCGACGAGATCTCGGTGATGGCAATGATATAATGACCACGAGAATTATCGTAAATCATTCGACAGAGTCGATGGACGAAATATACAAACATGTATCATATAGAAGATTATACACGAAATCTAGCTTATCGTAAAGCGGAGATAACTCAGGGGAAACATCCATGGTAATATCCTGCATTGAATCGTTATGGCTTTCACACGCACCTTTTGCTACGATGATACATGTACGATATTGCCGAGGCGGAGTGGACAACCAGCACGCGATGGCGATCGATGGTCCCAAAGATGCAGACCGAATCACGTATAATGTACAGTGCCGAACACGAAATGCGCGTATCGAGTGTGTATACAAAAGGATAGAGCCCTTTTGGCATTTTGCCAAAGGGCTACCGATGGCTCAATGTTAAAAGGGCGTATCTAGTTTGTTTGGCGTTAGGCCATATACATACATGTATATTCTCATTTCCTCTGTCCCTCGATCTCTCTATAGAGAGAGAGAGAGAGAGAGAGAGAGAGAGAGAGAGAGAGAGAAAATGCTGCATAACGAACGAGCAGCCATAGCCACTCGATCGGTGAGAGCGTTTCCCGGGATTCTGTGTAATGCAATTAGAACGGGCTACCTGTCGTATGATCATGTGGATTTTACTCCAATACTCTCCAACAACCATCCCCGCGTTCTTGTATACACATACTCGCTCAATACTCTCATTTGCAATGGACGCGTCACGCACACACGACGATAGAGAAGTATGCAAATCGACGATCGACTTTGCCGGGCTCACGATTGCAGCTTCCGGTCTCAGTGTGTACGGGATAACATTTATATACATTATATGTGACATTTCACGTTACTTTAGGCCCTCGAAAATATCTGAAAATGTCTGAATATCAAGTTCTACGAGTGTAACGGTTGTTGAATAGTTTTTGAAAAAAAAAAGGACAATATTGTTTATAAGATCGAGGGAGCCGGTATCCTTTACCGTTACCCATTACCGGTATCCTTTTTTCCTCTGACTCTGATCAAAAGAATCTTTTCGACGTTATACCATATAGAATTTCAAGCAATTTGAGAAAAATGGCAATATACGATTTTTCTCATTTCTCATTTTTTTTCTTTTTTTTTTAAGGTCGAGTGATAGCACTCGCAATGTATATTCTTTCTTCTCGTATCCGGTATATGAGTGAAAATATATTGTGTGTACATATATCTGCAAGAAAGCTCACTGGCGTAAGCAGTGAATTTCCTTCCACAATATTTTTTTTTACTTACATAGGATCGAAGAAAAATGCATACGCATACCGTTCAAACATTCTGTCGAATATAAAAAAATTTAAAGTACATCTTGGAATAGGTCAGCGTTGAATTTGGATTTATACGTTTTTTTGATCGATAAGATTTTGAGATTTTTCAAAATCGTCCAGCCAACCTCACGTTTCATGAAAAATGATTTTTTACGTTGTAACGATGACATAAAAAAAAATCTGGACCGAATGACGGGGAGCGACAGCCAGATCATGATGGAACATCGAATGCCCTGTGTAATGGCCCAAATGCAAAGCTGTTGAAATTATGGGATCCTCGATTCGTTAGCTCGGCAAACAATTATACGGAGAAACGTGTGGAATTATTATAGCCCGAACATGTGCACATATATTGTGCATGTCTATGAAACATCGATATACGTATTTATTGCCTGTACAACGAGAGAAATCCCATGATTCACTGGCAATCTCTCCTTTTTTTTTTCACTTTCGCGTATCCACTTTTTTTTTCGCTATCAATTGAGAGTTGGACGATGAAACGCGGGCGTCCATTTCGTGGCATTCGAGTTAATCGGCTTACCAGTTAACATTCTCTCGTTCGGTTCGCTACAGGTCTCTATTGGTGAACACGAGAATGGAGGCTCGCGGTGAAAGGACGTTTGTTTTAGCGGAGTATCCTCGAATATCGAGTGTGTATCGAGGGAAAAAGGCATCGCGATCGTACAGAGACAACAATGAGCCTGGCTATATCTATCAAACTCGGATACAACGACCCTCACATTATGCACATATTTGTATCAAAATCATTCAAGATTTTATCTGATTTATTTTCTCAATTTTTTTTCTTCGTAAGAACGCTTTCTGTAAATTCGAAAAAAAAAAAAAAAAACCATTTCAATACCTCTTGCGGAAATTTTTTTCCACATTTTCGCGTATAAATTTGTCTTGAGGGACGCGTGCCCTTGATAGAGAAACTCTCGGCTTGAGCTTTTTTCGTTCGAATGAACGTTTTTAAATTTTACGGACCCAAGATTTATCGTCGATAGTACAAAGCCAAAATAGCAGAAGGATTGGTGAATATATAAGAGACGAATATCTTGATAATTTGAACCACTACTCTCACCGATCCACTACTTCATCTGATCCAAATTTACGCGATTTTGTCTCTATCTGTTTTTATAAATTGAATACATATATGTATACATACGTATATATTATATAATAGATGTATAGCGAGAAATAGAACTCTGATGTTACCGCACCATCGATTCTCTCTCGACTATCGCATGAATCTTTGATAAATTTATTCCGCACCCGGTCGGTTTCGCGAACGCGAACGAGAAGCTTGTGGAGCTTCTGTCTCCGTTGGTGAGGGACTCTTGAATTCTGCACCGAACGAGAGACAGAGAGAGAGAGAGAAAGAGAGAGAGAGAGAGAGAGAGAGAGAGAGAGAGAGAGAGAGAGAGAGAGAGAGAGAGTGACAAAGATGGAAACATTATTTTCCGACTCTATTCATACAACCGACTTTCGATTCTTGTTCCACCTGGCACATACAATTGTATATACCGAATGTATAATACGAATAAATATATATATATATATATTTGTGACTCTCTTCATTTCTAGTGTTGAGATCGTGAAAAAGCACGCGATGTACAGAAGTGCACTTTTCCTCTTTCTCTCTTTCTCTTTCTTATTATTATATCTAGACTCACACTTGTCGAGCGTGGAACAGGTGTCAAACTTTTCACTCGAGTATTCTTATAAATCGGTAGCAATTTTTATTCAAGCCGCAATGTCTCTCGACACACTCGAGACTTCTTATGCGATCATATATATACCATTCAACAGCGATATAAATGCGCATTTATTATTAGCAAGTGTTTAGATATACGAAAAAAAAAGAACGAAAATCATATTTCTGCAATCACGATTTATTTTGTTCTCATGGAGGAATTTGAAAAACAAAAAACGAATATAAAGATCATTTTTATGGTTTTCTCAATCAAGCGAGTAAGAGTAATTTATCGACGAAGTGAGTGAAAAATTATCAAAAATAGCTTTTGTGACAAGATTATTTTTTTAAGTCGATAGTCCGCACTACACTTGACTAGTTTGAATAATTTCTTACTGCCCGAATAAATAGCCTGCTATTTTCATTCCAAGCTCCATTGCTATGACGAATTAATTTAAAACATTTTGTTTCCGGCAAAAGTTTTAACTCCAGGCTTGATATTTTGATGTCTTTTGGTGATAACGATAACGTAAATTTGCGAAAAAAATCGAAAATTGTTCAGAGAATTTTTTCGCGCCATCCTACAACATAATGAATATTGAAAAAAAAAAATGAATCGTGAAATTGACGATCCTAAATTTTTTTAAATTGAAAACCTCGAGTATGGTATAATCCGAAGGAGAGGTGTTCGAGTGTATGTAGGCCACGCGAGGAATTTCTCCAAGGTGATCTGAAATTAACACCGTACGGCTAATTATCCTCCCCGAGGGTTTCCAACGACCGGGCTATGTTGCGCACGTCACAGACAGCATTGCAATTAATGCGAATTCGGAGGCTTCGATTCACTGCCCTAAAATCCTGCCCTCCCGTTTACGTCACTGCGAAACTTCGAAATATATGCAAGTTATTGGTTAAACTGCATGTAGTTTGGGTGATCATTGGGAATGCGAATCGAAAGCTCTAATCATGCCCAATCGTTCATACGATAGCATATCCATATAGTCATATCACTAATTCACTTCGATCCTGATGAGTCGCAAGCTCACGTCAATCGAACGTATTCGGTATTATCGTATCAATACGATCGGATAATTCAATCAACGATATCATATTGAAAATTGACGTGGATCATCACTGGAATATATCGATTAACTCGCAAGGGGGAAAAAAAAGAATGCAAATTAAATTTCGTCAGTGTTGTCCGAAGATTTTCGAAAATTAAAATGCTTTTTCCCTTTGAGCCAACGCTTCTGACAATTTTGGCTTAGAGAAAGTTCTGCTGAGTTTCGAAAATTATGGAGAAGCAATTGTGCAAATTCAATTTGTTTAAACGTAACCTCGACGAGATCATAACCCGTGAGAGATTCGGACAGGTGACGGCATCCGATATTTGACGCCGTTGAACGATATTCGATCAATTACGAAAAGTACCGCATGCTCTGACCTGTCTCGTCCACAAAGTATTACGGGAACTGAAGTCACACACGATGATTACACAGGACTCTGACAATATCGTGACGTTAAACACACTTGATATATCCTTGAAAATGGTTACTATCAATGAGAAGAATCATGATTTCATTAAAGAAAATGAATAATTTTCTTGCTCTTAGTTCTTTTGAAATAAAAATTATTAAAGTATAAGCCAAGTGCAAGTAACAGTGCGAAATATTCTTTCTTCTCTCCTCGTTAATTATTGCATATGTAGGTCACCTCGAGACCACCACGAAATTTTTTCGCTCAATGCCTGGATCACTCAAAATAAATATGGTAGAAAAAAAAAGAGATTCACGAGTTATGAAAATGAATTCTGCGTGGAAATCTCGCAAATTGTGAGAGCTTTGGAATTCCGAGGACTATTTTTATTACGCACGCTTTTTCCCATCTCGCTTGTTCCATAATAAAACCTTGTTCAAGCTTTGTTTGGGTTAACCATCGTGTAATCTTGAGTTAACGAGAGACGGCAGCAATTAATGATTTAATGAAATAAAGGTTGAAATGAAAAGTGTCAACCTCGAGAAGAAATTCAAATTTGCTCTCTCGTTTCATTCATTTAATCTGCCGCGATAATTTTATTTCTCGCATAATGCGGCATGCACACTTTTGTATATATTATGTGCACGGACCATGCTGGCGTGCCACATTTTCTGTAAAATCAAATTGCACACACACTCACACACACGCGCAACTACAAACATGTATACCTATAATGTACTACGTATGTATATAGTTAATACGATCTTTTGGATTTTGTCAAGTGTGCGTATGTACACAGCCGGAATTAGAGGTTTAGGAACACATTCGCGCTGTAATCGCAATGGGATTACCCTCGCGATAAGGGTATATTATGCTCGTGTATACCGGGAAAGCCACTTTCACGATCAGCGCTATTATCATCGCGTTGCGGCACAATTACTCCAGTCACGTTTTACCTAACGCTCCTCTCTCGTTGCGATAATTCAAACAACAATTTAAGATAGGAAAATGCCTTGGTAAAATAAAAATGTTGAAATTTGACGTATCCTATATAATTTCAATACTCGTTAGAACGTTCACTCCATTTCAATTCGTCGATTAAAACGTTCACTGACCCGGACTCAATTTTTTTTGTACATCCTTGAAAAGTGTGCTAGGGCATTATCGAGAATAAGACATTTTTTTTTTCCTCCGGAGTGAGCGAAAAATAATTGGGATATCTCTTCCATAATCGTCGAGGGGGGTTTTTTTTTTTCGTCTTGCCCTCGAGCTTCGTGGAATATATATCTCACTAGTTGGATTATGCACGCGCTGCGATTTATATATAAGAGGTATAATTGGCAAACCCTGCGATTCCTCCGCAGCGGCGGGAAGATCTGTATAATGAGATCTTCATAATTGGATAATTGTGTGTAATTTGATTTGAGACATTCCTTGATGAAGAACGATTGTAAGAATTACAATTCGGTCAGTGCGGACCCGTCCTTACCGTCTCCACGGGAATCCGCGTAATTTTGTGGTCGTTATTCAGCCAATAACGATAATTCTGGTTTCCTCGAGAACGTTATAGTTTATCATTTTTTTGCCAGTACAACAAATTTTGAAAAAAAATGTGCCAGAACGAATTATTTCTTTATAATTCGAGAACGGTATCAGCTATAACGCTTGACAATTTGGTGGACAAGTTAAATATCCAATCGTCTATTTTTAGCGATGATGTCAATTTTCTTACGAAAATTGCACACTGACGTGTGGGTAAAAATTTTGAGTTATCCAAAAAGATGATCTCGTGAGAAAGTAATGGCTCCAATTTTCGATTATGCAATTGCATTGTAATAAAGTAGCGATTGAAAATAATTTTCTGATGCAATAGAAAAAAAAAAAAACATGCAATACAGATATAAACGCGAATCGGGTCGTTAACGGTTTGAGTATATACAAACAGTGCATCGATGCCACAAACTACACTCGAGAGTGCTTCGATGGAATTTCGTCGCTTTGCGCTTTACGAAAAGGAATTCCCGTTAACGCTTTTTTTTTTTTCACCCCGTGTGGTCAACCGGTCAGAAAAAGAAATGGACCAAAGCGATTCTCGCTGGAGAATTCCCCGGTAACTTTCCCTGGCCACTGGAAATTTAGCGGTTAAAAAAGAAAACTGCGAAGTAACGTCCGAACACATAGATTGTCATTTTCGCGCGAGAGGGAAATTAAAAAAAAATAAAAAAAAATAAAAAAAACAACCAAGACTTAGTAGGAAAAAACGGAGCTGACGAAAAAAAGGGGGGAAAAAAAATAGGGCGTTTTGTGCTGCGAGCGAAAAAGGAGAAAGACGAGTTGAAATACAATATCTCTTCGTGGCTCCACTTCTGCTCTATTACTATGCTCAACGTTCTTTTTCCGCATATATATGCGGCTATATCAATGTTGAATTCGCGGGTTGGGTGGTGGCCTGGATACAGAATTGCAATGGGTTTCTTCGTACAGACTGTCGGCAAAGCAAAAGGGCGTAATCCCACACGATTTAACATTTAATTCGAATATTCATCACACCTTTTTGTTCCCTAGCATTCGATTTTACATAATATCCATAAAGCACGTGCACATGTTCGCGTAGATGTATAAGAGCTACGGTAACGCATATGCACATCTCTCCATGGACTATATATCTCGTAACGTCAGAATGGTTTTTCAGATGTCTCGGTAAATTTCAGGCGTGTGTCGAGCTGCAGCTGAAGGAATTATGTGCATATGGTATTATATAAAGAGCTGAAAAAAAAAATCTTGGGTGCTCAATCAGCAGATATTTCATGTAAAAATGTATTTTCACAGAATAGTATAATTTCTTGGATATATAATTACAAGATTACATGGTTTGAGTTACCCTATTTTGATTCTAATAAAAGTATTCGAATAATTGGGAAAATGAATTTGAATTTGCTAATTACTTATCGTCCCGTCACTTTGGCGCTTGAAAATTTCGTCGGATGTATATTCACGTGAGCATTCAAAACGGCGATAAATTCTGCCGCATGTGAATTGAAATTGTTCCATTTTTATCTCTTACTTTTATGATACCCGGTGGTTTAATATGAGCAAGGATTTTTTTCAAGATAAATGAGTTGCAGTACGGTTTACTCTGTTTTAATTGCATCCGAGTTGAATTCAATCGACCTGATAAATCTACCCGCGGGAATTCAATACGCTTCCCACATCATATATCATTCTCTCTGATGCACAAATTTTTATGTATATATGTATAAATGTGCTTTCGATTAACGCTTGTGTACGCTTTTGAGGTCGAAAAGAAAATTAATTGTGTCCAAGCTCTATAATCCGAGCTTTTGCGCCTTTACGAGAGAGAGATAGAGAGAGAGAGATGCAGACAAAGAGAGTGCAACGGGATTACATGTTATGGAGAGTATGCCGGATTAACAAGGGTGATTTCTGTACCACCCTCTCGTATATCCATACTTATATATAAATACATATAAAATTTACTCCTGCCTCTGCTAAATCAGGGTCACCTGTAAATTTTATTTCATTGCAGAGAAAGCGGAAGATAAAAGCGTTCCTGTTCCCAGAATAATTCCAACTGGGAATTCAACTTTTTGCTGCAATTTTTTGTCGAATAATTGATTTTCATTAGTTAAACGAGCAATCATAACAATTACCCGTGAATTCACTTTTTATTGTCATTTTTATTTATTTTTATCAAAAATTAAGTCATCCAGTATAGATGAAATGGCTTTTTCCTCGAGTCTAAAGGAGAGCTCAACGAGATGGAAAATGATCCATTTGAGGTGAGAAGAGTCTCTTTGATCTTCACCGGCAGATAAGGGTTATTGATATAGGTACGGCGGTGAACACGTGAGACAGGAGTTCGGAATTCCTTGGGAGACAGAAGAGAGAATTGAAGCTTTACCAAAGAAATGCAGCAGAATTCTTGAATAATTTTAGAAAAATCTTCGCGTCTAATGCGAGATTGCTAGAATGAAATCAACGCATATAAACCCGATTGCTAGCACAAAAAAGGGCGCAACGAAAAGGGCCTTCGTTCAATTGACCTATCTATTGAACTGAACCTCGTAAAAACCTAAACTGTATCATTCTTTGGGTGCGAAGACAGCTATAAAATTGTATATTCGTGAAAAGAAATGGGCGGAAAGGAAAAAGAATTACAAAAAAAAAAAACGAGAATGCAGAGCTTGTACAGAGTGTGTCAGTTTCATAACGTCGTGCCCGGTGCTATCTTAACCGGTCGTAATTCATGACTGGTAAAACTTTTTACGATGAAAAATCGCCGACGTGTTATCACGAGTGTCGCGGGGTACTCGCCTGTGCTCCTGCTTTTTTCCATCTCTCTCTCTCTCTCTCTCTCTCTCTCTATATATATATCTACCCTGTTCCGACACACGAGAACCGGCGAATTCGTTTCGGCAAGAACGACACGAAGAGTCACGAGGGTAGTATTACACCTACATATCGTATACAGGGTATATTCCCAACCGGCGCGGCGTGAGAAGCTGGAGTTTTTGGTACTCTCGACTCGCGGATATAATGCGAACTGCAGAAAGTATATATAAGCGTCGAGGATGAAAGTACCCGGAAAATTCGTTTTCACTGCCCGACAAAACACGAGAAAAGAAATGGAGTTAGAGAGAGAGAGAGAGAGAGAGAGAGAGAGAGAGAGAGAGAGAGAGAGAGAGAGAGAGAGAGAGAGAGAGAGAGAGAGAGAGAGAGAGAGAGAGAGAGAGAGAGAGAGAGAGTGAATTGGATAACCTATATATAGTATATGTATATATGATATTATTATTACTTAAAAGATATTAACTTTCAGTATATACTCGATATAGGCAGCTGCAATTTTTAGCCTGTAATTAAACAACGAGTAATTACAACATGCTCCACAGGTCGGTATAGAAACGTGTTGAGTTATTTTAATCCTACGATTTTTAACGATAACGTTGACACCGAGTTAATTGTTAATAAAATTCAATAATATCTGTATTCCATAATTTTTATAATTAAAAAAAAAATGGTTTCCTACAATCGTTTTGGGTTTTGGAAAAGCTGAGAGATGAAAAAATCGGTTTTGCCTACGTCGATTTGCTACTTGAAACTATTAAGGATCAAACTAGTTGCTATTATTGCATTTACGAAAAGTGTATACAATAGCTAAAATTGTATGCAATATTCGAAAAATCTTTTATAAATCACATGCCAAGAGCAATGCAATTTTTACATATATACGTTATACATCGTGATCTCAGCTCGTTTTCTCGGCTTTGTATTTTTTCGCGGGAAGAAAAAGCTTTTACTTATGGGCTGAGGTGAAGGCTGACGTTGAAGCTGCCGATAGGTAAAGAGGTAGCGGTATACAGCAATCGCGGTATCACCGAGAGTCGAGAGTCGCGAAGTGGTGCGGTTTCTTGTGCAATGTTATCGACATTTCTGAGATATCCAAGAATGATGTATACATGTATACATGTAGCAATACATACTGCAGTGAAAATGTATTGCAGCAAAGAAGAAATATAGAAAAGTTGACACAAAGTAGACCAATTCATTTCCGTACTCCTACCATAATTTATCGACAAATTGACATCCGTCAATGAAGAATTGTTCAATGTTTCAACTCGTTTTATTAATAAAAAATAGGTTAATCAGGTCCGGATAAAATGTTTTCATTTTTAAATTATAAAAAAGTACTTATGAATAATTGAATGCAAAATAATAATGTTCCCGATGAAATAAAAAAAAAAAAAAAAATATTAATATTTATTATCATATCTCTTTTTTTATTATTGCTAGCTTTTTGTCGAAATATATTTCACCAATACCAGTCGGCGTAGTTCAAACCTTTCTAAATATCCCTCTCCCTCTCATAACAATTTCAAAGATTCACACGAACTCCCAGAATGGATTTTTAATTCCTTTAGTTATGAGTGGACACACGTGTGACTCTATGCACATGAAAAGCCAGGAAAATCGAAAAATATACACACATATATATACACATATAATTGGACAGCTCCGGGGAATGCGAATTCCTCGGAGGTTGCCATCACCACCGAGAGTGCTTTTGCGATGGCTTGTATGTATACGTACAGGTGCAATCTGTGCGTATATGCATACTCACCAGAGAGCGCAAATCAACTCACGCTCAAGCGCGAATCACAACCCTCACGCTGTTCGAAGCACTTTCGGTAACGAAGATAATTAAGCCCATGGCAGTTCATGCTGCCAGTCAGTCGTTAGTGTCCATTAGAGTAATTATAGACTTGATGAATTAAAAGAAAAAAAAAAAAACGTTTCTCGTATCATTCAATTCGACATGTATACATAGATAAAGAATTTTCTGATACGATCGTCTGGTTAAAAAAAAAAAGTGCATGTGGCTTAATTGCTTATTAAGATATATTTACATTGGTACGTGTCTGTATCCATAGAGCATCTCCTCTGCATATCAATTTTGAATATTACCATGAGAATAAAATAACATTGATAACAAAAGTTTCATCAACTGATGAAACATAACCTACACCTGGCTATAATGAGATCCATTTTTATCAATTGTATTTTTGCCTTATCAATTTTTTTTTTAATTTATTTTTCCATTACTATTGAGATTAGACAATAGCAGCACGACTTTTCGCCTGTACATCAGTAAAACATATTTGTATAGCTTTTCAAAACTCACAACAATTTATTCTTTAATTTGAAATAATGTTCTTTTTTTTTTACTTAACACAGTGTGCAAATGTTCATTATAACGTGAATTGTAATGAGTATCAATATTGAATCATAACGTTATTTATTTTATCACTGCATATATATGTTATTTTGACGCTGTTTCATTTGAAAACGAAAGCACATATAGATATTCGTAGAGCATATATAATATTGGATCGTTTAGGGTGAATGACTGGAAAGGGGGAACAAATGAAGCGCGAAATAGGCGTCGTTGCCACATACGTGGACAGTAGATTTGTGTGTGTGTGTGTGAGAGTGTATGTGCGTGAGGCAGCAAAAGGGAATCGAGAGCTTTGTATTAGTTAAACTATATATACATTCCGGGGCTACCCATATGGATTTTCCAATAAAAACGTATAGACATACACCGAAGAACTGCCTGGTCCAACCTTTCTGGACCACTGATCCGTAGATCAGAGAGACCCGTGTGACGATCCCCATATTTCGCGACCCGAAAAATGTCAAAGCACGTTTCTCCCTACTGGCCATGTACTATCGCAGCAATCCCCGTGTAAACTCTCCACGTATAGAGACACACACACACACACCATCAGGTGTGTTCGATCACGCTTATCGCGTTATCCGCATACCTTTGGTGTTGAGAGACACGTCAGGTTTAGTATCGTGCAGAGAGTACGAACCGCAAATTATTGCCAAAGATAAAGTGTATTTGCTCGTCTCGTTTTTTAACCTTCGGCATCGCGTCCATCCGATAGAGAGAACCCAACATATTTCTTTCAAAGCTACCGAACAAAAATGTATATTTGCAAGAGGCTCCTTCATACTATCTATCACGATATTCAAATATGCCGGAGGAAATATTATATTTTTCTTGATTTAATTATATTAGGATATTAATAAATTCTACAGTGTCGAATTTTCGTAGCAATATTCCATAATTTATCTTTGTTTTCTGCTCTTGAAATTTAATGCGAAAGAAAAATTTGGACATGGACTAGCTGTGTATATGAATCAAGATAATATATCCAATGTATGCCATTTTGAGGCGGCGAGCAAATCTAAACAATTTAACAAAATTTTGGCTGTTCCTAATTCATGGCACTCGAGAAAAATTGATGGGATCGAAAATTTGGGACAGTGATCGAAGCTAATGAAATGTCACACGAAAATATGGAAAATTGCAAGAGTTACAATTTTCACCATCGATAATGATATTTTTTGGAATTATTTCTTGGAATTATGTTTTGAAACGGAAGAATCTATTGATCGTGACGGTTGCCACAGTAAACGAAACTTTGAAAACATTTTTTCATTAATTCTTTTGTATTATTCTTACTGTAGTAATATTTTCTTAAGCGGTAAAAGAATTTTCCACGCTTCTACGGCTATATATATATAACTTAAGAATGTCTCGAGGATGAGTGAGAAACCCTCTCGAGTCTTCCTCGGCTGTTATGATACCGGATATGATAACGCGACAAAGAAAACATTCGCCGCGAAGTAAACGAGAGGGAGGCGAAGAATATTTGACTAGGATTTCGCGTTCACGTAATTAAGACCCTCGTCGAGCTTCCTAATTGCTTAAGTCTTTGTCGGAACTAGATAAGCGCTGCTTCTCTCCGCTCTCACGATTCCTATTGGCTCTCTTCGTTTCTCTCTTGCTCTCTCTCTCTCTCTCTCTCTCTCGTTCGCCCTTCGTGTTGGAAATCGTGTGTATCCCTGAGGCTGGAAAGTTGTCTGACCCGTCACTGGTTTTCACCACTTGGAATGGGGGAACAGAGTGCACCCGAGCGCGACAGGGGTTTTCTCTGCTCCAGCTTTCTCACACACATTATCTCTGCCCTGTTCGGTGCACAAATATAGGCAACACGTCTGTGATTTCTATCAAAAGTTTAGCTGTGCTTTTCTGGCTTTATCTGCACACATCAACCGTAAAATTAGTCACTCAGAACTGTTAAAAGGGAAAAATAATGTGTGCGCACATTCATATATTCATCATGAAAGATTAATCAGTCAAATTTATTATTTATCAATATAGGCTTCGGTATGATTTATCATTGACTCCGATCATTATTTTATTTCGCTTAATCATATATCTACTCCGCAATTTTTAATTGACATTTTTTATAATTGGCATACGCCATGAAGTTCAGTGCTGAAGCAAAGCATTCTACAGAGTTTTATAGACAAGATACAATGATTTCAGGGTCAAAAAATTATTCTCAATTAGTGCAAAAAAGGTAATAGTAAAAGCATGATTATACAAGTTTGTTTTCCTACGTACATCTGAAATGCTGGTAATTTTATTATATCCAACTGTCTTTTCGCCACGATGATTGCGAGACGGCGAAAAAAGGTTTTGTCAATTGTAAACTTGTAATAACTTTGTGCTCTGCTGAACAAATGTCATCATCATCATCATCATCATCATCATCATCATCGTCATCATCATCATCATCATCATCATCATCATCAGGCGTACTTTCACGACGATCGGATGAATATGTTGAACAGCACTAGCAGCGGCAAGCAAATTTCGCGATGCAGCCAGCTGCACGAGCCTCTACAACCAAGTTCATATTCCACCGAACTGTGACGAACTATGTGTGAATGTTAATGGCAAAATGCATCACATATAGGTGACTATTCTCTTTATATATATTATATATTCATGCATCATGTACATCATAATATCGACTGCTAGCAAACAAAACAGCGTAACTCGCACGATTTTAACTCGTCAAGTCATTATATTCTTAGGCCCTTTCGATGGTCATCGATTCGCATATATATATATATATATGTATATATAAAAGGTAGTATGGGGTACGGATTGGCGATCGTGTGCGTACGCCACATTGTGGGAAACACGAGCGCCAGAGAGTGACCGAGATTTGGGAAAATGGTTAACGTCCGTGGCGATGCTCTCACGTTGCATATATCACATCGTATATCGTCGTTTCATTAACACACGAGAGATACTCGTTCATGTTGACGGACATGCGTTCAACGGTATATGGGTTATATATTACGGTTTAATGTACATCCCAGTGTATAGTACAATTAATATATTATATTGTCCGTTGTTGCTTGGGGTATTTCGCTCAAAGTAGGATGATTTAGAGTCAGGAGAATTTTGAAAACCATTCGATTCCTTAATCGGTGTCTTTGATGCATTCAAATTAAAAAATCATCGTACTGTTTTTGATTTCTTTGATAAGAGTACAGAAAAATAGGTCGCAAAGAATTTCAGAATGTTAAAAAAAAAATATCTCTCGCATCATTTTACCCCATACAGGTATATACATTGTAAGACGTATGTGTCTCTAAGCACATTATTGGGCATTATTGGGCTCCATTGAGGGTGAACAGATATCGCAACGAATGGCTAATCGATTCATCCCTCAACGTTGTCAAACGACTTCTCGTTCACTCACCGCACTCGCAGCACCCTCGTAATATTATGTAAATAGAATATAGCCAAAAGCATCGCATAGGTATAATGGTGCGACTAATAAACTTGTGATATCTATACTATTTATATCGTTCATGTATATATAGTACATAGATGGATATTATATAGGTATTTGTACGGTTTCCGTAGTCTCTCAACGCGGAAATCGTGCTGTAACATGCTCGTTTCAACCCGAGCATTCTACATTTGGTATTTGTAGAGGTAGCTGTACTTTAAAATTCACGGCAGATGTTAGGGGGTATCAGAAAACGATCGAGGACGTGAAAGAAGGTGTGAGGTTCCCGTATATGCTCGAGATGGTTATCTCCAGTATAGTTTCTTAGTGGATTGTAAATATATGGATCGAGATTCGTGGACTCCGAGTCCTGGATTACCTGAGCCTAAAAAGCACATCAGCCTCGACCGCGTACCATGTGCTTTCGTTTTGCATTCACGAATGGCAATTCGCGCGTATATCGTTTGGCACGAAAAAAGTCGATAGTCGTGCAAAAATGCCAGGAACATTTCTCTTTCTCTCTCTTTCTCAGAGAGACGGAGATAGTTACGTTTTGTGTTGGCTGTTTCGAGCAATGGGTATGTCGATGCAACTCGAGAGTACATGGATCCATAGAAAAATCGTGAAGAAAATCGTCGACGAGAGAGCAGATCGTAAAATTCAATAATCATTGAAACGTACAGCACTCTCCTTGAGGATAGTACGGTTTCGTTGTACAAACTGTTTCTCTAAAACCCACTTACTTCCGGATGTCGCTGTTGCGGATGATGGCGCGTTCGCCTACTTGCCGTAGAATCGTTTTTTGCTGAAACAAATTTCAAATCCAATGGCGTTTGATACTGCACGCGTACTACATGTTTTCGTGAAATGGTAGATACATTGTATTTCTTCTGTGCAGGAATCCGAATAATTAAGAATTCATTCGGGCCGGAGGTTAGTACCGTTTATAAAACTGCTACATTGAACTAATATTAGACATGATTATTCTGTATGAATAATTTTTCATCACAATTGCGTGGTTTTTTTTTAATGATTAAATTTGATCCAGTTAAGTGAAGTAAACAAAGATAGAAAATAAAAATCGAAGGACAATTGAAAATAGTGGAATCAATATGGGGAACTGTGGACAAGAAAAAGTGATTGGACTGTGTCGAGAAAAATTGGCATCTAGGGGATTTTTTAGTTTGCCACTACCTGCCGAGGTTCGAAATAGTGTGGTACTGAAACGAAAATCTTCAACCAAACAAAATCATAATTAATGATTCGTTTCGGATTGTGCCTGAACGAGAAATAAACATAGAAGGCGTCACCTTCAAGGCGAAGTTATATAATAAATGTGAAAAAAATATTTTACCTCCAGAAGAAAGTTATTTTCAAGATCCATCACTTCGCCATCATGGCTGGGATGTTTCGCACTGTTCGGATAATGAAACGAGAAACAGCGACGAGGAATCGAGAGAAAGAGGTCACAGCCGGATAAATCGTCTCATGCCTCTCTCGTCTCTCTTAATTATTGCGAAACTCTGATTGCGAACCAGCCAGAGCTCTATTGCGAAATATTGAGATAAAGAGGCTTTGTACGAGATCGAGTTTCAGCGAGTAATCCACGCCTCTTTACCTCTACTTCGTATTTATTCTGGGCTGGTCGTTGCGGTCTTCCGCTTGGAATTACGCGAACAAAGCGCGAAAAAGAATTGCCCCATCTTTGCTCTATATGCCCTTCTTGCTGTATCATCCTGACGACGAAGAAGACGACGACGTCGACGATGACGTTCGACCTGCGCAATATCTACGGGAAACGTTGCCCTAGGGCTCTATTCTTCTTCTCAGTTTCTTTTTTCCTTTCTTTTTTGCAACTTCACTCTTCCGGTTCTCGCTTCCGCTCACCATTATTCCGCACCCACAATTTCGCTTGCATCTTTTTTCCTCAGTTTTATTATCATCATCCGGATCTATCTGTGCGCCATCTCTCAGCGTCGCGTTAACATTTGCTTTCTTTGCTTTTATTAATTTCTTCATTTTCATTTCATGAGATCAAAACTGTTACTGTTTGTTTATTTCGCAGCTTATTTGCCCCATAAAACTGTGTCTATATGACCGATGAAAGAAAATAAATAAATAAATAAACGTTCGAGGCTGCTGATTGGAATAAAAAAATTCCGGATCTCGAAATGATGGCGTACTGACGTCACATGTTCATCGTACTAATGGCATATGGCGTATAGCACACTTAATAGCAATAAAGGTGACAGCGTCTGCTTCGTTGTCTCGCTTATTTGACCTCCCAAGTTTATACGACCTCCGAACTATATATTGGTTCCGAGGCAGAGCCATCACCGATAATAGCCACGTTTCCTATAGTTTCGTGCATAGTCAGCGGAGGGTTGTCTCCTAGGCAAAGGAGACTGCACATAGTTCATGCTTGACACGTGCCGCATATTTGGAAATACCTTCCTAGGTCTCTCTATAGCTCAACGAGTCTTCGAAGTACGCCGTGGATACACACACACACACACACACACACACACACACACACACACACACACACACACACACACACACACACACACACACACACACACACACACACACACACACACACACACACACATACACACGATTCATGGTTCTCGTGACCGTTTAGGAATTTGGAATCTACCACTATATCTCGCTCGTTGACTCTGTTTGGCAATATATTCACCATGTACGGGCTGGACTCCAGCGCAGCTTAGACCCCAATCTCACGTGGCTGTTTCGATCTATGTATCGTCTTCCGGAAAATAAAAAGGCCTAATCCACGATACGTTGCGTAGTTGGTCAAGTGGGTCGTGGCCCTTTTGTTGCCGAGCATACGATATATTTGTATGGAAACCGTCATCAGACTAACGATACATCTCGTGCTCTGTATCTATATAATACACGATCGTGGTAAACCGAAACACAAGGAAAAATGCCATGATATTCATGCGGAAATTTTATCGTTCATCGACGCCTCGAGTATGAGGAAAACAAGTGAGAATATTTGCTCAAATAACTTTAGCGTTGGAGAAAAATGAAAATTCTTCACGCTTAACGATGAACAATTTTTCCAGACGCCAACAGAAGGAAAAGAGAATAAATTTCGTTCCGTGCTTAAGTAAAATACCTCGCTGATTTTTGTATAGCCAAGCGAACGATCGTATAAAAGTTGATACTACTCTTTTCTTCTTTACGAGAGTTCACTGAAAATTTTTTACCCCTTGTCGTCAATGCTCCCACTGCTCTCACCTTTTTTTTCTTCTCTTACTCTTGCTAAGAAACGGCATCTCTATTTTCTCTCTGGGGTTCTCGTAAAACAGCCAGTCTAGCACTCTCGCCCGTTGTGGTACGAAAATCGCAGACGCAGATACGACAGTGAGAGATATCCGCCAGTGTGTAAAGATGAAAAAAAAAGGTAAGAAAGGGCGACCGCGTTCTCGTTTCGTTTCCGCTTCGTGTCGCGGAAATGTGACAGGAGCTGCTAGTATAATAATAGTCATGTAGTTCACGGTTCCCTGTCCTTCGAGTGTGTCTACTCAGCGATTGTTGGAACTCAACCTCTTTCGTATATACTTGCTTCATCCTCTTGACCTCTCGTTTCTGCACTTTTGGTTTCACGCAGCTGGATATCTGGTGAGACATGCAGGTATCATTTTATTCGGGCTACACTGTGCCTTCGGTTATCTCGTTAAATTATATATATATATGTGGTAATCGTTTTTCCTCGTTCCATCACATCAGAATTTAAGAGACACAGTTGGAAATTATTTTATCATGAAATAATCGTAAACTCTAAATCAAAGGAGGTACCATGCAGAAGCTACAATCATTACTGAGTTCGTTTGTAATACTTCGATTAATTAATATTATATTTCGAAAAATTAAATTCCTAAAAATTGAGTTTGAAATTTCCATCCTCATGAATCGTGTCCATCTCCGATCTTGAGATCGCAGAGCTTGATTGACGCTGTTATTGGGCGGGGTTGTACAATGTCGAATCATCCTGTACATTGAACGTATTTGTGAAGTTAGTGATCGGTGAGTATCGTAGCGGACGATTATGCAGAAATTCAGACACTGGAATACAGTAATGGAGTTGCATATATGGAAGCCCCACACGATGATGGAGGAACATATTGTATCTTGGCGTGGTTGAGGGTCTCTTAACATTGTACGATAGTAGAAAGGTATACATGCGGATACAACGGACAATATGTATGTATGCCTATCGACGATCGGACATGATCGTAAGCTACGCTTCCCTCGAGGCGGTAAACCCTGCCACGAACAGTGTGCTCAACCGCCTCGAACCGTTATGGACGCACTTGCGTTCTGCTCCCATGTTACCGGACGTATATTCACGCCTTGACAGATTACGTAATAGCCTGGACCTATATCATCCGATGATGCAGATTTCGCGGATACCGGTACGGCCTTTGCTTCGAATCTTGAAATGCATACTCTATCTTCGCATCCGGTACACATCAAATGGATAATTTTTTCTCCGCCATAACGGACTCATCATGGGGGGGAATAGATTCGTTAATCGAAGCTAGGCAGGCCTTTTTATTGCCATCGATTACATACTAAATACGAATGTATCAGTCGCAATTTACAGATCTCATTAGAGTTGGGTCAAACTGGTAACAATTAATAAGCCTGGACAAATTTTTTGTAAACATTTATTAAAATTTCACCTTGTATACAGAATAAAATAAATGGCAATCAATTTACAGGAAAAAAATGGCATGCTGTTTATATTTGATGAATGCTCTATGGGTGCATTGTTAAATATTTATAATCATCTTAACCATTTTGGTTGCCACTGAAGCTTTTTCAATCCTTATTGAACTTTGAATTTTTATTGATTTTTTTATTTTCCTGTCAACTCATATTCTCAAAGCTGCATCGTTGTTGATCTGATACGATGACAATGTTACTGTATTTCGTTGATCAAGAGAAAATTTTCTTTAAACTAATATTCCTTCGGCTAGAATCTCTGGGGACCCTGATAAATCTTTTCCATGAATCGAGTAGCAGTGATAAACTTGGCTTGACTGGGTCCCTTATATAGTATTACGTATTATTTGTTTGGATCTATGTGTGTACGTTTGTGTGGGTATATGTCGCTAGGCATAAGATCGCCAATGGGTGAATCCCCCATTGGTTATATACCCTTGGTCAATTCTCGCACAAGCCAGCGTCCTCTATCCTCGTCCCCTAAATCCCGGTATAGTCACTCTGCTTCGAGTTTGTCCAATTTGGACAAATTTCGTACAAGTCCCCGGTGAATCAAGGGTGAACCGGAGCAGGGACGAACATTCCAAGCGAAGATCCGCGCAGGCTGCAATCTCTCCCTCGCTCTCTCTTTTGATTTCCAGGTGCGCAAAGAGAGGGAGTCTCAGCACCATTTGCACCCACTTCGTCCAGACAGGAATTATTTCCGGTTCAAAGAAATACACGTGCAGGCAATCACGCACTACACACGAGCATTCTTGAGGCTAAAATTTTACACACCTACAATTTTATTTTAATAAAATAATAATTTTTCGTTTCGGACACTCGAAATATTGAGCTTGATCAATAATGATACTACAATATTATTATTGCTCTTTTTGAATTGCAGTCAAATTTATTCTATTGATTTTTAAACGGTAGAACGAAATTTTGCTTAGAAAATCTAGAATTTATTTGTGGAAAGGAAGGGAATTAAACTTTTTCCGCTTCCACTGTAGTTCTCGATCGCGAAATAATGTTTGGCAATCTCAAAAAATTTCTTCAATTAAGCAATGTGGGAAATGAATTATTCAAAGAGGTAGGTTCGCGATTCATTTGAAGGATATGTCTATAAAATTAGTCATGGTAAGAAGTTTGTATCTTTCAGGTGTAATGTGGAGTCTGGCTGACAAAACGCAGAAAATTTGTTATTCTCAATTTTTTTTCATTAGGGCCATTGCGTTCTTGATAATGTTTATCAATTTTTGGAGCTTCTGAATCGTCACGGTTCACGGTCGATTTTTCGCAATGCTTTTTGTAATTAACCCAAGAGATTCGTATGAATTCTCGACTTTTACGACTTATAACTTTATCATCTCGTTACTGCTATCGATTTTTCCGGAACGAACACGAAACTTAATTGCTTTTTAATACCATGGCGTGGTATTTCAATTAAACAACGTGTCTGGCGTGTTTCTCTCGGCGCATCCAACGCCGATACCTGATGAAAGGAGGGGAAATCAATCTCTCCAGCGTCCGGTAGTTTATCGTGGGTAACGGGAATAGCGCGAGGTCAGTGACCCAAATTTACGTATATATATTCCTAGTCAATCCCAGTGAATCCTACAGTCGCTTTGAGAATCACCACAGGCTTCGACTCGCTTTTCCTCCTAGGGGTCTCCTCCTCGTACTTTCCCATAAAATAACGCTCTAACGGGATTTTTTTGGAAAAAAAAAAATTTATACCCCAGCTGAGGATTTAGCAAAATCGTGCTGGAAACTCAATTCTTTAAACATTTATGTAAAAATGAAAAATATATAAGTCATGAATCGAGGGATTTTCATCGAAATAGATGGAATTATTTATCGTCATTTATGTTGAGCGTAGATTTATCAGTGGGAACAAAGAATGTATAATTTAGATTGCGGATCTTTGTAAGATTGTAAAAACGATTTCTCAAAATCGTTTCTTCAATTCGAACCCAGAGAGTAGCATATGTGTAACATTCTGTTGGAGCACCCGCAACGAACGAGAATGAAAACTAAAAAAAGAAAACAAGAACAATCGAGTTGCAGTCGAGCTGGCACTCCAATTCCACTGCAACTTGATCGCGATTCGCCCATCGCAACATAGAATTGTTTTTCCTTTATCTATATCATCGTTCGTTTATTTTATCCTCCCTCCACAGTTTTTTTTTTTTTGCGATTTTTCGGTCGAACAAATGCTGGTACGAGAATACGGCTGATGGTATCGCGACGAGCTGTCGAATCGCAATGAGGGTTCTCCAGTTCTACTCTCCGATCTTCTGGCGGCCGGTTTAACCAAGTACCGAAAAACAATTCTCTTTATCTCTCGTTGCAAAAAGAAAACGAATACGAATGTAAGGCTGAAATCACGGTTGAACGAATACGATCTGCCTTATTTAGCATTATCCACTTTTATTTTTTTTCTTTTAATTCATGCAAACCTACTACCGGTACGTGTACATTTATGCAGGGTTACAATGTGAATAAATAAATCCGCGTGAAATAAAATGGCCGTACTGCGTGTGTATGTGACTCATATACAGATACGCGGAAAGGATAAGTACGTGAAGGGGTTGAAAACAAAATGGGAAAGCGCTCTGAATGTGCTTGAAAATTTGTTTGAGATTACTCACGCACTACGAAGCCACTGTTGGACTCCAAAGGACTCCGAACAGATTGATACGGGGCGTGAAAAAAAAAAAATTATGGCTTTGTAAAAAACATGGAAATGTATATATATACATCCACAGTAGCGGTTACAGCTCCAACTATACAGGGTGAATGCCAACTAAAGTGCTGTATGGTGGGATTATTCCTAATTGTTCATAAGAATAGGAATAAACGTATTCAGAAACAATTGATAGTTGACCTTTTAAAAATTGGCTAAATTTCTAATTGTTTTCCTTTTTTTTCCATATTAAAAAATATTCCATAGCAATCAGTATCCATAATGGTTCAAAGTTGATTCACCCTGTATACTTAAAAAAAAAAAAAAAATACCCCGTAGAAGCTGCTGGTCGTAGAGAAGGGATAATGCAATTTTTCTGGTCCCTCGGGGCATTCTTTGTGTTTTCCCTCCTAATGGCGTGGTCGGAGCGCTTTTATCCGCTCGCACTGCCTCTGGTGATGCTTTGCCTACGCTTTGGCGAAAGGGTAGGAAAAAAATGGATAGGAACAATCCGCAGAACCGTCGAGGAGCCGCTTGGTTCTCGAAGTCATTCGGAAATCCTTTGATCCTTTTGCGCAAACCTATGAGACAATTTTAAACCAGCTGAATTTATTAACGTCGGGGTATCGATAGGAGGGAAATTGAAGAGAAAAAGAAACAAAAAAAGTAGACACGTGATGTCGGGCCTAGCGAGAAATCCTCTTTCTCATCTCTCTCTCTCTCTCTCTCTCTCTCTCTCTCTCTCTCTCTCTCTGCTCACGTGCATTATAAACTCCAACAGCCTCAACTGGAGCACAGGCTGATGCGAAAATTCTCGGATTTCTACCAGAAATGGGATCTCTGCTGGAACATTCATTTACTCTGCCATGAAACCTGGACCCTCTATGTTCGATTTAAGAACAGGCTCTTTTCAGATTCCCGCCGATGCTCCTCAAAGCTCTCGCAATGAGGGCGGAGAATTCTTAAGACTTTGCGCATCGTTAAATAAATAGGACATATTCTCGCTGAGCTGTTACAATGCTCATCGTGTTTGATCGTCAGATGAGAAAAACGAGGGTAAGTGAAATACATAAATATATAGGATTTTCATACAGTTCGAATATTTTTTCACTATTGGAAAATTTTTATCAGCAAAGTAAAATTCTTCATACTTTATGAAATCTTTCATACGATTCTGCGCGTGATGATATTTTTACCTTGACTTTCACCGTTCAAGACTAAATTCAAAAACTGATTTCTCTTTGCTGCTTTGGTTCTCATGTGCCGGATTCGTGGAATAAAATAAATTTTAGATTACTAGCTGCACAATTGACCGAATACATTTTATTGGACTCGAATAAGTCAATTTTTTTCTGAATTCTAAACTCAAGCAAGGGAAAATAAAAAGTAAAGGAATATTGTTACGTACGCATCCATGAACGTAAAAGCTTCAATGACGTGAAGAGTGAGCTGCTTGAAATTTTCACATTGTTCGAATGCCTCGAGTCTTTCGTGCACGAATTCTAAGTCTTTAATTATTGTATGCAGGAGTGCACGGGCGAAAGAAAATGAGAGGAAAAAAAAACGAAAAGATAAAAGCTCGCAAGCGTGGGTATATCCTTGGAACGTGAGAATTCTTGAGTTCATCGATTGTACCTCTGTCATCTGAAACGATGTATGTGTATATATATTGTATGGTTACAAAAAGGCAATTTCGAGTTCACGTGCAAAGAGAGACGGTCCTTTTGTCTCGTCTTGGACGCTCTATACTTTGCCACCCATGGCTCCTTTCAACTCTTTCCTTTATCTCCACTCGCAATTCTTGCAGTGCCTTCCAGTCACGAAAAACCCTTTCAATGTCTTGATCCCGTGGATTTTCTTGACCATATATACTCTGCCACCTTCTAACGCTACAGCGATCGCGGTGGCACGCTAGATTAATCGCGTCCACTTATCATTTTTTTTTCAACCTCCACATTGGATGAGCAAGTTTGAAAATCATGAAAACCTATCGGCGTATATGGAGAGATGGAGGAAAAAATTGAGTTATAACGAGAGTTTTGCGGCACGTTCGTTATTCCTTTTTTTAATAAACCCTCAAGGATAAAGTAGACGTGCCAGTTGTAGCTGCTTCATTTTCGGAACATTCATTTACGAGCAGTGTTCACATTATGTAAATTCAGAACTAAAAAAGTGATCGATATTATCTATAAAAGGTACACAGAATCGAAGTGAAATAGAAAATTATCTTGTAGCTGTCATTTTCACCATTCGTAGCCTACTTTTGGTCATCCGAAGTACCCGTTGTGACCATCAAGCTTTGAATCAGGATACGGATGCGCTACAAACGGCAAGGTGGAGTATTAGACAATCAGTGACGGCAGATTCGAGTTAAAAATATAGTTATTTATTTGCATCATAAACATATTAATAAACTGGAATAAGTGTGCTCTATTTATGGCCATAAATTGACCACAAACGGTACAGTGGCCACAACTGGTACGTCTAGCCTTAGTTCGAATAATAGTTCGAATAATTAACGATGGCCTTATGATTATATTGCTTGATGATTAGCACTCAACAATTTTTCATCGTCAGTTTAATTTCTGGGGTAAGTATATATATATTTCACGAGAAAAATTCATTGACCTTAAGGCTGAATCGCGTGTATTATAATTTTCGTATAATCGCTCATCCGCCGTTGTGGTCGCTGCTGAAGGGATAGTACATCGTCAATTCGTGTATATAAATATATGTATGGAGAGAGAGAGAGAGAGAGAGAGAGAGAGAGAGAGAGAGAGAGAGAGAGAGAGAGAGAGAGAGGCGAAGAGTATTCATGCACACGCGAGGATCTCGCAAAACCTCTACGCCTGTCAGTCGCACCTGTAAAGACATGTGAATTTACTCAGACTTGATATCCCACCCTCGAGGAAAAAGATGGGCACGCAGGTAACTGAGTGATATGATGGATTTATGACTCCCATATAGGTCACGAGAACATTTGATTCTTTGATTTACGCATTACAATTCAACGGAACCCAGACATTCATGACAGCGATAAAAATATCACGATATAATCAATAATTCAAAAGCTTATGGATGAATATGAGAGTGAAAGATTCAGTAAAGTAGAATTACATTGTAAATTGAATTAATTAAATATTGATAAGTATGCCCGGAATATTTCAACGCATGAAATTAATCGTTCTTCTCTCATCGATCGTGGTGTATGAATAGATTTTTTTTCAAACACTTGATTCATTCAATTTTTTTTTCTAGTAGAATCCATTATAATTATAATCACGATATTTAAATAATTGCGGGCATTTATTTGCCTATTTCGTGTTTTATCAAAATTCTGCGAAACACTCAGATGTCATGAGGCTTGGCGGCTGTTGAGAAACAACCAAACTGTCATAACTAACAATGTTAAAAGTAATTTATAGCACGAGAGCCGAGGAGAAAGGACATGCCATACCTCGAGTTCCGAGAGATCTCGTGTATGTCCACACTAGCTTGACTTTTCGAAAAGCTGCTGAGGACGGACGAGCCGTTTTATGCGTTGGTCTCTACTGCAGCAGTATAGTAGTAATAGCAGTAGCGGAAAGTCGGACGTTGTCCTCATCGTCGTCACGACACCACAGTAATGTTGCTTTGGTTAATACTGTCGCCGGATACACGAAACCCCGTGTATCCTTGCCTTGGTGTCGAAGTATATAGTAAAAGGCGTGGAATTGTCGGATACACAATATTATTTTTGAACTAACCAATGAGTTGTCAAAGCGCAGAGTAAACTTCAAACGCTTTGGTAAATGTCCTGATTTGAGTGCGATCTTACCAGGAAACTTGCAAATTTGTACTTGCCTGTTTGAAACAAGTGAAAAATTGCTATACGTAAATTAAAAAAAAAAAAAAAAAAAGAATCCCGATAAAATGCCACAATCCAAGAATATTTTATCAGGGACTATGGTAATTTTTTGCTTACATAAATAGCCGGATACTCGGAGCGTCGAATGTTCAAAAATGCTTGCGAATATACACGCTAGAGAGGATGGCCAGATACATGGGTATAAATAGGCCACACGACGAGGGTTGAAAGCCCCACAATACCAGCTGTATGTATGTATCGGTACAGAAGAGCCTGGATAAAGATAGCAACGAATTTATAGCACAACACACACTCGCATCAACTGCATCGCTCCTGTGTTATTTTTTTTTTTTGCTTCCCTATCTTTTTTCATTTTCCCTCGGCTCTCGTTTGCTTCGCGTGTAGGTCCATCGAGGACCCAGTCTATATCGAGTGTGTAAAGGATGAAGACTACATCCACGACTATACACACGACACACCCATCTCTTGACGCACTGTCGCAATCACATTCGCTACTTTTTTTTTTTATTTCATTTTTTTTTTATTCCCTTTCTCATCCCCATTTTTAATTTTCCATTGTATACATGCACCGTGTGCGCGAGCACGAGGATACTATACGAAAATTCGCGTATACACCCAGGTTCTCGTGCAACAGCAATATTTATGCCTTAAAACGGAAAATACAACCAGCTATATAATACATACACATAGCGGAGTACCGAGTATTTTTCCGCGGATCACAGTACGCAAGGAGGTGTACACATATACTGGCTACTGACTGTTAAAAAGGCGTATGACCGATTACTCGAAACGGCAGTTGTGCCCGTGTGGGTTTTAATGTCGCGGAATATGATATGCAGATATGGAGGGTCACACACGTCAGCCGCGTTGAACGAAAAGAAGGAAAGTACGGGGAATGAAATGAAGAGAGAGAGAGAGAGAGAGAGAGAGAGAGAGAGAGAGAGAGAGAGAGAGAGAGAGAGAGAGAGAGAGAGAGAGACAGAGGGATGAAAGGGAGAAGGTTGAGTTTTGTTTTCCGTGCAACAAACCGAGAAAGCTTTCCACGCATCGGCACACAGTATGTTTCCAGCTTCCGTTTACCACGAGAACGAGCCAGCCACCTCTCTCTCTCTCTCTCTCTCTCTCTCTCTCTCTCGCTCAAGCTCCATCTCCCTCCTTGATGGACCTATATATACGTTGGTTGCAAAATCTCCGCACTCTGCAACCGTCTGCAACCGCGGACAAGCCAACGTGTCGCAAAACGAACTACAGTAGTAACAGCAGCGTTATAGCAGTTCCGGCAGCGGTATTATTAAGCATATATAAGGTACAGTTTGAATACATATACGTATAAATGTATGTAGCAGAGCAGTGCAGTAATGGTAGGACCATAGCCGAAGTACGTGAACTACCGCACCGTCAGAAATCACGACGTTGTAATTTTCCGGGATGCATCCTGGCATCGGTGGATATTATAACGGGTTTAGATGGTGAACAGAGGCTGAAATAGGAAGCGAGAGGACGAGCGACACACGTGGCATAATATGAAATCTCTGACGCGAACGACCCCCGTCCGTTTTCAACCCTTTCGACGAGAAAGAGAGAGAGAGAGAGAGAGAGAGAGAGAGAGAGAGAGAGAGAGAGAGAGAGAGAGAGAGAGCGAGAGCGAAACTCTATCTTTCTCTCTCTCTCCTCTTGGTATGCGATTCTGTCTCAATTTTACAATATTACGCAAACTTCTCACTTCCTTGCCTCACCTACATCCATCCCTATCTCTCGTCTCCTGTATACCAACCTTCATGACGTCCCCCTTCTTCTCTGTTCATAATGCATTTATGCACATATCTGCTTCGTGCGCGATTTTCGTCGGAATGCATTATAATACCACGGATCCCTCTTGACTCCGATACACATCACGTTACGTTTGCTGATATATGTTATAGCATGTTTCTGTACCTCTCTCGATCCCGGAAGACCTCTCGTGCCTCATTGCTATACATGTAACGTCAATATGTATGCAGGAGATGCGCCAGTGACATATGTTTTCATACGTCATGCTTTCTGTTACCCCGTCATCATACTCCGTATATCTCCTCTACCAACGATCCTGTATATGTTTACCATTCTATATGGATATATTAAAAATGCCTGTGTATTACTTATCAAAGGTTAGCTAACGATTACCGAAAATAACGTCCCATCGGAACTGGTCCAACGATTCCAGTATAGTTATTTGCGAATGGTGCTTTTTAAATGAAATTATTGGTAAGCTGCATATTAATTTGGAAATTTGCATAGTTTAAATTTTTAATTAGCCTCTCAAAAAAAATCTTCGGACATCAATTATTGTCGTAATGATAGGATCATTTTGGGTAAGGCATTTCGACTTTATGCATTTTACAATTTTTTCATTGGAAATTTTTGATTTTTATAGATTGTGATCTGTTGGCTGTAGCTTTTGCCAATGCACTACTATCGAGCGGATTTGATTGAATTTTGAATTTGTGACAAATTAAAAAAAAAAAAAACTTGCACATATTTCTTCTTCATTGTTTTATATCTGTACTCGCAAAGCTTCATCTATGAGGAAGAAAATTTTAAAAACCAATGGTCATAATGGTAGCTTTTTAGAGACGAAATAATAAGGTTACTATTTACACATTTCCAAGTTGTCTTATATCGTTTGCTATTGAGAATTTTCGTTCAACATTATTTTTCATGCCGCAAGTCTTTCAATTGATTGCCGAAGTTGAAGCGTGCAAGCATCCAATTTCGATAAGGAGTCGAAATACAACCTAGACGAGTCAAAGCAAAAACCGTTTGGTAAACTGTCACTACGGAAAATATATAGCTGATCGAAATATTCTCTGTACATGGAACCAGATCATGGTTCCCTTTTTGTTCCATCAATATTCTCATGAAAAATTTACCGAGAATTTGGCTTCTCTAACGATAAGTCTGAATCGTATTTTCTACAAACTGTGTGTTTTATGCATTTTCATTTTTTATTCTTTCTTTTCTTTTTGTTAAATTGTAAGTTTTTTCATTACTTTAAGTGCCCTTCCCAGCCTAGGAAAGAGGTTCGCGTCTTTTATTACCATGGGCCTCGACGTTCTCTTCTCTGCCCTCGCTCCGTTGTTCTCGACTTTTCTTTAGCACACTGAGAGAATAAAAAACCCTCAAGCGAGTACCTAACGGGACGAAAAAAGGGGGAAAAAAAATGAAAAAAAATGTGCCAAGAACCACGGCCAGCGAGGAAGTACGAGGATCCCGCGAGTAAGGTGAAATTTGTGACCGCACAGATGAGTGTTGTCACTCTCGTCGCCTTCTTAAATTTCAGAATTTCGCCACAAACGAGGTCTCGCGAAACTAGGAGCGAAGGAAAATTTTTCTTCGAAACTTTTTTCATTCTTTCCTTTTTTTTTTTTTTGTTGTTATGAAAAGAGTTATCGCGTCTCGGCATTATGCGGAGTGAGAGAGAAGAATTTCTCTAACTTATCATGACTCTTCTCTCGTTATTCTGTCCACCTTCCAGCAGTCCCGTCTTAGTTCTCCTAATTACTCATAATTAGACGCGCGGGGGATCTTTCCGTTACTCTTGCTCAAGAATTTCCACATTTCTCACTCGTCTTCTCCTCGCGTACGCATTCACCGTATCTAACTTTACGCTATGCTCGAAATGAAAAAAAAAAAAAAAAATACAATTTTTATTCATTGATATCACTCCCAACGAAACCGGATCATTAGGAATTTCAAATACTACACGGAACACCTGTATTACCAAAGAATCAAATAATGCTTCATGAACTTGATGGAAGTCCTACGAGGCACATTCGTCAACGCGAATGGTTAAATTCCATAGAGGCGGATAAGCCATGCTTATACAAAACCGATAAGCCCCTTTGGCATTAGTCCGTCGATATGGAAAATCAAGTGCAACGATTGAAACATGTATGAAACCAGAATAGCACACGTGGTACTTAAAAAAAAAAAACCACTTTTTTGTTCCATATTTCCTCACTGAATAATAAATGTGTACGGGTATGAACGCGTTTTTTGAGAATTTTATATTGCGAATCGAGTGATGAAGAGGGTTTGAATCGAGAATCAATTTTTTAGCTTCGATTCGTTTCACTCAAAATGGTGTGGTTAAAACTGCGGAGCTTGCGGTGAGCCAGCATCGAGCGATATCAGAAAACGACGATGTGAGAGAGAACAGCGGACATAAATCTGTATCGGTTCGGTCATTTCGGTCGAACCAATCTGCACTGTTCTCGAGAATTCTCGGTATTGCAAGAGGCACACCGGCCTCGCATAGCATCATGGGAATATTTATAGATAGATATACGTAGAGAGCTAGATAGATTGGGCCAGGCTGGAAGCGCGGCGAGCGTTTCGTGGTCGTTACTCGTTCTCCGAGCTTCCGGCATTATCTCGGATCATAACAGTGGCCGGTTTTAGTTACACCAAAACGAACCAATGCTCGGATTCCCACATTTCGTTTTCTATCTGTGTCTGCTCGGCCATTGTAGATATATATTATAGTCTGTATACCATTCGACGTTGTCTCGAAATCTCGATGGTGTGCTAAAAGTGCAAACACAGTGCCAGTAAAAAAAATGCACCGAGGACAAAAGATTTATTTTCACCGAGTCTATTAGAGCAGGATTCATCCAACTATAATTCTTTTTCTCCAATAAATAAATATGATGGAAACAAATTTTATGTTTTTTAAATAAATCTTACAGTACAGCACAGACTTGATTCGATGAAATCTTTTACATTTCGTTCAGTCTTCGTTTTTTTTTAACTTAATTAATTTTTTTTTTAATTGATCATAAAAACGCTTATCGTCCTAAAGACTAATGTCCCAAATAGTTTATTTGAACCAAGAGACCCTATGTATGTTTATATCACAGTGGAAGAGGTAAAATATTAAACGAGGCACGTGCCGGAGGCCCGAGAGAATGAAATCTCGCTCTCTCCATTGAAAAGTTCGTCAGTCTTGCCGGCGGCATTTGCTACTCTCATTCCCGCGCGCCCTTCGTTGCAAGAGCCAGTGTGGCGCACTGATGCCTAGGACTTGTAGGTGAAGATTAAAGCGTGCTAATTTAATATACGTCTCGCGAAAGTTGTACTTTTATATTAAAACTCTCGGCCCGTTTTGTATTATTTTCTCTTCTCGCACGCTGCCTTCTCTTCTTCCATATCTTCGGGGACACACTCCTCCCTTGCGCTATGCTGGAGCCGCTTTATGTATTTTTTTTTTTTTTGCATTGAGAAAGGTGACGAGAGACATGAGCAATGGAGCTAGGAAAACTGGAGCTCAAACTATGAATGATCGAAAGACCAATTCATTCACTGGAGGCATCTGCCTTTAATGATATTTTATCGATGATCCGATATTCACGTTGGAATAACATGTGTTTTGATGGTAGATAGAACCCATGAAAGGCCGATTCCTGGTGCATCATGAAGCTAATTTTAATGAAACAACAGCTGTTTTATTTAGGCTGCAACGATTTGGCCGAATTAATTACAAACATACATATTAACACGGGAGATCAACGAATTGTAGGATATACATATGTTATATTTATTAATTTAGTAAGATGAGACTATATGAAACAGAGAACGACAGGTAAAGTGTATCGGAAAGCGGCCTAGTTTTTCGATTTTCCTCAGCATCATCGCATATTCATGATTCGTTAATACGCTATTCGGGCTCGTTGACATTAGTATGTAAAGGATGCGGGTTATTCGTGAAGGTTTGGGGAAGGGAAAGCGCGTTAAAGAGCCTTCCGACGAGATGAGCAAGGTGGCGGAGGCGAGAAGGATTCGAGCACAATAGCTCCGTTCGCCCGTGCATCGTAATAATCCCATCAGAACCAAGCCTGGCATGCGGAAAATAGTGGATACGTGACAGAGCACCATACCCGCTTCATCTTGCAAATACCAACCATATATTCTCCATATGTTTAAAAGCCCGATAGGCCGTGTCTAAGTAAGACTCCGGACTTTAGCTGCGAGATATTTTGCCGATCGGAAATTCTAAAAATTTTCTCTGCAGTTGCGATCTTAACGAATCGAACGATTTTACCATCAATGTTATTGTCTTGGAAAGCTTGCACGAATTTTTCGTGATTCAATCTCAATCACCCTGTGGATGAGATTTATTCGCTGTTTTCAATTCGTGATGAATCGTGACTAATTTCAAATTCCGTGTACGCGCTTCATTGACTTCTACCTTTTCTTACCCCCAATATATATATCCATCGAGACTCGGGAGATTTGTCTGTGGTCCAGAGATAAGAAAAATTCTATCCGTATGGATATTCAAAAAGCGTACGTTTTCGTAAGCTGATTCACGAGAGCTCTTGCGATTCGATTTTGGCGAAACCAGAAAGAGAGAAAGAGAGAGAGAGAGAGAGAGAGAGGAAGACACCAACATGCGATCGGTGACCTGAAACGTACCCCCCAAAGTTTCCCTTGCCAACTGTCCGTCTTTTGACATACATCTATACGTTTATGTATTTGTTTGGAGGACGGTGGGAGGGAAAACCCGTCAAATTTATGGTTTTCATTTCTTGGTCGGTTGAACGTGGGGTTACGGTATATCGAACGTGACGAAAATCATCAAGACCTCTGCGGTTTTGTCCTGCATCTATACTTGATAAGCGGACCCTGTGAATAGTTTCCTAACGAGACACGCACAAACTTTTCCTTCTTATGTTCAAAGTTTGCTTCAAATATATCTTTAATATTCTTATTAATCGATCCGTCCTTATGATAAGTCAGTAGGGGCTTAAAAAACATGTCGATTAAATTTTCTGAATTTTTTGATAGCCATTTGTAGGATAAGCTATTTTGAATGATTGAGAACTGAATTACTTCACTCTATAATTGACAAACATGTGAAACGAGAGAGAATAAATGCGTTGTTTGAAATACAGAAGGACATATTTCTATATATTATCCGTGCCTTATCAAAACCTTATGTTTCTTTATCTTCCGCACGCACAAGCTCTCTCTCGTGACACCGGTGAATTTTTTGTGAAGAAAAAAAGCAAGTATTCTCACAGGAGCACTAGAGAGTTCCTGAAAAATAATATATTCCGCAAAGCATAGAGCAAGCTAGCAAAGTGGATGATCCGTAGCCTGAATATCGAGGCTTCATAAAGGCAAGATACGTGTATGCCATGCGACACGTTTATAAAATATCGCGTAGATCCACTCTCGCAAATGTGATCTTGTCGTATAATCGATGTATATATCCTCATGGCCATTGGCAATATCTCAAGATATTTTTCGAAGGACCTCTATTATACAGAGTGCAACGTAAACATAGAGTTCATATGGTGTGTCGTAGTTGCTGGAGTGGTTCTGATCGTGAATGGGACATCGATAAACATTAATACATGCGTGTGCATGGCCTGGAAGAAGTTGAAGAATATTTAAGCGTTAATGTTCTCGGCTCTGACGTAGCGCATGGATCGATCGGAGGGAACAGAGGTATTATAGAAGTAGAAGAGAGTGGTATATGTGACTGCCAAAGGGAGGATAGAGAATACACGGAGCAGCGGACGGACGGATAAATCGAACGAGAAAGAGTTCGTAGAGTGAGAGTGAGATGTTTTGGAACGAAGCGCAGTGGTGATGCCCATACCCCCCCAAGTTGTATCTTCTCCCGAGTGGCCGCTAGGGGTAGAAAACGTGGCATGACTGCGAAAGCACACGAGTGGCAAACGTGGGAACACGTGAGAGAAATGACGTGGTGGAATTGTATGCGGATTGCAAGCAGCATATAGGCAAAGAGTCCCAAGCCCGACCGATGAAGATAAAGTTTGTTATTCTCTATGGACTGCCAAGTGGAATACCGAATCGTTATCTAGATGTGCCTTGCTTCTCGCGTCACTAGCGATACAACTGGATACTATTCAGCAATACATGCAGGCAAACGTGAAATGCGAGAGCCCGATAACTGCGTCGGTGGTATCTCGTTTTTTTTTTCCTCGTTTGATCGATCGTTCGGTATTTACGAGGATGCCGGAAAACCTCGACAACACATAACTTCGTAGTAATATACCAGGTGATGAAAACAGGTGTCTACATCTGTATGAAACATTCCTATTTTAAGAGAAATCTACCAGGTGTGTTTGGTGACTCGAGGAAGGCAGAAAGAAATTCATTGCGTCGCAAATTTTGTAGTATCTTTGTATCTTCCAGAGCAGAGGATCGTAAAAAAATCTGGCGATAGGAGAGTGAAGAATTTTGTGTTTGAATATTTCGTTTTGTAGGCAAGCATCGATATATTTTCCCATGGATGCATATAAAATCCCTAGTAGTAGAAAATCCGTGGTGTCTTTATCCGGTCACTTCATTCCTATCTCTCGCAAACTGAGAAAAATACGAAAAAAAACTCACTGTAGTATCGTGTACTTTACTACAACTTTTTTTTGCTATAATTCCTCGAACAAAAGGCGACCAAAACATGGCAATTACGACTGTGATGTCGAGTACACCAGAAAAATATAAGAGGTTTAAGAAGAGAAGTGAATCATCGAGGAAAGGAGACTCATAGGATAGATATAGAGGCTAAGTGAGCGCGGAGGATGTGGATATTAGGAACGAAGAAACTACGATAGACTGGATAGACCGTACGTACGACTACGATAGACTCTACGCTAGCGTGACAATCGTGTTTTCTCCTCTCTTTCTTTCTCTCTCTGCTCTGTCTTCCTCTACGTTTAAGAGAAACAAAGACAACCAGAGTAGAGTTCTTTGGGTTAGGTACGAGCACACGAATACTTGGTGCAATGGGACCCAGGAACTAGACAGAAATGCTTGCTGTAGGTTGAAAAGAGCTAGGGCGTGCAAAGGCATTGGTTGGTTCGTGCGTGACTGGAATCTCAGTGGTACAGCCAGTTTCTCTTCTCAATGTCACCGCTTGTTCAGCCACCTTGTCGGTGCAGCATTTCTCTTGGTTCACAAAGAACCGAGCGTTCCAGGTAAAGAAAGGGAGAGCCAGCAATTCTTCGGGTGATCCAGGATAAGCGTCAGCCTGTACCCCTTTGAACGTCTATATACTATCAGTGAAAGCCTCTTTCTTCTATTCTGGCTGCAGGAATAACGAAGAGAATATGCATATGCATGCCTTAGCTAAGCTCACTTCTGAAATGAGCTAACCATACTGGATCTGTAGCTATGGACTCTGATGACGCTCCTCAGGATCTTCAAATACATTCTGGGTAATTTTAGCTGAAGATATAACTCGCGACGTTCCATACAAGAATTTTGACCTCATTACCGTCGAAGTGTGCATTCCATTTCAAATGAAACTTTTACAGAGAATTTTGTAGGTGCGCGCTAATGGAAACATTGTCCTGTGTTAATCGTGGCATTGGCTTTTACGAGAATAGAAGGAATGCAAAGAGAAGACCTTTGCTTCGTGAGAAAAAAAAAACTACGAGGCGATTCAGGGTGGGCGGATTCCCCGAGGGTGTTTTACAAAAATTGTCTTCAACAGCGGAGCGCTTAGAAAGCTGACTGCCGAGAGCAGCTTCCCCAAGAGCGTGTATACGAAATTGCCAGCATAGTTTTTCGATTCTTTTGTATCCGGTGAAGTCTTTTATATATGCGCACAGAGAATTTGGAATGATCACAACTACCAGTGAAGTAATAGTAAATACAAATTTTTAGCTCACTGATATTATTATAGTTATATCAACTACCATTGAGGCTGGAACTGTCAACGTGGGATTGATATAACAATGAGAATGTTACCTTGAACTGAAAATTCGTAATTATGAATTCAATGGTTGTCGTGGCCACTCCAATTTCTCTGAGTTGTCAGAGAAAGTTGTTTAATTTAAAGGTATAACGTAGAGTTATAAATGAAAATAGCGGAAAGCAATTGAAAAGTAGCACGACCCAGGCTGTGGGGCTTATCACAAAAGACGTATTTTTAACATGTTTGACGATTTCCATTTGTTCCTCTCCTTCTCTGTCTCTCTCTCTCTCTCTCTCTTTCGCTTTTCATTTGAAGAGAAATAACATGGAGCAACGATTATGTGAATCTCCATCTTGCGAGACTTCTAAATGGAATGATAACATTCGATCCGACGAAGAAGACTTTCATTTACAAACTTCTCGAGACGGAGAATTACAAGCTGAAATTGATATTATCCGGATGAGCAATTTTCGTGTTTAATTCGAAAATGTATAACCGCGGTAGAGTAATGAGATCGAGAAGTCCTCGGATAACTAGATAGAACATATGACATCTACGAAAGGGAAAAGTGTTTATCATGACTCCGATAATGGGTGGAGTCGATATGAGTGCATTTATGAGAATACCAAAGTTTTTATTTTTTTTATATGAATAAATGGACAAAATATTATAGATTAATTAACTGTACAAGACGCCTGATTGCCATATACGGAATTTGCAAAGCATTTTTCTTCAAGAGATCAACGAGCTTTGCGTGACTCTGACGAATCTTTCGATCCTTTCTGCATTGTATAAATTCAACTTCAGTTTCAAGCACGTATATATCAGGATGGGCTATCGCTCGATGGAAAACGATAATGGGAAAATGAGGGAATCTCGGGCAGATGGGGAATTACACCCGCAATGGGTAATCTTCTCGGTCTCGAATTTTCTTTTTTAAGTATCGGTGGATAATACTTTTTTGTATATAACCATAGATTTATCTTGACGATATCACGCTATGGATACCGGATCATTGATATAGTAAAAAGCAACCTAAATATAACCGCAATCTCACCTCTAAATTCTATAGGAAAGTTTGAGCTCTCTGGGAGAATCTCCAAAGTGAGGAGCAGGAAAACTCATTTCGGTTCTTCGACCCGTGAGATTACAATAGAGGGTGCCCAAGATCACGAGTTCTGAAAAGATGTTGTGTATTAGAAAAAATGAATTCGACAAGCCACTGCATGCGCTCTCTTTCTTCTGCCGCTTGTTCGTCGGGGGACAATGGTTGCTATGGGGACGACAAGAATCACCAAAAGCTTTTACTGACATGCGATCGTTGACACACCCCTGAAACATCAACTGAAAGCACATTCTTTTCGCTTTGTACACTCCATTATTATTATTTTCTCAGAGATTTTTTTCAATCAGTTGATTTCGCATATGACGAAATTGTTTCCGGGTATTTCAGGACCGAATGCGATGTGATTAACGATATTCGCTCACGTGGAATTTATTTTAATTTCGCAGGGATGCAAAGTACCCGGGACAGTGAAATAAAAAAGAAACACATCCCCTTTTAAGTAAATGGCAGTTGAACTTGATAATCTCCGTTAGGAGTCGACGAGAAGCTTTTTTTTTTTAGGGATTTCCGAGCCAACAGACTCTTCGTCTGGCGCCAGTGAGTCATTCGCAAAGAAATTCGATCCGCGCACCCTCCTCTTCATCTTACGACTCTCTTTCTACGGTCCCATGCGAATGTGCTGTCGCAGTGCGTAACATTGAATATCTCGGTATGTGTTTCGATCGAGCTTATATTATATATATATATTTATACATGTAAATGATCAGTGGGTAAAAATTTGGACCATTATTTTTTTGGTTCAGTGTACTCTCGCTCAAAGAAATTCCGCACAAGTCGACAAATCAATATAATATAATTCATCGGTTCAGAGTGCCAAGAACTTTTTATGAGGGTTTATCACCAAAGATATACAAAGACACCTTATATGAATCGTTCTAATAAATATAAACACCGCTATAGTCATTTCATTGAAAGCTTAAAGATGTATACAATATTAAAAATATCCAAAAAGATTCCTTTCCCAAAATGTAGAGAATAGCAGACCAGGGGAGAAGTTTAACGCGAACACTGTACACATATTTATGAAGAAATAGAGTAAGTTGAGAAACTTTTGGAAAACCAAGACAACGCGACAAGTCATTCCATGCAACGAATGAATTTTATTTCCTTTTCCATCTCTGTCTTCTGTTTCACTATATTGATTCATTTCTCTCTCCCTTCGTCGTTCTCCAGCTAATGAAATTCATGTTTCGATTTTTCGGGCTATAAATGAAAAGTTGAATGGAAACGTGAGAGGAAAAGTACGTATCTCAAATTTTCTACCAGCAAACCCATCGCATACGATTTTCTTCGCTACCACAGCCGTCCAAGAGTATATATATGTATTAATACAATATCGATACATGTGTATGTGGTCTGGTGAAAGAATATGAGTATGGATGAAACCTGGTGCGAGCATTACGTAGTCAAATAACGGATATGGCGAAGAAGTCGAAGCACGGAGAAATTGATCGACCCTTCTCGACAGCGAAGAAGAGTTATAAAACCGCGACGAAAAATTGTACCAGAGGAGATATTCATTCGTCGAGACACGCTTTCAATGTTATTCCGCCCCTTCTCGTTCTCGTTCTTTCTCCTTTTTTTTTATGAACTTTTTTCTCTTCTCCTATCTGTCTCTTGTTCCACCGAAAGAATGATTCATAAAGTTCGGTTTACCAGGAAAACTCTTCCGGATCTAGTTGATCTTGAACTTGAACAAATAAAAGAGAAATCGGAGTAGCTCCGTCATCGGCCCCGCGAATGGAAAAGAGGATAATGGCACTGTGTACGAGTGACTATATTTTCTCATCCTTTTTGTCCTATCTTCGTCGATCTTTCAACGGATGAGACTCAGAGAAAGATATATAAAGACAGAATAGTTGTCCCTTAGCTTCGGGGCACACTGTGAAAACTAGTTACCCGAATTCAATCTACTTTCGATTTAGACTTGAAACTTTTGGAGGAGAAACGTCGCCTGAGAACTCTCGGGTTAAACATCACCGCCATGGGCTCTCGCGTCCGGCATTGATGCAGAACTCTCGCTTAAACTCGCCAGTTTGACCTATCTGGCAACTCGCACAAAGTACATTTTCAAAGACAAGTCGCTATCGTGATTTGTTTTATTGACATTGTGCTTACATTGGCATATGAGTCACGTTGGATCGTAAATTTTGACCTAAAACGATAAAAATATAATTATTCGGTTGACAGGAAATTGACCAGCTTGCGTTTTCATTTAGTTTCATTCACTATAGCATTGTGGCAATTAAAATTTTCGATAGCTCGGTTTTTTTTTTTAAAGTACCTGCATCAATGTTTAGGGAATAGATTTTTTTATTGAATTTCGCAATTTGGATAAATATTAATTTGGCTCGACATTATAAATGATCACTCTCATGAGTATTCGACATATCTGTGACTCGCAAGTGTATCTCCGAACGAATAAAACGAGCTACCGGATGAAAGAAAAATTGATCAGCCGTCGGTTTTGATTTATGAAAGAAAAAATGTCCGATTAACCATTCTAGCGCCCAACGTAAAAAAATTCGTTTTGCGCTATATACAAACGATATAATTTGACTATTTCGTAGCTTCCTTAAATAGCGACTAATCCAACCGGTCCCATAACTTTGTTCGTCCATTCTCTATACGGAATATAAACTCTTAACATGCAGATTCGTATATGCGAATGTCTTTGAATGTCTGCGCGTGACACTGAGTGGCTGTAAATCTTTCACACTAGGATACGCGAGAGTCTGTCCAGTGCTCAATCCACTTAATTATTATGTAAATGAGTTAATTAGAATTTATCTGGACATCCCGTTGTGCATAAGAGTGAGAAAAGTCAAAAGTGTGGTTTAGCTGCGAGATATGTATACAACTTGCATTATTCTTCGGCCAGATGTACTATAATGTAATGTAGCAGATGTCTTGAAGGTTTTATCGCCCGGAGCGTATAAGTGCAGCGTTTCATCCGCAAGCTTACGACTTGAAGTTATTATTTGAGACAGGTCCGGAAGATCCGTAATTAAAATTAATCCGAGTTTTCAGACGTTCTTACCGAGTTTCGTGCTCCTCTGTAGCTTTCAGATGAATCACAAAGTAACAAAATCCAACAGAGCGTCGGTTCTCACTTAAAAAAATAAAAACTAATTTTCAAAAGTACAAGCTCGGCAGTTTTCTCACGTAGATGCAGAAAAATTCCAGCATAGTGACTACTTATCCAAGGTCCATCGAATGAATTCTCATGAACGCCGGTCACGAAAGGCTGAGGTATCAGCATCAATGCTGCGGTGGGGTTGAAATTTAGTATCGGCAACGTGTGAACGATGTGGACGGGTCGAATGTTAAGAACCGAGAGAGGTCGACATGGATGTAATTATCTCCGGTTTTATCCGGGCCCTTTATCCCGCACACGGATACGGTCACACGGCGTTAATAATATCTAATGCCATAGTGCGCGAGTTCTCCGACGCGATATAGATAGAAAAAGCCCGACTGGAGAACGATATCGCTAACTCGCGTTAAAGTGCCACCTATAGCCGTAACGTTTCAACCCCCCCTGTGTGTACCACGTATATACATATATACATGTATATTATACTAGTCTGCCTCTCTTTTCCACTCGGCCGACTCCACCCTCCTTGCTTTTAACATGGAGCGCAAAAGGACTTTGCCGCTTCTGCTTCCGCCACCCTCGACCCTTTTGAACCAGCATGAAATTTTAATCGGCCTAGCAATCTTACGAGACCAGCCAACATCACCCTCTCTCGTTCTCCCTGATGGCACTTTCTCTCTCTTTCTCTCTTTCCACTAACCAACCCCCTCACTTCGAGCCTTCTTTCCATCTATATATACCCCATCTTTCCACCATCTCCTTTTCTTGCTTCCGGGCCTAGCCATTTTCCACCTACCACCTTGACAAGACCAACTCTTTCCTCTCCGGTGACTCGAGTAACTGTGTACACGCGTATTACAACACTATATATATATATATATATATATATATATATATATATATATATATGTGTGTGCGAGTATACCGGGACGCATATATACCACAGCCGACACACTTTGTTCGCACACAGCTGTGGCCGCGCGAGGAGGGTCGAGGACGTTCGATAAATATGCCACTCGTGATATCCGACCTTAATCGTAACGTAATTGGTTGTAATTATTATTATACCCTATGGTAAAAACGTGGCAAGGAAAATACACGATGATAAAGCAGTTTAATATTTATACGATAGCCAAACCACCTAGTTATTATTCATAATGATTTTTTCACGCGTATTCATTTTTAACGTTTTCGTTTTTGTTTTTTTTTTGTTTTTTCGTATATGCACGGTGGTTATATCCGATGGGTCATGATCTTCAAAGACCAGGAAACCAAATATAATATTAAATTTCGCTTTTTCTCTACGAGAACTATTAATCATAAGAATACATTTATGTTGCCGTTATCGTATGCGAGAAGAATGTGGGAAAACCTCAAATTAAATAACGGAAAGAATGAGACAAAAAGAAAATAAGTTGGTTCGTTAGATGATTCTAAATATTTTTTCTGAAGAGATGTATTTTTTTTCTTGATTTCCGTTTTCCATCCAGCTTTGCGTAGAAGACTCCGTGTATAAGGACAATCACTCGACGCAATACTAGTGGCTCGATTGAGACGCCGATATAGCCCGAAGGCGTAATTAGAGCCCTCTTTGTAGTGAAGTTTATTATTCTCCTTTGAAGATCGTGAGCCGTTATCCCTAGGGCTTGAGCGCCGAGACTCGCACTTTTCTCTATTACTAAAAGATATCTCTATATCCTGACCTTCCCTGATTTTCCGAGATATCGAGACATACGGAATTATCGAGTGATTTTCCAGTAATACCAAAAAACGATCACGTACTTGATTTATACGAGAATATTAATTCAACGACAACGTTTATTCGCATTTTATATTTATACCAATAAGCCTGCGGGGCACATTAAAGGAAAAACTGCGCACTGCGGTTAACTACAAATCATATCCGTGATTCAATTATTTCAATTACGATGAAATCGCATGAGCATGAAACCTGTAATGTTTTTACGAGCTGAAATTCAATAACAAGCTACCGAACAAACAGATTTCGAGGGATATCCCCGCTCTGAAATCGTTGCTGCAAAATTCACAATTAACGTATTCACCGCACGTATACAATGGTCTTCCTCTCTTTGTCCATTGTCAAAATCGCGAGAGAAAAAAAAAAAAGAAAAATAAAACAATGCGATAAAATTACGCTATCTGAATTTTATATTTGCTGGAAGAAAATGAACAAACCACAGTGAGTTGCGTGATGAATTAATTAATTAATTAACTCCGGCGCCCGAGCTAATTGTTATGAGTCATCGTGCAATTTTTCGTAACCGTGAGGTCGAAAAACGCGTGTAGAAAATACGTCTATGCCTCCCTTCTGACTCCGTAGTATAATATCTCGCGAGAAGTTCATTATTTTTCTTCAAGTATATACTCCGCCGACACTCCGCGCTTCTTATATTTCTCTTCTTGATTATTTTGTCTTCATTTGCGAGCTCTCTGGCATACGAGAACTCGCGGTTTTATACAAAGCCTGCGAAGAAAAAAAAAAATACGATACCGGAGGCTTCTATTGTTGAGAGATCCTCTTGTTTTTCACTCTCGCGTCTTTTCCTCGTTTTGCCGTTACTTTCGTCGCGATTGTCGACATGTTCATGTTACCGCGTCATAATAGAAATAAGAAAGGAGGAAGACAAAAAAAAATTAAACGCCTCTCGGTGTGTCGCCGTCAGTTTACCGAAGCGTCTGACCGCACACGGATCGTAACTACTGCGCCAAAGTGTCTTCATCACTGCTCATATATCTCGCGGGGCTACGACGTTCGGGCTTCATCCATTCTTCGTCCCATCCTTCGGGTACCACGAGGAGAAAGGTTAATGAAAGTTTGATACCCCCGTCTCTCGAGCTTTTGACCCATGGACTTTACAAACGTTGGCCGTTTTGACCCGAACATGGCGAAAGAAAGCAAAAAAAAAAAATAAATAAGAAAGTAGATTAAATCGCATCCAACCTGGGATGAGAGAAGAACATATTCGTCGACAGTTTAATCATAATATTTCTGATTGCGCAAGAACTCGGTTTTGAGCCAAGGCTCTTCCGGTAGATATGACATATATCGCTTTACGATGTGTGGAATGGAAGTGAGTATGGCTCTGGAGCACTTTATGTCAAATCAAATGAAATGTTTCGATATGCCGTGTGAGACTGTTATTCGGGTTTGACTTAAATTGATCAATGATTATCAGAGATTCAATTAACGCTAGACATTAGTTTTACGCTTCGATAAATATATCTTGTTGCGGAAGCATTTTTTCCGGGAATACGAAATAATTGGAAGAATGTAAATAATAAAAAAATTCCGATCGCTCAGACCGAGGGTAGATCAACCAACAACCGATATATCAGATATCGTTAATCAATTTTTCAAAAATTCGAATCACCGCAAATCTGAGGTTTAATTAAAACGTTATTGAAACCGAGGGATAAGGACGCAAAGAAGCTCTGCAGGCGTATGATAATCCTTAAAATTGCATATGGTAATGGAAATTTCGTTGGAGTCGTTGTGAGTTTGTGGTATTTTTTTTTTTTTTCTGTTGCTTCGGTTATATTACCGAGACAGCATTTGCGACAATCTGCATAACAGTCTAACACTTTCTTCTTCTTCTTCCCACTGTGCTTTCACGTGTGCGCTCAGCTCTCACCATGCAAGCGCTATATCCGTACGTATTTATAATAACCATAACTAGAGAGCACTTGAGCCACACGCTGGGTTTTCTCGGCTCCATGTGCGCGTATGTGTGGCTATGTGTATGTCTCTTCAATGAGGAAAACTCACACACGTGCTTGGTTAAATGCCAAGCCCCAAGATCGTTAAATCTGTTAGATTTTATGGTTCTCGTAAAATCTTAGAATATACACTTCACTCTATCTCTCATCCCTTGCTCTCTCGTATTATCTCATGTTCTCTCGTGCCAACGACGAAGAAGACGACGATGGCAACGACATATAGTAGTACGAATCTTCATGAAAATCGCCAGCTTAATACACACGAAAATGTCGAATTAATTATTCAATCGAGAATTTGATTAAGTGAGAGAGCATTGCACGTAGTAAGGTGCGAAAAGCTACTCTGATATAGTATATAATATATATAATGTATAATATAATGCAGATTGTGCATAATAGAAAAGCCCTGTCTTTACAATAGTGCAACAATGCGACTCAGAGAATAAGGAGAATCTATGTGCTCCAAGAGTTTACGAGTAATCGCAATGTGTGCTAACGAAATGCTTGTGTCTCTCTCTCTCTCTCTCTCTCTCTCTCTCTCTTTCTTTCTTTTGAATTGCGAATGTTTGATCCTCTGCACTAGAATAATCCTTTTGAAACTATAAACTCGAGCATGCTTGAAGAGAATAATGGACGTAGGACAAATAAAAAGTGCATAGTTACAGTGGAAAAAGAGCAGATAAAACAAAATGGGTCGTCGCTGTTATTTTCAAGAAATCAGATAACCGTGTAATTATGAACAAGAGAGTTCAAGTAAAATTAAATGGGTTGTTTAAAAAAAAAAAAAAAATTTGTCAACTTGTTCTTAACGATAATGTGGTTACTATGAAAAATACCGATGTTAGCCTCTCGACACTAAACTCGTGTGCATTTCAAAATCATATTTCTCTCATCGGAATTGATTGAAAAACTTGACCCATTTATTGGAGTAACGATGAGATTATTTTTTTTATTATCGATAGATAATTGTTGTAAATAATCCAGAACATTGACTATGACACGCGAAGTTAAGGATTTCTGAAGGAACAGAGGATTTTATTATTCCCACAATCTTTCGTCTGTAGTCTTTTTGTTCCACGTTCATCTAGGTAGCCAAAAAGTTGTTATTTCAAGCTGTTGCATGCAAGGATGATCCCGTAGCTTCGAGAATGGACTGTCGTGAATAACATTATGCAAAGTTCATTAAAACCGGCCTCTCGGAGATCGAGCTCTCTCGTGTATACCATATACATAGTATATGTATATCCAAATTATAGTTCAGGTCGCACGAGAGTTTTAGCGAGTGACTCTCGGTCGTTTCTGCATGGCTATATATATATATATATAGAAACGTAGTCCAGGAACAGCCTCTTTACTTTTCGCACTCGAGCTACTAGCCCAGAGAGATAAGAGAAGGAGGGATGAAGCGAGAGATGAATAACTCTTTGCCGTGAGAGTCTCTCGACCAAGAACCACGCCCTATACCTCGACCCAACTAACCATCCTAACCACCGGAGGGTTGAAAACTTAGTGCGACACCACGCCAAAAGTCTCTCAGCGTTCGAGCCCCACCGCATATACCCCAAATTCCCACTATAACCGCACACCATCTCTCTGCCAAGATCCTTCCTCTTTCTACCAATGTTTCTTTTTTTTTTTGCTTTTCTTCGTCGTCCCATGGATATGCTCTCATCTCTCTCATTCCAACCGCCTAATGCATTTGCGAGCTTTGCATTTTCCAAATTTGATTTGGCTCCCTCACCGCTGGATTATCTTTTCCTTGTTCTTTTCCTTCATTCTGTTCTTCTTCAAAAACTTTCCTATTGAAGTACAACCGTTAATAGAACTCGAGAGTCAGCGACAAAAGAATAAAATGAATTATCCAGATGAGAAATTGAAGCTTTTCCTTCGGCATAACTGTACATAGACATAGGACATTCCAAGTCTGATGAGCCACTAATCATTTAACGGTTACCATGGGTATTTATAAATAAACGAGATAGAGTGGGTTGATGAAAAAAAAATTATTTGTAAATGTGCATCTTTATTTTATTTGCTCAGTGGAACTTTGAGGAATGAGTACTGAATTGTGAGTTGATGAATTTATGTGAAATAAACGGTATATAGATATGTATATATGTATATGTATAATGTATATATAAGTTAATACAACCTATAATAGCGCATTCATAGAAGCTGCAAGGATTCTGCAGAGGACTTGCTGTGTTCTAAATTCGGTAACTATAAGACTCTCATACCAGATAGACGTTTTAACCCCTTCCCTCTCTCTCTCCACCTCTCTGGCATTCCTTCTAGCCATCTACTTAATCGAGAAATGTCCTCTCTGGACCTGCTATCTTTCTCTCTCTCTCTCTCTCTCTCTCTCTCTCTCTCTCTCTCTGTCGCTTGAGCTTGGACACAATAGTAATGGTCACGACGTTTTCAGACGATATTGTTACTGGCTCGAAGCCCAGTACGCAGTTAGTGGATACTCCTCCAACTCCGAGAGCACCATTAGGGAAACTTCCGGTCCCCTATGAGTGAGGTGGTTCAACAAGGGGGGGGGGGCACCATGGTGCGTGAATATGCTGCATAAGTGATATGATGAAAATTTTGAGTATTGAGTAATGGAGACGCTGAAAAAAAGGGATGAGAAACGACATGCCCATCTATATACAAACGATGCATATCGAGGGATGAATAAAACGTTCTTGCAGGAATGAAATATTTTCATCGTGATATTAGCGAGTCAAAGTGCGTTGTATTTTTGTCCGCATGTCCTGAAAGCGTGCAAGCTTAATTCACTTTACCGAGGAAGAAAAATCAAACACTTTTTGCTTTGAAATAATTATGCGACAGAATACGTTCAAGCTGAATTACTTTAATTTTACGTCTTCGCAGACAAAGCTACGTTTTCGTGAAAAAAGAAAAAAATAATTTGAAATTTTCGCGCCAGACTACTTGCAATGTTCCAAGCAGTCAGAAAATAAAATTCAATGTAATTTTTTAAAAAAATAAACAATGCGACGTAGCCTGAAATACAAATTTTAAAAATCAATAACCAGATAATAAAAATAAAAACGAAAAATTTTAACTACGTTATTGCCCATTTTAGTCGTAGATAAAAAAACGAAGTTGAGCTTTTCGAAGGAATCACGCTGAACGGCAACACGTGTGAACAATGCATCAAATCGATCGAATGCTATACTTTTCCACACGCAATCCGAATTCAATGTACGACCGATTTTTTCTTCCCCTCCATTGAATTTACAATGCGACGTTTTTTTTTTTTTTTTTTCATTCAATCAAAAACCACTCGACCTAGCCACTTTTCCAGTCAATATGAACAACCCATTGTTTTTTCTATTCACGGTTTTTCCACGCTCAATGACTTGCCCCCTTTTTTTCTCTCGTTTTATTTTTACTTTATTTTTCATCCACTCGTTTATTAATTTCTCGGTGTATTTTTTTTTTCGGGCTTCGTACCACGATAAAAATTATCAAGCACAGAACGCGCAATGTGTCATGTATGTGAGGAACGTGGATTCAGATTGAGTGAATGAAAGATTGAGATGCGTCGATGCATCCCCATTATGGTATAGTGCATATATACAGTATCATACACGTGCGAACTTTATAATGATCCGAGAGAACACAAAAATGCAATTGGCACCCTGATGCGAAAGCGCCTCGACAGATGAGTGGACCACGCTATCACGAATATTCTTTCTCTCTTTATATCTATATATACTATATGTATAAATATTATGTATAGTGTTCCTCTGGAATCATAAACGTCGAAAGCTCGTAAAAAGGTCAGTTCAAATTGAACCACATGGGGCGCATACGCCTCTGTATCGTGTCAGGGGTAGTCCATAGGTGACCGGGTGAAAATATTATATATTATATATTGTAAATTGGATTTTTCGGCTGGACCCTGTTCAAATGATCGTCGGGATAGATACGCCCGAATAGACTTAAAAAATTTCAGAGATCGACTAGCTGCGTATACAACAACGGCGGTTGCGGTTATCCTGTAATCCCCTTGTACTATATTCCCGACAGGAATTTATCGTATCGAAATACTGTACGATATAAATATTAAAAGGAAGTATAGGGAATTAAAAAAAAAAAAAAATCGTAGTGCATCGATTATATCGTTACACAAAAGTATGCTTTGTACGAAATTTCAGTTACGGAAGGACTAGTGCATTTAAAAAATACAAATTTTCATACTTTTAAATGACCTGGCAATTTTATTCTCGTTTTTTTCTTCAAAGCCACGTCTACCGTTTATGCAAAAACGAGCAATGTGTTTTTTTTTTTCTTTTTCTGAATTCACTAACGATCTGGCAAACGAAAACTTTGCCTTATAACCGTGATATATGATATTTCTCGTCTCTTATTATTATTATACACGCACGACGAACTATAAATCGTATAGTTTTAAATTTAAGAGTAAAAACGCTTTCGCACAAAAGCTACGAGGCTTACGACCCACGACAGAGCTAATAATGCGAAGAGACTAATTTGCGAGTGGAAGCTTGTTATGTTCTCGCGCAAAAGAAGGTTAGGGAGTAATCTTTGAGAAGAAGCAGGGGAGCACAAACACATCCCTTTTCCGGTTGACGCTCTTCTTCCCGTTGCGCACACTGCACTTGAAGGCGTGGCAACGAGGTGCCACATTGCACACCTGCAGCCATCAAGAAGAGTGGCTCGTGGTAGCAAAAAAAAAAAAAAGAAAAAGAAAAAGAGGGATTTGTCGCAGTGAGGATGTGAGAAAAGAAATGAGAAAGGGAGGTGAACGGAGAACTTTTACAGTCCAAAGGAAAGGAGTGCACACTTGGAAAGAAACTGGCACTCAGCTGTGATATGGAATAAAGAGAGAGAGAGAGAGAGAAAAAGAGTGAGAGAGAGAGAGAGAGAGAGACACGAAGCGCTCTTATTTAGCAATTGCAAATCACAAAGGTATCAAAATTCACCGCTGACGTGTACCTCTTGGTGTTCCAATGCGTGCGCGTCATATAGTTAACCATCAAAGAAAATCGGGATGGCGTTCATCCGTACGAACAGAATGTTTTTATTTTGTTCGCCTATCTTCATTTTTTCCCTATGAAACGTGACCAAGACTAGAAGAATTTTCAGCGTTCTCGATGCAACGTACAATTGTACAAGAGGTGGCAGAGAGAGAGAGAGAGAGAGAGAGAAAGAGAGAGAGTCCCCAGCCCATTCGAGGGTGGTTTCCAGGGTAGTCTCGTGGCATCGTGATGTGAATCGGTAATGTCGCGAAGCAAGCGCACGTTCTTCGAAAGCAGAGGCCGCAGTAGGTGCCTATACCAGAGAGAGAACATGTCTCGAGTTTGCCGAGACTTACCAAAGCAAACAGATCGGACGAGACGAGGGAAAAATCTTAGGGCTGGAAATGAAATGCTCTTCCGTGCTCCTCGAGTGGCGTATACATATATCACTCTGGTTTTTTTTTCCTCTCTTGTGGAAGATATGCGAGTCATCACACACGGCTTCGCGCTATCGGGCGATAAAAAAGGAACGCCGAATGATCGCGTCTGTAAAACTCATGTTAAAAATGAGGGTTATACGGTAGTGAGAAAGATAAAGTTGTTTCGAGATATAAATATTTCTCTATAGTATATATTGCCACCGTGCTGTCGCCGTGTACAAGAAACGAGAGGGGCTCTCATATCGGCGTCGCAAATTCAGAGGGACATCTGCGGCATTTCCGGCCATTACTGAGGAGGCTGAGGAGGTCGCAAATACAAGGGTATAGCTGCGGTTATTTTCGGCAAGATTTTTATGTTATATTATTGTATACATATATAATTTCTCGGGTGCACACACGTCGCCTTCGGGGTGTTGTTACTCTCCACCCGCGATCAAAAGCCTTCGAGCCTGCGTCGTGTCAGGGATGAGCCAGACAAGAAAACGAAGTGAAACAGAAGAAAATATACCTACATTTCCGGGGTAAAGCCGAGGCGCATAGGAAAGAGGGTTGACAAACGTTTGAATAAAACAAATCGTTAGAAACGACGATTTTTTTTTTTTCATTAATTTGATTTTTTATTCATCGATAATATCGTCAAAAGAGTGATTTATTCTAAATCTATATAAACCATATACGAATTTCAATTAAATTTTATCCGATGTAAATTCTTAATTTAATTTTCGGGGAAAAAAAAAACATTTTTGACGTTTTGAGATGGAATTTTTGAGTTTCAAGGAGAATGCCCAGCGGATTCGTGATCAACGGAAAAAAATACATCGATACGGGATCCTAAATGAGATTTAAAAAATTCAAGATTTTTTTGAAGTTCTGCGAAAAATTTCTGCTTCACTAAAATCGCTGTAACTCTGCTTCTCGTAAGAGTTGAAACTCAATTCAGTGCTCATTCGTTTTGCAACCGTTGTAACGTCAAAATGGCTCTTGGCTTATCGAGCTACGATTTTTTTTCGATTTTTTACGAATTTTCAAAGTTAGATCATCGATTTTTGCCAATTTTTCCATACTACCCCTTTGGCTTCAAAATCGCCGATTTTCAAAGTGCTCTTTTTGGTACGAGAAAACGAGATCTCGGAATGAATCAAACGGCATTCTCTGAGTCTACTACTCGGCTTTTTAAAACACCCCCGATAAGCCCAAATCCGTCAAGGCGAAGCAAAGTAACGGGTATTTGAAATTTCGGTATTTTCAGGTTTTTGAAAATGTAGGCAAAGAATAGGAAATTTTCCACTGATCACAAATCATGTGTCGTTTTTTCCCCTGAATCCCGAGAATTCGATATGAAAACTGAAAAAAAAACCAAAAAAATATTCCATGTTAAAAAAGTAGATTATATATTATATATTTACATTCATGTACTCCCATATACGTAAATAAACAATACCTGCTTAGGTGTATTTATTATGTACGGTCCAACTGAAGAAAATTATTACTCACTTTCGGAATATTTTGAGATTTCACCAACAAAGGAATTTCCATTAAAAAATGAGCATGTCTATATAGTTCTTATTGGGTGTACTTTATAAAAAACTCGAAATCTGAATAAGTCGAATATGTTCTATTATCAACGTGAATCCACATTTGGTATATATGACAGAAATGAGTGAAAGAGTTTTCAAAAATAATAGAAAATATGTGCGCAATGTTCTAGACTGTATCTTCCAGAAATTTCAAGATTCCTCAAGTCAATATGGCTCAAAAAACCGGAGAAAGATAAGGCTAGGACACTATGCAAACAAAAATTAAACTTTATTCTATACCTTTTTACAATATCGACAATTAGCAATAGAGAGAGAGAGAGCGGGAGGAAAAATTGTGTGTTTTTTTTAATGTAATTTTGAAATTCTTGATGAGAAAAATTGTGAAAAGTGATCGAAAGACAGAGAGAGAGAGAGAGAGAGAGAGAGAGAGAGAGAGAGAGAGAGAGAGAGAGAGAGAGAGAGAGAGAGAGAGAGAGAGAGAGAGAGAGAGAGAGAGAGAGAGAGAGAGAGAGAGAGAGAGAGAGAGAGAGAGAGAGAGAGAGAGAGAGAGAGAGAGAGAGCTTGCAAGTCAGGATGAAATATCGGGAGAGTTAGAGAGGTTTCGATAGTGGATATATTAGCCGAGGGACACGTTGAGTTTGTGCCAAGAGCCGAAAGGCTGTCATACATATTTACGTCCTCCACCGGTATACACATTATAATATTTACTCAGTCTACTCTACCGTTGCAGTGAGAGAAGGGTAGTTTACTGTACGCTTCGAGAAATCCTTTGCCGCAAGAGATGCGAACCCATAGCGTCTCCGCAATGGCACATAATATACCTATATATATATATGTATAAGCGTAATGTCACCTTTGCTCTCGAGCGTATTTTCACGAAGCTTCTCTCGGAATCGGAAATCTATTTTCAACTGATCGATATATTCTACACCATGAATTTGGTAGTCAACAGCAAAGCCAGCCAGTATATTTCGAATTATTTATCGCAAACTTTCCGTTTTACCTCAAGATCGGAAGAACAAGCAAATTTAAGATTTGCATCATTTTCACGAAAGGACGGCTTTCAATTTGTCTCTTATGTAAATGATGTATTGAATTTTCCGCCTAAAAGTACAGAGGAAGCAACAATTATTTTTTTCAATGACTTTATTTCATACATATTTAAACATTTTACAGCGGAAATAATTTTTCTTACACCTGAAAACAATTATAATTTTGAGAGAGGAGAAGAAAAGAAGAAAGAATTATTGCCTGAGGAGAAGCAATATTTAAAAAATAATCGAATAACGATAGATACGAAAACTATATATACCAAAATAAAAGTAATGACGGATTCTTTATCCTGGGCATTACTTATTTTCTATTCTTGGGCACAATACTACACCAAAATGTCATATACAACTAGGAAAAAGAAAAAAAGGCGGAAAAAGGCAGAACGAAGAGGCGACCCAGTTTTCACGATGATGACTTCCGGTCGGTAGCCTCAGATCTTTTCTCGCCCTAAACCGCAAGCGTGCACTGAAAGTGGGCTTTCGCTATCCTCATCCGTATACACGATATTCTTCAGCTTTTCGGTACACTATAATAAGAGTCTCTAAAATAGCGGTCTCTCACGTGCTTCTAACTTTTTGAATGAGAAAAACCAGACTTGCTGTTTTTTTTTTTGCTGGGATTGATGTCTAATTAATACGGATAAAAAATTAATTATCGTTTGGATATCGTGAAGACCGGATTTATCAGTAAAAATTTAACAATATTTTATTTTAGGAATTATTCGTGTCTTTTCATAATCAATGTATACGTGAATTTAATTTAATTTTTTCAACAATTATGAGTGATTGCGATAAATTCATAATGTTATTTTTCTTTTTGTTATTAGCGATAGCCATAATTTCACGCTGGCAATGATGTTTCAGTAATCATGCCAGGTGCATATTTCATTGGTCGAATGATTAGGTCAGAAAGTTTAACTGCAATTGAGAACGTGATCCAATTAGAAGATTGCCCGGCGCCCATGCATGCAATATATAGTGGATTTAAGTAAACTTTCCTCGTAATGTGTGAACTACGTGGATGTATCCCTCATCCACGTCTCGAGTTATATCCTTACACCAGTATATATTACCTTTTATCTAACTCTGAATTGCCGAAATAAATTGAAATAATTATTGGTAATGCTGAAATTGAAAAATAATACGTATTTATAATGTTATGAATGCAATTCGGAGTGAAAAGTCACAAGATACGGAGGTGGTTGATTAATTTTTTTATAAATATTCAAATCCGTGCGAGGGAAGAATAAAATATGCTGGTCAACATTTGCATACCTCAAATAAAAGAGAGAATTCTCGAAATGTTTGTTGAGCGTGAATAAACCGTTTTAACGATAAAGTTTGCCGAATGAAAGGGAAAAAACTATTGGATTTACGTATATATATATAAGAATATAGTATGTATATGATTATATAAACGGCTCACGGTACTTTAATGTATAACTTGTACAACGTTTGCATCGGTACGCAACTTTAGCAAAGAAATCCACAGCGAAGGCAATATACTTTTCTATTGAATTTATTTCCTATCTTGCACCGCGGCTTAATTATAGTTTAATTAAAATTCGCACTCGTTGCTCTCGCCATTCTGCGCCTATATATATATATATATATGTGAGCATATTTAACATTGCGAAAGAGCAGAATATGGACCACAGGCAAGTTTGAGAAGTTAATCCCTGCAGGCTCGGCCATACTTTCGTATTACCGAAGCACCTGCTGAGCCCGGAATAAAACGACGAGTTAATTATGTCGCGGTGAGATATTTTTTTACATTTACTTTTTTCCTCTCCACTCTTACGCGAATATACTCGCAGTCCACGTGTCCCAGGATCACGCCAAACAGGAAATAAACCTGCGGGACATATATATCTCGAAAATTTTCGCAGAAATTCGTCAAAATGTAGAAGAGTCGCCTCTCGAATAGAAATTTATCGCAATATGCGGAAATTATTAGATATTTGTGATAAAAATTGATTAATTAATTACATTTGTAACGAGGTAATTGAATAATTAATGGTATCTTTCTCGAAATATTCAATTGTACTTCTCGATCTGATGAATTGAATAATTGTAAATGAATATTGAAGACGGAATGTTAGTAAATTTCGCTTTACCCTGGATTTTTTTTTTGTTACCCATACATTTATAAAGTATACTCGTCCACATCTACCGAGCACATAAAAAGAACGATCTTACAGTTGCTTTCAGTAAGCAATCGCTGTAAAAATATTTCATTCAACGACAACGCACCATTACGAATAATTTGGAATCAAATATCTCTTTGTCGTGATTATTAAACAGAAATTGATGAAAAAAAAGTTCCTCAAAACATTTGTAAGGAAAAAAAAGGTTACTGGAAAATTTGCTTCGATGACTATCTATCGAACCTTTAATTATTTTATTAAAAAAAGAACATCGACCATATGGTGATAGTAATTAATATTATAAAATATTTAATTGAGCGTCGTGCTAATTGCTTCAATTTACGATCTGTTTTATTCCTCGTGCTTGCAGATGGCAAGGAGAACTTTGCGCACACGAGGTTGGGGCTAGACGTGAAAAACTGCTGTCTTTGAGCAGTCATGTGGCAAGAGCAATTTCTCATGTGTTGCTGCCTCGCTCTGCTGTCGGCCTCGCAATCTCACTCAGGTACGTCTATGATATACTATATATGCACCCGTTAATCCCACCTTGGCTGTTACCCATATACGAACATCCGAGTAAATAAACGAAAATATGAGGCAGAGAACATACGTATAAAACTCCTGACTTCAACGCCGTGCGGGAAAGACGTTTGTGGCACTTGGGTGACTCGTGGCAAAAGTCAAACAGGAAGTACCACTTTTCGCGCTTGTGTCCCCTTGAGACTAGGTAAACTTTTTTTTTTTTTTTCTCGTGAATATTTCCCAAATCCTTCAACATATCTTGGGGAAAATGAGGCGAGGCACAACACTGTGCAAGAATTTGCCGAAAAACTCGATTTCGCATTGCGAGATGAATGCCATCGCTCTTTTCAACACTGATATTCCCGTTTCATTCTCCTGCAATTTCGTCGGCTTGACATACATATTCTATCTCACATCCAAATCCGAGACGATTTTTCAACGAAGAGATTTCTCGTTGGAACGAAAGTTCACGAGATAAAAAAAAAAAAAAGAAACAAATAAAACTACGGGAAAGCTTTTGCACGTAAACTTTTATCTTGCATTTCCAGACTCGCGACTCTCTCTTTGCGAACATGCCCGCTATAGACAAGCAGAATAGTTGACGAGAAGATCGCGGTAAAAGCTCTGTCAATGTTTTATATAATACACGTATGTATTTCGTTTATATTTCGCTTTGCTTGTATAATCATCACCTCGTATAATAATTCGTTGTATGCATAAATGTATCAGATATACATCGACTCTTGTGAGGCAAGTGTATAGTTATATGCAAATAGCACGCGAGCGAGACATCGTCGACGTGTTGCCCGCGATAATAGATGTATAGTTACCGTGCGCATATTGGGGCGTTCAATATGAACAGGGAAGATTTCGAGATATGTTGGTTTAGAAAAAAAGAGAAAAAAAAAATTGAAAAAGGTAGCTCTAGAATGAGATTTGAGCTGCCGTCGTTTCCGGTTGCATTCATCGCGTTCACGAATAAAAATTTGCAAATATTTTTCACCACGAAGTCAAATATCGTTCTGCTTCAAGTAAAATACTTCAGGTGCATATTATAATACAGGACATATGTACCTGCGACCTGTATCAGCCATGAAAAATGATTGAAACACGCTCGTTTTGCAGGTGCGTGTAAAAAACCATTGCTCTCGCTCTCGAAAGCTCATATTTCTCGAATCGTCGAGGGACTAATAGTTACGGACTACTCGGGTCATAATTACATAGAAAAATGACTCCTAGCACTGGAGAGCACGTTTACGACGAGTTTATACTGCGTCTACACATGTGCGAGTTTATCGGTTCCTGTGCTCACTAATATAATCGATATTCAAAATCTCGGTGTTCTACTTCGGAATTCTGTGCGATGTTTGTTCGATTTTTTCTTTTCGTTTTACTCATGTACTACCCAACTACAATACTAATTGTAGAAATTCAAAAAAATTTAATAAAAACTTAAAAAAAAAAAGAAAACCATTACTATAAATTGATTTGACACAGCGAATCTACACATACGAATAATTTGTTGGTAAAGGTAGTTTTTATTAAGGATTCAAGAGGCTTTTTTAAAAAAATTTAATCCGATGTATTGTTTGAAAAGCCTTTTTCTTTTTCTTTTGAGTGCTGCATGCACGATGACTGGCCGTATTTTTTTTTATCGAACACGTGGGAAAGGTGAAGGAGTCCGCTGAATTAAAGTTGTTCGCTTGACTCTTCGATGGAATTAACGCTCCTCGTTAAAACACAAACCACTCCCTGCTGTTTTCACGGGACTCAGGTAATTGATGAGAAAATATAGGTTGAAAAGGATGTCTGCCAGTGTCGATCGGTCAAGTCAACGGTAGGGAGAGAAAAATTTCAGCTTCGTAGAGTGTTTTTGCCATATCGAGTAACGTGGCAATGACGCCAAGTGATTAAAAAAAAAAAAATTGAATTAATCCGATTCTGTAGACTCTTTTGCTGCGGTTACGTTTGCTTTCAAAGGCGTAACTTTTTTTTCCGACTGCCACCAAGTTTTGAGAGCTTATTTTGCGTAAAAATATATTCTCCCGATTACGGATCAGTGATACAAGGAATTTGGAAAAATATTAAAAATCGGGTCAACGTGTATATAGTTTAGTTGATAAATCGGATCACGAACATTTCGCACGTACATACAACCGCGAAGTTTGGATAATGCCCTCACTTGAGGCTTTTTCTTCTTCTCGCGTATATAAGTATATAGACATAACTCTCTGCTCGTAAGGCAAACTCACATGCCAAAAAGAATTCACGCTCTCGATGTTCTTCGATTCTTGTCCGATAGTCTGCTCCCGCGCGGTCACGAGTGCCCGCTGATCGGGCCGAGCACATAGCACAAAGAGAAGGAATAAAATGTGGCGTTATGCTCGTTTATCAGGTCATCGCTGGCAATAAATTTATCTCTTGGGTTACAATGCAAGCGGCGAAAGCTGCGGCCCCGCGCACGTCGTGTTCCTCCTCTGCCTCCTGGAGCCACGCCAGTGCAGTAACGTCTTTTTTTTTTTTATTTTTTTTTTCTAACCTGACTTATGGCCTCGGCGTGCGTACGTACGCTGTACATTGGTATAACGCATACATGGCCAAGGGCTGTATAAGTCGTCGTGGCTAGAAGGGGAGTAGCTTTGTTCTAAGAAACCTTCACTCGCGACGCCACGACTACCCCTGTGGCACACGCGGCACCGGTTTTATGCTGTCTTTCTAGCGACACTATGTGCTTTTGTACGTCACGAAGGGGCAAGAGAGAGAGAGAGAGAGAGCGAGAGAGCACTCTGACTTGACCTCTCGCGAAAATTCAGCAAAACGCGAGGCAGAAAAATATTCCGTGAAAAGACATTCTGTGGAGCTTTGAATAAATCTCTTTCTCTCTCTTCTTTCTTTCTCTCTCTTTTCCTTTATTGGTGCCAAAGCGCTCCACTCCTTTCGATCAGTATCGTACAATGTATATATATATATATAGTGTGTGTGTGTGTGTGTGTGTATAATATTCAAAGGAAGAGAGGGAGAGATACAGATAAAAAGCAAAAGACCGCGGTCGTTGCACAGTGTCTCAAACTGAACGGGGTCAAATCACGTATCTTCACTATGCACCCAGAGATGCAGAATTCCGTCGTGTCGCCGATAATCTTCTCCATTTTCAGAAAAGAGAAGTATAGAAAACAGCTCGGACAATGGTTGCCATACGGACACTTCTTAAACTGCGATAGATGGGTTTTCGCAGTGAGACGTTAAAAGGCAAAAAGATATCAACTCATTTGTACAATTAATTCTAACATCCCTCTGCCGGAACCATGATTTTTCATCTCTTGCTAAAAAAAAAAAAAAAAAAGAACATTTTACTTGAGTCACATTCATTGGAGAAAAGGCTTTGCGGTTCAAGCTCACAGAAAGACATCAATTACGATTGAGGTGGCGCACTGCCTGGTGTAAAAATGTCATCAAAGTCCAACACGTTCCGGCGGTACGATTGAGCGAGCAAAGAAGAAAGAAAGGGGGTAGTTGAGGTGCAAAAAGCGTAAACTATAAATATGTATACCTATATATTCAGAGATCTATGTAAGCATCGAGTGGGAAAATTTACCACAGAAGCTAGTGGAGAGGTGGCGACGTGTAGACACACATTCGACGTTTTACTTGCACGAGGGATCGAATGCCGGCGGAGGAATGAAAGAGCCTTGAGAATGCGAGGCTCGAATGGCAGTAAGAACGTCGTATAAATCAACCTATCGATGCATGCTAGCAAACAGGGCAAACTCCAAAGGCTTTGCCTCCAGCTATATGTGTACTATATACACACACTGTATCGTAGGTAGTACATGAGGTATATATAGTATCAGGGTGCAATAAAAGCACATAAGCACTGACTCGAGCATTAATATGCTGACCATTCAGTGAAGCATAGCTCAGTGGTCAGAGCACTCGACCGGCAATCGAGAGGGCCTGGGTTCGAATCCCAGTCTAGTCACCCGAAGCCTAAATTTTTCTGCGATCCTACATATGCGACCCATTGTGTGAGTACATTTCGAGTCAGAGGTTGTACAAGTCATACACAGATATTTTATCATTACGTTGCAAATGTTTCCGGGATGGTTTTCTATACTTGAGGGCCTGCTCGAGGTATCGTTGTTTTACTATATGGTTTTTTTTAATAGTTTCATTCTTCTATTTACCGATGACATCGTGAAAAATTCATTATACAAATTACAGTAGAATACAGTAGAATTCGTAATTTTTTTTTTTTTAATTGAAATCACGTATTCTTTTAATTACATAATTCAATTTATTGAAATAAAAATGAAACAAAATCGAATATTATAACGCAAAATTTTTTTCATAAGCTCGAGAAATTCAAGCTGAAAATGCGAAAAATTGATAAAACAATTTTCACGCCTTTATGCTCGGTGAAAAGCGCTTGAAATTCAATAACCTGTTTATATAGTTGAGGTACGATAAAGCCTCGCGAGAACGATTAAAATAAAATCTTTTCATTTGAATTATATATACTTGACGTCGAGACTCTCTGCTGCGTCTCTTGATACAAGTATACGTATACACATAGCTCTGGTATAACTATTCCTACATATGCTAGTCCTACTTGACGGACTTGTATGCCGCTGAATACCTCGGGTTCTCGCGCGATAGCACTCGCATCTCTTTGGGCTTCGCTATACTTGCGTCTATCTCGACTTCCTTCATTGCACCAACTATTACTTTGCAACCAAATTATGCGATAGCTCTTCCTCTCCCTTTCTCTCTCTCTCTATCTATCTACATATACGATATAGTCGGTTAAAGTGCATACATACGTATATATGTATACATATGTATACGTACAGTACATCCTACGTACTGGGTACACACGGAAGATGAGTATAACGTAATTACGTGTTTGCATACTTATATAGACTATATGTGAGGTATCTCGTGCTTTCCAACCTGTCGCAGTGGGTCACTTGCTCTTCGAACCCAGCCGTAGACTTTGATACATACAACGGGCGCATACAAAACCTTCGAACAAACGTTTGGCTAGACACAATCTACCCTTCATTATGCCTGTTCATGGATACGTATTATGTGAGCGCAACCCTGCATAACATATATATACCCCACACTTGCTTCAAGGTTATTTGACTGTTTTAACAAGGAACACGGATGAGGTATGTGTACTGTAATTGTGCATATAACTTTGTCAGTCTATATGCCCTGTAACGCTTATAGTGAACGTATACGATGCAGTGCTCGCATTTGTATGTTGGATCCCGGAGCCAACGTCGTCTTGTGCCGAAGAGCAAGAGCTTTCGTATACGTATCGGCACTACCCATGTCCTAAACTAGTTCCCACGTGCATATGCATTATATGTATACCTATGTATACATGAATGGATGGAGAAGTTGCACCTGGGGCACGACTTGTGCTTCTCGCAACTATTTCCGAAACTCGGGACGTTCCCTGCGCCGAACAGGAGGAAGCACACCGTGCACTATATTGCCCGTGCTGACACGACACTTTTTGCACAATCGAGCTTCCTTCCATCCCCCATTCTAGCTCCATAGAATAGAGAAGCTACGGGGAATAAGACTTTTCTCGAGGCGACTGCTCCACCGGGAATTCAACCCCTGTGTCTATTCTCTTATCGCCAGGTAACCATAGTGCTCATTCTCTGCATCATATACTATATATATATATATATATAGTATATAGAGACAATAATTTTCTCATTTAACCCCGATTGCAAGGCTCCGTGAAACTTCCGTGCCGAGCTAATCAATTTTTCTCACCACGATCCATTCTAGATTTATCTTGTGCAGTAAAAAACAAGGAAAAGAATGTTATTCAACTCCGAGTTGTGCAGCAAAGATCGCAAGAGCTAGCCTCGATATAGTTTGTTCCTGAAGAGCTATATAAAAAGGATCGTAAATCCCGATCCGGGCGAACCCGATGACAATGCCGATAATCCCCGCGAATCCTTGCGCATCATCGCGATACACTTTTTCTCCTTTTTTTCTAAGCTAAAACTTATTGCCCGTTGTGCTATATATTATATGCTCCACATGTAGACATAGTTATACATGCACGCATATTCGTGTATATTATACTTGAGTACGACGCTGAGAAAAGATGTCGATATACAAGCGACCAAGTGACATTTTTCAATCGGTCTCGGAAAACTTTACCCCGACTCTCGTGTCTGGTGTCTAGATAAAACTCGCCAGGAACTACGATTTTTTATCCACCAACGAATTTTACGATCAAGATCATGATGAAACGTATGAGCCCTGTTCTGATAAAAATCGTCACTTTGACTTGAAAAGCCAAAGAACGTTTTCCTACAGAAAGCATTCAGTTTGAATAAATTTTATGTGAATAAAAATATAAAAACGATTGATACGTAAAATCGTTCAATAGAATTATAGAAATTTTAACGCGATAAAAATCGTGTTGATTAGCTTTGAGATTTATCGAGAATTTTAATTTGAATCAAGCGAGCAATAGAAAATTGAAATTGGACTATTGAAATTTCAATGTTACCTGTCTTTAAAAACAGACATTTCACCCTTTGGATTGTTTTTCCAGTACACCGCTTACCAGAAAACAAGATACTTCTGTCAACTCTTACGAGCATAGCGTAACTTAAAAAAAAAAACTTTTTTCCATCCACCCTACGATGATTTCTCTCTCGGAGCCCCAGCGTTTACTGCTTATTAGATATAGTCGACGAAGAAACTACACATTGATGGTTCTCGTTTTTTCCACCCTCGCAATACAGCGCCTCGGTGCTTAACGACCGGTGATGTGATCTGCCACAGGATTCTCTTTTCATGTAACGTAGCTTGATAACTTTACGAGTGAACGTTCGATAACTCGCAGCCGCAAACGGCAAGACAACGTTTCATCCCTCAGCACGGGTCTATTTGAACTTAAAATCGGAAACGACGTGTCTCTCTTCTGCGTCATCATTTTTTATGATGAAAAAAAATCTCAATATCGCTTCGCGTTACGGATACTGCATTTTCCAAGTTATCGGAAAAATTCATCAGCGAAAACTACCCTTCCGTGATTGCGAAAGTTTCGACGAAAAATAAAAATGCATGAAACTCTCTCGTGAAAGTTGAGAATAAAAAATGGCCTTTTCGCCATAATTGTACGTTACGAGGCTGAAAAATAAACGGGATTTATCATGCTCATACAGCGTTAATATAGTCTAGAGTTTTTATTATATTATGATACATACATAATTTGTACTAACAAGAACCTGATATATCAAGAAAACAAAATTTTTGTATTGGAAGCACTTTTTTTCCTTTATTTACGTGGAAAAGATTCATCGTTTTACCGACAAAAATGATGTTGGTATAATCGTTAAAGCTGCTCGTCTAGTTCTCATTTTTTTTTTTTTTTCGCAAAACCTCTTAGTTCTCGGGCGAGAAGAAAGATGGTCGGACAATAAGTTTTCAGTGTGTTCTCGTAAAAAGTTTGTTTTACGAATGGTATGTCGAATTTGTAAAGCGATGAGACTTCATGAATCTGGATGAAGAGGGAGACGTATATATGTATAATACATAACGGAGACGAGAGGTATGAGGAGATGCAAAAATTCAAGAGAATTTTCATGCAGTGCTTTGAGAATTATCCGTGGGAAACTTTACTCGTATCTCAGTGATGTGAAATATAAAAGAAAGATTCGGGTCGCGAAGAAATGGAAATATAATAAGGGTGAGAGCATTTCACAACTGGGGGCTCATCATAGGGAGAGAAGAACGACGTTCTGCGACACTTTTCGTGTCACTGCATGCCACGGCAGGTAGCCCAAACACCAGCAGCAGGTGTCCTCAATGTCCAACAACCCTCGAAAACTTGAGTACACGAAATTTAATTCTCCACCTATAGGCTTTGCATTGACCAAAATACTTGCTGCTTTAAATTCACAGCTTACGTCAATGGAAAATGTTTAAGTTTGTTGCTCGGCGATAAATTATATATATATATATATATATAGAAGTACGCGAATTAAATATTCTCGATGTTGCGAGTAGATACGGCTACGGAGTGTTCAGATGTGGCAGGAGTTCAAAAAAATATATTTTACGTACTGTTACGAAGAATTGAAAAACTATGCATCAAAAATTAAGTATGGGATTATGTCAATAGTCGTTCAATTAATGCATAAAATGAAAAAAATCATAGATGTATATTCTCAGAAATCTTGAGACTCAGCTCGCTGTGTTTTCGTTCGTTGAATGCGTTCACAAATGAAATCAATTACGATTTAGGGTCCATTAAAAATATTTTTGTCTGACTCTCGAATGACTCACAGCGACACCTCTGAAACAAGAACTATGCAAATAAAACAAGATCGAAAAGAAAACTTGCGATAGGGTGCCATGTTTACACGCGAGCCAAACGCCTCGAACGAATTATCTTCATTGCACAACCAAGCCGTACGCAGAACCCGATCGAGATGGCCCAACAAAAAATGGAGCGTTGAAACGAATATTTATGAGAAATACAACTCCTGGGCTTTGTTCTTATTTATGGCCTCTCCAGGACGTCGGAGAGTACGACGATCGAGACGAATCGAATGGAATAAAACTTTTTTTTTTTAAACAAGAAATAAATGCTCAATGGGTCGAACAACGAGAGGAATGGATGAGCGAGAAGGAAGAAACTTTTTTCCTCGTAGCAGGGACTGGGGCAGAGAAAACTTTGATCGAAGCCCGTACAAACGGAGCTCCGTGTACATCGAATCATTTGTAATGTCGAAAGTTCTTTATTCTCTCGTCCTGGTGTACGCGCAGAACTCCCAATTTTAGGTGCTCGCGGGAAAGCGTTTTCTTCATATCGAAATCATTTTTAAATCGAAATATCGTTAATAGGAATGAAAAAATGAATGTATCAATCAAAGAAAATTAATTTCGTCGAATTTTGATTATTTTTGACACTTAACAATCGTGTAAGCTTTTGAGTAGTTTGAAGAAATTTCTACATGTTTTAGTTTTTTCCTATATGTATGTAGGAGATATCTTATTCGCGTGTTTCTCGCGATATAGCCTCCGCACGAGTTCTCACGTACAAAGAAAATCAGAGGGTATAAGAGCAACAAATCACGCAGTACTGATGCCTGTAAATTTTGAAGCTTCTCGTCGTTAAACAAGATCGAGAAAATCGACAAGTTGAGAAATTAATAGAGCGATGTTTGTACAAATATTGTAGAGCAGAGAGTGTAGAGTCACACGAATAAGGAGTAGCAAATAAGTATATAGCTCACGACGAAAAAGTTTTATGAACACAGATGAGATTTCTATAGTCAAAGTTCCACGTATCCTCCGAATTAAAAAACCTCCATATCAAGTATGATCGTGAGAGTGCTCTCGTGAGAGCCCAAAAAAAATTTTTTTTTCAAATTGAATAAACAAATGTACTTTCATCAGGTGAATTACCTAGTTATGGTTTTTTTTTATTACAGGTGGCGATATATCGTTGTCGGTAATTACGCAAAATAAACGAATAAACAGCGTGAATCAGTGAAGCCATTTACCGAGAGTGAGCACTACGTATATGGCAGCGCAGGGCAATACGGTTTTAACGAATGTAATTACTCCCCCTTTCCCGGCATTGATTACGGCTGATCGGTTTTAATTAGCGCAGTTACATAGAAGCGTTCGTTTTATATCCGAATTGAATGCGGCATAAGTTTGATGCACCACTGAGCGAGCACTCTTCGTCGATTCCAGCTAGTAAATTGATTTCTGGGCGCTCTCTCTCTCTCTCTCTCTCTCTCTTCTCTCTCTCTCCCTCTCTTTTCTCTCTCTCTCTCTCTCTCTCTCTTTCTCTCTCTCTCTCTCTCTCTCACTGTCTCCTCTCTTTCGTGGTGCCAACGATAAATATTTCCGACCTCGTTGCAGTGACAAATTCATCAAATTTATGATGATTGTTTTGATAGCATTGATTGGGAAAATTGAATAATTAAGTTCAGATTTCCGGTAACGCTCTGGTTTTCGATATCTTTTTTATCGTCAGCTCGATAAACATTTGTCTCACATAAGCTCCAGAATTGCATGATTGATACTTTAATTAGCACCAACACCGTTAATATTTAATTAGTTTTAAGAACTACGTGTATAAATTTGGAATTCATCAGAATGCCCTTAAATGATTTTTTAATGCATCGATAAGCCACAGGAAGAAAAAAAAATATCCTCTTTTTAAAGACGCTGTTTACGAGAAAATACGCATGTCCTTCAATGAGAATTTCACTCAAAATGTCTGACTAGACTTGCACTTTGTATATTTTGGTAATTAAAAGACCAAAAGTTGTTACTGTTTACATAGAATGACGGATTAGGATTCAATGAGTAAAAATTTTTTTTCTTGCTTATTAATATTATTGTATATTTTTATGCATCTGCGATGATAATATTGTTTGAGTATACAAAATGAGCCAAAAAATCTTTACAATTCGCGACGGAGTCATAACGTCTCGTCTTTCACGTTCTAGTGAACGATTTTGGATCTGAAACATTTTTGATACTTTTTTTTCTCCCCGTTATTCTCTTGACCAACGCTCGCAAGTATGGGACTTCTCCGTTCTCGAGAAAGAATTAAATTACGAAGGGCCGACAGCTCTGGAGAATATCAAAATTTATTTTGGGAATCCTTTTCATGAATTGTTGGCTCCGGTGAGTCGTTAGTCTCATTAAAAAAATAAAAAAAAAAAAAATATTGACGAAAATGGGGCTTAACGCGTGTCTCTTCAGCGACGTTTCCGTCACCCATCCGGCATTGTGAGTTGGATTTTTTTTTTATTTCCTGTATACCCGACATCAGACTGCGTGTTGATCCATTTTCGGACAAATTTAACATATAATCAGTACACTCTAGGGAATCTGTGGTTAATTTGTTTGAGTAGCGAGCATCGCTCAGCCAGCTTGACGCCCCACGACACGGAAATCCCATTCGGGGAAAAAAATGAATTATCTTCGAGGCACGTAAACAGAGACGCGAGGAATAAATACCTATAACTCTTTCTCTCTCTCTTTCTCTCGCTTCCTTTTTCTCCCCATCATTTAAAACCTTTTTTATTCGTATCTACTTTTTCGATTTCCATTAAAATCTTTTCATTTTTATTCCTCACTCGGTCCTTACCCATGTAATTATTTAAGCAATGAATCACACTCTTTTGGGAGGAGATTTTTTTTAGTTACAGTCATTTGGAGCTTACCTTATAATTTTGAAACTACAGTTTGTCGTTTACCACTGATAAATTTTCAACGTTTCAAAAAATCCGCAAATAAAAATCACCAAACAAAAGATGGATCTAAACGTAAAGAATGTGTCGATTTTTGTCGAAAGTGCCGATGACGAGTCGATTCATTAACGAAGAGGCAACTGGCACAAATTTAAGTACGCGGTAAGGCGGAAAACATTGGAACATGCGCGGAGTTCACTGGGAATTATATTTAACGCACCGAATGGTAGGCCCATTCGTCAATACCTCGAATGACGGTGGCAGATAATATTTAAACCGATTTGGATATCGCGTGATTATCGGTGAATTATCGGAGAAAAAATTAATCAACCTTGATGCGGCCCCATGTATAGTGTCTCCACGGTACCCCGCATATTAATTTTCGCGTAACAACCACAAGTCAGATGATTTAATGTGCATACGTTTCACTAGTCACGTACACCGGATATGTGTACATCTCGTCATCAGCGCACAGGGTCGACGAGCGAATGACCGGTGCGACCCCACCGACTCAGCCCCATCGATCCAATCAACCTGACTCAATTAGACTAATGACTCTTTTTTTCTTTCCCTCACCGTCTCTCATTCCAATCATCCAGCTCTCACGCTCGCTGCGTTTTTTTTTTTTTTTTTCATCACTGATCCGCACAAGAGAGACCGGTTATTATTACCAAAACTTATCGGTAATTAAAATTTTCCTTCTTTCAAATAGGTTTTGCTACTTCTTTTTTTTTCGCTTTTCGAGGCACGCTCGGATTACGAGAATTTTTTTAGGCCAGAGATACCAGTGAGCAAGATTCTGGATATTATAATGAAGCAGAGTACATTAATAAAAATAAAAAAAGTTACGCGATCCTAGCAGTAATGATTTCGGTTCATAAAATATATATACGGCCCTCTATGAATAAAGCTTCCATCACACGGAACAATCTCGTTCGCTGTTTTATTTGATATTGAGCCAGAAAGATAGGCACACATCATCCGATACAGATGAAATTCCACGCACTTGTGATTTTTTTTTTTCGTTACGGAACATTGTTTCCGCGACATACGTAAAAAAAAAAATGGCAGAACTACAACGTGCTGCGCAGACTGACGCATGAACGTTGGATGCTCCGTTGTACACGTCATACCACGCTTAGTGAAATGAGAGAGTATTCCCGTAATTTTATTTCCTCTAGCCCGGTGTAGTTCGCATAATTAGAGAGAGATTTTTCCGAGGACAGTCTCGAAACAGCAGAAACAGCCGCGAGCATGAACAGAGAGAGGGAAGAAAACGTAAAAAACAAAATATGTTTTAATGAGTGGAGTCTCGTTGATGAACGGGGGATGGAAATGGGTGACGTTTCTGTTCGCTAGTACCGCATGAACTAACAACTCCCGGAAATGGCATACTTCAATTTTTTCTCTTTCTTTCTTTAACTCTCATTTTATCTTCTCTCTGCTCTCCCCTCTTCCGCAGCTCCCAGGATGGAGTCGAGTATCCTTCAGATTTTGAAAACTCGGCTTTAACAAGTCGAGTTTTGAGCAAGTTTGCCTTGTTCAAAATCTTTTCCCGCAGACTCTCGTGAAACTGCGAGAAATCTCAGGGAACCGAGAAAAATTGATCGATAGGCTTTCATATCGTTCTATGTGTTTTATGCAGTACATTAATACTATCGATATGATGTAAGACTGGTACTTGTCAACCCGAGGAAAGGACTCTCCACTGTTATTGACTCGAGTAATCGGATCTCCGGTTTCTCAGGACATTTCGCTGTTAAAATCTTTTGTCTACGATAAGCAGCTTTCTTCCACGTTTTACCTCAAATTTATCGGATGATTTTTCGTACTCTCGTTGGAATAGTTACGTTGCAATCAGAATGAGACGGTACAATAGCGAAAAACGTTGTAACTAATTGAAGTTGAAGCAAATCGGTATTGCTAAAGATACATAGAATTATTAAAATAACTATCGTCCAATGAAATTCAAGGCTACATAGATTCGCTTAAGTTAAGCATATTTCACAATTGATTTTTCGTTGTTGTTGCTGCGGATTTTTCAAATAATCCTGAAAGCTCCTTATGTTCGTTATAGAATATTGCTTGTTGCTTCATGGAAAAATAGAGGATGAAATAGTCAAGACCCGCCATCACGTAAGTTTGCCCAGTCTCACCTTAATCTATTCTCGGTAATAATCTGTCTAGTAAGTTTTTATTTTTTCCTACACTTTAGCGCGCGTGCGTGTATGTGTGTGTGTGTGTGTGTGTGTGTGCAGTTGCGGGCCCGTCGCTATCTCGTAAGTCCAACTTTATTTTTTCGGCTACCTCCAACAAATCCAGGAGGGCAAGACTCTTCATCGAGGTGGAGGTGGAAGGATAAGGGGTGGCGATGTGCACAGAAGAGAGATTAATCTATGCGAGGTCAGGCTCGGAAAAGTATGCCAGCATACCATTGAGCCAGAGCTCTACAGCCACCGGAGGATAGGTAGCAGACGATATAGTCTGCTAGGGCAAAAGCGCAACGTCAGGCTTTTCCCCGAGTGTTTGCTGAATGCATGCTGGGCCACAGATGTAGAAAAGCCTATGCCAGTATAGGTGGCTGCTGGTAACCCACGAGGGAAAGAATGCTAGTAAAGAACGAGCTAGGTAGACGTAGCGAGAGAGAGAGAGAGAGAGAGAGAGAGTGAAGAGAAGAGATACGCGTTCTTATGCTTCTCGTAATGGCTGTGGTTGCCATTGCAACGTTGGCAATGGTAGTGGTAGTGATGGAGTAAATGTGAACGTTGAACGAAAGAATTCAAACTCCACAGAGCTGAGTCACTATACATGGCTCGAGTATCCTTCAACGTTGCAGTGTTGCAGAGAAGAGAGCTAGGGGGCCAATACCATCGATGTGAAAAATGTGCAAGAACGGAAACGGGTCAATTTAAGCTCCCGTTAACACAGAGGCTAGGAGATAGAGGGTAGGACAAAAAATAATAATGACACAGCTCCAAAGTAACTTTCGTAAAAGATCATCGGGCCTACGCATCCTCTCGAAAAGGCGAGCTTCGGGCTTCGCGAAAAGTAATACAACTATTACGAAACTCCCAGCGGAAGCGTATCGAGTCACCTAATATGCATCACTACTTCCGCTCTGTCTAATCTATTCTAGCTCGGTCGCATTTTCGAATAGCTGAAGATTACAAAAAATTTATGGGGCCTTTTCCGCGTTCACTAACGTTTCTTTGAGAAAAAAAAAAAAGAAAGAAAGAAGCTTGTAACTCGAACCACGACATTTCTGTATCCAGCGAATGGAGAACGTTCGAGGGCGAACATGCGAGAGGCAGTTTTGGGCATGAAAAGTTAGAAGGGAAAGGAAGGAAGCAGGAAAAGGGGACGAGCGTATACCTCGAAAACCGACTAGATGTCAATATGATAATGATTTCCATGTTCGTACCGAGGGTTTCGAAGAACCGAAGAGCTTATTCGAGCGGTATATATATAGACGGGGCAAACTATATATATATATATATATGAGAGAGTATACATGCACCTCCTTCGACTGCCGGCGATGCGACTCGCTAGACAGAGCTCTCGCATCCGGCAACCCGAACACGCTTCCCGGTTCACGTTCAGAATTTTTATAAGTTTTTCTCTCTTCTATGTTGGAGGGCAAAAAATAACGAACTAAGAGAGAGAATACAGGAGCCAGGTGAAAAAGGGAGAGAGGTGGAGGCATGTAGGAGCGATAAGGTTGGAGAGAATTGAGAACGATGAAAACCGCACACGCTTCGAGAAGAACTGAGGGTGGTATATAGTAGACATCTTTTAAAACTACATTCCTCCTGATGTTTCCGACAGGTTCATATAGACTTTTCTCACATCCACTATTTATCTTCATCGATTTTTCCCCACTAATTTTCATCATCATTACCCATGGACCATCTTTAAATTCAGATGATATGCAAAAATTCAAGTGTGAAAGCTTTCAGAATAGGATCCGTTAAATCGTAATATATATTGCGATATGGAAACAATGTTATCATAAAGTAATGGCATCATATGAAACGGTTTTTCATTAATTATATCAAACCTAGTAGGAGGTATTGGAAAAAAATAAAAATCATGGACTGCTCTTTCGTCGACGAATCCTTCGTTATACCGCTGCATGATGGACACGAAATGGGCATCTTGTGAGAGAGCCAGATTTCAACACACGATTCATGAATGTGTTTATATGACTTTGAGCTGTGAGTACAGAGGGTTTTGCGCTCGACAGAATAAGAATAATTACGGATAAACGGGAGACAAACTTTGCAGGGTTGGACGTCGGTAAACAGAGAGTCAGTCGGCTCGAAACACTTAGCACGGAAAGGTGAATAGCGAAGAGGGTGACGAGCATGAACGCGAAGCAAGAGAGTGAAAAATAGAGGAAAAGAGCCCATATATACGTATTGTGTAAACGTCAGACGAGGGAACTTGCGGAAGTTGAACTTTGCTTCTCGCGAACAGACTGGAGCTCTCTGAGCTTTCGAATAATTCCGCGATTTCATGACGCATGAAAGCGTACACGCGGAATGATTTTTCCACTGTAGAATCACACTACGAGAAATACAACAGCGGAAGAGCAGGGAAAGAGAAGTTCTGATCTATCCACGTGTGTGTGTGTGTGTGTATGTGGATACACACAGAAAGTGGATGATAACGCAAAGGGAGGATGAGAGCAGTTGTGGAAATTCTTCCTCGCGGATGAATCTTGTAGGCGGAGAGTTGGTCCTGACTAATATGCAAAACCATGAGTATATACGACCGAAGAGGAGATATATAAATTCTTGAAAATTCTCTCAGTGCAGCGAGAGATAAAATTATAGCGAAGCTTTTATTGAAGGACAGCAAAAAAAAATTGTTCGACGATGTATAGTTATACATGATGACTGCATTGATGTTTAAGTATATACTCGAGTCGGGTGAATTGAACGTGATGTCTCTTAACCCGTTTTATCTTCTAGCCAATCGTTTTCGCGATCATGGGCTGCTGAGAAATATGTTCAAGTAACGAAGAGAAACGGAAGAGCAAACGAGGTCGAAACGCGAGAGCAAACCAACGTTCCCATACATGTATATATTCACATATAATATAGAGTGGTTTTTCCTCGCTATATCTTTATTTGATAGCTTTTTAAACGCTAGGTATGAGAGAAAGATTGAATGCGTAATCGACGTAAATGTTTCGCTCAATGTCGTTGATATATTCACAGTTGCTTGCAAGAGCCACGGAAATGAAAGTTCAAATAGGACAGCAATCATCCACCCTGCCATCTCTGCCTTCATATACGTAGGGGATATTCGGAATGAGCAGGCGATCGCACGGATACGCGAAAGTATATCGTTAACGAGCAGAGTGAAAGGTTACGAGCTCAGAGAGTGTCTTGGTTGAGTATCCACATCATGCTCGTCACTTGGAATCCTCTTATAATCCTCGTCTCATCAGTTACAACACTTGAGTGCACTCTGTTAGACTCGCTTTAAATCTTTTTATTTTTTCAAATAATCATTCGGATCAAAACGGTATTATATTAAATGCACTCTGAAATTATGTGAAAAGGGAATTTGTGATTTTCAAAGTGGCGAGATAAATTTTTCACCTACCCTCTGACAAAGAACGTTGGCGAAATCTACGTACCTATCTACATTGAGTGAATGAATAATTGGCGAGTACCACTGGAGAGCCCGAGTGAAAAAGAATTGTCACTCGACTTCGTTGCAGTGAGTACGATATGTAATGATTCTAACGAAGTATTCTCTCATTCAAAAGCTTTCAATCGTGAATCTACATGGAATGTTTCGAATCCTTTCCCGACGGGATAAGCACCCGTCGCTGTGCTTTGTTTTGCAAAAAAAAACACGAGCTGATGGATACCCCACTTGTGTAAACTGTACAAGATTGAAAGCGTGTGCAGAAGAAGAAGTAGTAGAAGAAATTCTTCGCTATCTCGAAGCTAACATTTAGGGTGGTTTAGCAGTAAAACGGGCCCTTTTCTCATTTCTCTTCTTCCTGCGCTTGGATCGTATCCTCTATATCCTTCTTTTTTTTTGTCCACGTTACGAGACACGAAGGATATAATCGCTCGTTAATCCTTCAACAAAAGAGCCGTCTCTAATGAGTCAAGACAAACGAGCTCAGATTCTTTCACGAAAGAAATCTTTTTGCTGCATCCACCCTGTATATGCTGCATGAGAAATGGAATATCTCTCACAGCTGCTACAGGTAAAAAATATATAAGTGACAGATTTTTTTTCTTTTCAACGATTAATCAACGGATCTTCGCTTTATTGGGATATTAAAAAGTCATTTGTCGTAAAGTATATGTTAAAGATAGATATGTCAGCTGGGCCATTTTCAACTTTTACAACTCTTTTTTTATAATCTCGCAATACACACTAACCAAAAACATTTCTGAATAGAAAATTTTCAAAAATGATCGAGTCAATTTGACGTCGGCTGAAAAAAAAAAAGGTTAAATTTGGTTTCACCAGAGTTACCTCAGCCACCGTACATTACAAAATACATCGATACTATACATCCATCTTGAGAGTATCGTGTTTACCGGTGAAGAAGACATTGTGTAGTCAAAGGAGAAACCCTTATTGTGTCCGTTCATGCCTCGAACGTTCTACTGGCAAGTGGGTGGGAGTTGCTTCACTGCTTTCAAGTCGCTCTATATGCGCATGTATGTTGATATGTGCTGAAGAGATCGAATACAGGATACCGATACATCGCCGTAGGGGGCTGGTTCCTCAACCGCAAGACATCGGACGTCGTCAACCATCTCTTCGTTTTCTCTCTCTCTCTCTCTCTCTCTCTCTCTCCCTTCTTCACCTGCTTCGAGAATTTCTCTTCGCCGTCTACCTCTCTCCCTTGCTTCGTGGTCTTGTTGCCCACAGAATCTCGTCAGGTCTATCCCAGAGCTGGAATTGCTATGTGTATACCTGTCGTCGGGAGTGTACTCTCACCCGATGAAACATGTCAGCGAAAACTTGTTCCCGCAGTCAGTTTCACGCGTTATGATGTAAGGGCGCGTGTATTATATATACTTATATATCTGTGTGTACAAAATCCCAAGGACTTGAAATGCCCAGCAAATTCTCAAGAGGTTTCGAAACATCTTGATGAATCAAACGCGTATGTATACACAGGCTACCGAGCTCCTTGTTATTTCGTTAAATATTGACCGTCTCTCACGCTCTCTCTCTCTCTCTCTCTCTCTCTCTCGCTCGAAAGGCACGGTTAAGGCTAAGAAAGTCCACATCTCTTTCGCGGAGGCCCAACGCATTCACATCAACGAGTTTCTCCCCTCTGCGCTTTATCACCTGCTTATGCGTGCTAAGACGGTCGCCAAGGAAAAACGTTATCAATACGTCTGGACTCGAGATGGGGTCGTTAACATAAAGAAGTCCTCAGATGCTCCCATTATTCGTATCACCAATGTTGACCGGCTCGAATCCCTGATTTAACTAGATCAAACGCGCCCTCTGCCACCTACGTCCAGCTTTATCTCACCGAAACTCCAGATCTGTCACATCAACACTCAATCGCCTGTACCTCACCACACCGAATTTTCGCAATGCTCACTTCAATTTAACTAAACTATAATATAATTATAATTATTTTTACTCGATCTACCTGAATTGTATAGTTATTTTTACTCACTCAACGTGCATTACACTGCTCACTTCTCTACTTTTGTAAGACTATTTTGTAAGTTTATATTACTCTTCCATGTTATCATTTATACTTTGGGGTATTCACCCTGGTGTAATAAAAATACGTTCTTCTTCTTCTTCTTCTTCTTCTTCTTCTCTCTCTCTCTCTCTCTTTATCTTGGTATAGAGTAATAGAGGACTCTTCGTTGGTAGAGAAATGTTTATATTTTTATTCAGACGATTAGTATAAATCTATGATGTATATTTAAATATTCGTGAAATTAATGACAAAGTTATTTGAGGTAAAAACCCCGATTTTTATGGACTTCTTAGTGCCAATGTTTGAGTTTCCATGAAAATAGTTGGGTGATTATTCGTGACCTGTACGAAAAATACATCGATGGAGATCGTGTTGATAGAATTTACAAAAAAAAAAAAGTTCACATACTTAGCTATAAATAAGTTGTTTAATTGGTAATATCAAGAAAGGGACATCTTGCGATAAATACCTGAATAAATAATTTTTTCACGATTCGATTAGACTTGTAAAAATTTTTTTTTCTACGAAATCCTTTTACGTTAATCCAATTTGATATATTTTTCGACTTTAATTGGCCGCCATCTCTTTTTTAGCCAAGAAAAAATTCATTACAAAGTTAACGAAGAGTGGCGAGAGTTGGTTATCGAAAAAGAAAAATGAAAAATCTTTTTACAGATCAGCCAACGACAACGGAGCGAGGAGTCACGGGGGAGACTACGAGAGCAACGAGAGCAACCACAGCGGCGAAACGCTCGATTCCCACGGACGCACCGATGCTCAATTATATTTTCGACGCTCACAGTACGCTTAACAAGCATCAGCATCATCACGATCATCGATGGGGCCCGCATTTCGAGGGCAAGAGCTCGAACGTTACAGCTCAGGCAGGTGCGACGGTGACACTCGACTGCAAGATATCATTGCTTCAAGGAAAAACCGTGAGTAACACATACTCATGAGTCGTGCATAAAAATCGCAAAACTTGCCTCATGAAATTTACATGTCTAATCTGCTGGAGCAATTTATCTAACGAGTAAAAATCGTATAAAACTTTTTATCGCCAATCAATTTTTTGTTTCATTATTCGTTAAAAAAAAAAAAACCAAACGTCTGTCAAAATTTATCGCGTTGTCTCCGTTATGCAGTATCGTATAATTAGCCTCGCTTCGATCGTTTCTATAGTTTCTCTTTCGTTCTTTCCTTTTGCCTCGGTGCGAAAGAGCCAAATAAATTTTTTTTTTTCTAATTATCTTCACCATTTTCCGACTCGTATTTAATGAGTTGGCGATTGGACGATCGCGTATTTTATATACCGATTTAATCGCTTGGCTACATCTCTTCGTTATGTCTCCTTCTCACGATGCCATATACATGCGCAATGAAAATGTATACGTATATATACCGATAGAAAGAATCCTACGTTGGCCATTATTCCGCGTCCTCCGCGTTCCACTTTAAGCTATAGCTCACGATGTTCCCCGCGCGCACCGTGTGTCCTCGTTAATGAAGCAGCAGGGATTTTCGAATCGAGCGTCACTGAATAATTAAATGATTTATGAGAAGCCGACGGGTGTTTGCTGCACCAGCATTTTTGACCTACACCATCTCTATGCACGGGATACATATTTGTATATATTATTCAATACGAAAGTGCGGTAGCGCGAACGTCGCGAAATTCTGCGCCGAGCTAATTCGTTGTATCTACATCGATGAGCGTTCCCTCGATCGCCCCGTGTAATATAATAACGGAGACAAAGATTAAAATTAATTACAAATTAATAATTTGTCCCCCCCCTCCCCCTACGTCTGATGACGTTTCTCCCAGAAACGATACCATTGATTTGCGTTTAAAATAATTTGATAATAGATGCATCTAAGAAAAAAAATTATACAACTGTAATTAAATGTTCGTGATACTTTTAGCTTCCTCATAATAATTTTGAAAAAAAGTATTTATCGATAAAAAACATTTTTCTCGAATGAAAAAATGTTTCAAAGCCCTTTCCACGAAAAAGCCAAGAAATGAAAAACATCATCTCATGCAGGGGAGCTTTATGAGACAGGAAAAATTACGAAGGAAAATTTTAATGAAAATTATACAAATGTTCCAAATGTTTATTCATCGGTTCTTTTGTACGATGTATACCTAGTATATACATTAGGGTGTGCGGAAAAAAAACAATTTTTTTTTTCGGTTGCATCCACCAAAAAAGTTGAAGTAAGGTAAAAAAAGAAGAATCCTAAAACGGGAGGTAAAAAAAAAAATTATTTCGAACGGCGCATTGCATTTGAATATTTTCCATAAGAATAACACAGGAAAATATTGGGATTTCTGAATGTGGTGGTGCAACTCGTCAGAAAAAAATCACACAAAGATGTCATTAACATATTCTCATGGAGAATCGAATTCCCTACAAAAAAAGTTCTTACGAAAAATTAGCTCGGAACAACCGTTCAAGTGGAATATAACGCGAATGAATATAGTGGAAATAACGCTGTCTGAAATTGAATTGATAGGAAAAAAAAATAATTCAAAAGGCTGTAAAAATCGAATTTTTCGCTTTACGAAAAAACTTTTCGGGGGTTTTTTGTAGAGAATGTTCTGCTCTAACAACGTCGCTTTGATAGAAGCATATAACGGTTCGTTAACAAAAAACGAAGAGCAGCTACAATATTTATTGGGCATAGTGCAAAATTATCGATAGAAATACCCTAATTGCAACAAACAGACTCTTAAAAAAAGAAACGATGATTATTAAGCATTATAATGTAAAAAAAAAACCTATTCTATCTTATTAAACCAAATTCATTGAATAAAGCTTTTCTAAACACGATCAATGATGAACGTCGTTTCTTTTATATTTCTTGTTGTACTTGATTTTTTTCTGTATAAGAGAAATATTTTGAGAACAATTTCATGCAAATATGTTAGAGCAGAACATTCTCTACAAAAAAACCCCCAAAAAGTTTTTTCGTAAAGCGAAAAATTCGATTTTTACAGCCTTTTGAATTATTTTTTTTCCTATCAATTCAATTTCAGACAGCGTTATTTCCACTATATTCATTCGCGTTATATTCCACTCGAACGGCTGTTCCGAGCTAATTTTTCGTAAGAACTTTTTTTGCAGGGAATTCGATTCTCCATGAGAATATGTTAATGACATCTTTGTGTGATTTTTTTCTGACGAGTTGCACCACCACATTCAGAAATCCCAATATTTTCCTGTGTTATTCTTATGGAAAATATTCAAATGCAATGCGCCGTTCGAAATAATTTTCTTTTGGCCTCACGTTTTAGGATTCTTCTTTTTTTTTTACCTTACTTCAACTTTTTTTGGTGGATGCAACCGAAAAAAAAAAATTGTTTTTTTTCCGCACACCCCAATATACATAGCACATCAGATAACTCGATCGCACATCAATGTATACGCAATATCTATGGGGTCTCTGTGGCTTCGTCGAACGTTGGTCACACCGAGTTAGCGTAAATCGTTGTGTAGTAGCTCCTGTTTCGTGCTCCATGGTACACAGTTCAATTGGGCTTCTCGCTCATTTCACACCCGGAACAATCTAGGATCGTGTACGTTCCGGGATTGTTCTTTGTTTCGATGAGAGCTCGTTGTCCCTCGCGTAGCTGCAACCGCACGCGCATTCACATAAATCGGCAGAGTGTGTGCAGTGCTCAAGCGGAGCTTGCGAGCATGTGCGCGGACGAGGTGTCGCTATCGGACGATTGTACTACGGCAGAGTGTCGATGTCGTTATATACCCGAGAACACACGAGGGTGTTGAATTTCCGGTATATTGGAATAGAGCTACGGGAAGAATGAACCGCGGAATTCAGTGGCTGTTCTCTCTATTTGCATCATCCTCTCTCTTTCTCTCCATCTCCCTTCTCGTTTTGGCTCTCTCTCTCTCTCTCTCTCTCTGTCGATAGATTAGCACCGAGTACGTTCGCCTCTGTCAATTTGAGCTTTATTGACAATAGCACTGATGAGTTTTTTTTTCTGTCTCTATTTCTCGTTTTCATTTCAAACCTTTTCCCAACATTCAGGCATCAAATTATGTCATTTTTTCTGTAAGCTTCGATCGTGCGCCTTGATTCATTTTTATCGTAACAATTTGCTTGGGTGCTTACGATTCAGGAAATAGTTTTTAGCACATGGAATCGCTACGGAGATTTGCCGAGTTTTTTTTTTTTTTTTTTTGCCAATCCACATTACATAAATACTAAATATACCTTGTTCGGTAAAGTCGATGTTAATGACGGAATCTAGCTTAAAGTGTCGATAAAAAAAAAATAGTAATTTGATGAGAGAGATAAAAAAGATGATCGTGACAATTTTATCGGAATGTGATAATTGTAAACCTCTGAATCGATATGAAATTAATATCGATTGTTGTTGCGATGATTACTCGAAATATCGTTGATTCGTTGGATCCTGTCTAGGTTTCATGGATAAGGAGACACGAGGACAACGAGAACATGACACTTTTAACGTATGGACAACAGACGTATTCGGGAGACTCGAGATACACCGTGGAGTTTCAATATCCGGACAACTGGCGTTTGCGAATAAAATACGTGAACAGCAGTGACGAGGGACAATACGAGTGTCAAATAAGCACTCATCCGCCAAAAACGATCCATGTGAATTTACACATCAACGGTGAGTAATGCAAATACGCTCGCTTATTGCGTGTAAATGAAAAAGTTGTCCGTTTGATTTTCTTTCGTTTGATGAAAACGCGAGGCCAGCCAATAGCCCGCTCTGGTACAATTTATCCTCGATATGTCAATATCTATATTTCCACGAAATTCCCAAGTCGATCTGCCGGATAAAATTTAATTATCCTTGAGCAACGATTCTCTCGTACATATCGAAGGAAGCAAATTGAAAATAAAAATGAAATAGTAGAAAGAAAGGAACTCTCTCTCAAGCAGATTCTTATGTGTATAAGCAGATGAGGTTAGAGCACACGATTGAGTTCGAAGTGATTGGAGGACTTGTATACACTCATAGGACAAGAAATCAGAGAGCGATGCAGTGGGAACGACGACGTGGAAAAACTTAATTTTGTTGAGTGCGGAAAACCTGGCTCGCGTGATTGGATTGGAGTGGCGATGTAACTTGGGTGTGTTCTGCGAGTCCTTTCGGGACGATTTTATACGTATATATAATATTACCTGGTATATCTAATGAGATAGGGTTCATTCTACGATTCGGGAAAATCGATTCGATGCTAATTTCGGCCGTGTCTCCGTCAGTTATTCTCGCCACTATTTCTTCGGAAATTCAGATGAGCTTCATCGTGAAATGACGCTCATCTGAGCTCGGAATATCTTACCGAGGACTATTCGTAACCTTTCAACGAAACTTCGTTACCGAGGAACGATGATGAAGGTCTCGCAAAATTCCGATCTCAACACCGCACGAATAAAAGGTTGAATTCCTAGCGTCACTCATGGCATTCTTATCAGCTAACGAGAACACGCCTTAGAACATCGCCTGAAGTATTTTCGCTTCGATCAATGAGTTGATCGTTCGTTCGACAATTATCACGATTATCGTGCTGCGAATAAAATTATTGATCTCAGACAAAAAATATACGCGAAAATATATAAATTTTTTGGCCGCAGAAATATATATTTTTTATATTTCATTTATTGTATTTCTTGTGAATTTTCTACTTCACATAAATTTTTTTTTTTCTTCTCGGAAGTCTTCAGAGCAAAGAGCTTATGCACATTTTGGCGTTTTTTTTTTTTCGTCTCGAGCTTTCCTCGATGAATTTCTCATGCGACAACGTCATTCGCCATTAACGTGTGCTTTGGGATCGATTGGCACTTTTTCCAAGGGTCTAGAACTGTGTATAGTTTGCTCATCATATACCGAGAGTATCCCGTAAGCGATTCGAACGTACAGGAGAATTCTCGAGAATCCGAAGATTCGTAAAAAAAAAAAATCGATTGTCACGTTCATTCCGAAAGAAGAGAAATTCCATATTGCCTAATGGTCCAAACGAGAGATCGCGAATAGAAAATCGACGTACGTCGATTGTCTCGATATTTCACCCCCTCGACGGATATTATACGGATCAATCGTCCCTTCTCGTCCGGATACTTACTCATATATATATATATATATATGATTCGTTCACTTCGTGAAAAGAATAAAATAAAAATGTGCAGGGATACGAGATCGAATCGAAGAAAAATGGATGATCGAGTTATTGAGAGAAAGAGAGAGAGCGAGAGAGAGAGAGAGAGAGAGAGAGAGAGAGAAAGAGAGAAAGAAAATACTTCGTCGTTATTGCAATCCTCGATGGTAAATTTCATCCGGGGATTCGAGCAGTTCGAAGGTCTTTTCTCGATCATAAGGCAGAGAGAAAAAGAGAAAGAGAAAGATGTGCGCAGGAAAACGAGAAATTATTCATCGTACTGAGGGTGGAATAATAAAAAAAAAAAAAAGGGGTGATATTAAAGAAGACGTCGGATAGAGAGGAATACATGCGGTATATATATATGTACTAAACTAAGTATGGAGATTCGCAACGAGCTGAGAAATTTTACCGAGCGACTGATGGAGCATTGTGCAACTGTACGACTCTCCAGGTGTACGACAGAAGGAGAGATTGAGTTTAAAAAAAAAAAAGCTTTGCTCTCGGGACAAGCCGCTGAAAAGTGTTGTGCAGCGGAAAAAAAAAAAAGTAATCGAGAGTGGAACGAACCGAGAGCCATACATGTAGAAGACAGGAGAGGTGTATGTATTAGAAAAAGAGGAGCCAAGCTAGAACCGCCAGCGTGAACAGTGAGAAATGTAATTCGCCGAATTAGCCACGTTGAAAATATAATCTCATGGTTGGAGCCTGAAAAGTTATAGTTTGTGAAAATAATGGAGACGCGAAGGAAAAAAAAAAAAATTATACACAGATATAATAAAGGGGTGGTATTTCGTTGAAATTTCAGTACCTAGTAGAACAAAAAATTGACGAGATAAAATTAATTATAAAGAAAGGCGTTCGCTTCTCGGGTAAATAAAATTGCAAGTATACAACAGCTATTTTTTACGCTCGCAATTTGAAAAATTCATCTCTTGATACTCGCGTGAATGTAAATTTCTACTGTTCAAACATGTTTTACATTTGTCATTTTCGGATTTCACTTTTCTACGCGTTTATAGGCTTAGATTTCGACTCACGTGTCTTCGTACATACATATATATCACGCGAGTATGTATATATATATATACATATATAACGGTAGTGTAAGGGGAATTGACTATAAGACGGGCAAGAAGCCAATCCGGTGCAAAGTTAAACAGTTTTCCATTGACTGAATAGAATTCTTTGGAGAGTTAAACGGGACGTATATACGTGGTCGGAATACTCCGGTTCCCTTCGAACGATCAACATTCTTCGCCCTCTCTCGGCGAAACCATCACCTCTGACCGAGCTCTAAGCTCTATTCAAGGCGTTGAAGAAGAAAACCGAGAAGTAGATGACGATCGGAAACGCACTTTGCGATATTGCACAACGAGAGAGGGAGAAAAATAAAAAAGTAAAACGCGCTCAAGAAGAAGAATAACGCACTGTTATATTCTTCTTTCTCTCTCTCTCTCTCTCTCTCTCTCTCTCTCTCTCTCAACCCAAAGATCATCCTTACTCTGAATACTGCCGGTGATTGAAGTGTTGCCAATAATTGTGTTGACTTTACATAATCGTTCTGTCACCCAACAAGATAATATAGATATATATATACACATCGTACGACTACTAGTATGCTCTACAGGGCTAGTAACAGTGAAACTGTGGTGAATGCAGAGAGAGAGAGAGAGAGAGAGAAAGCGAAGATGCACATGTGCAAGCTGCAACGTAAGCTCTTACGACAACGGAGAGCTTATCCCTCTGGCGACTACATATATTGCTACGGCTATACAATGCTAGTGTTGTACTGCTGAATTCACGATTGAACTCCTGTAGTACCGAAAGATGCTAGCGTAAGCAGAGAGTACAGACACTCGCGTCTTTTCTAGTATGGTTAAATGCATACCCGAAACTTATATATACAGACGATACGAAGTCTCAGCATCGAAAATTTTATCGGGCTTTAATGAAAGCCAAAGACGCATATCTTCACTCATCGTCACAACAAATCATTGCTTCGATTCAGGATACTCGATTATAGCGCTGTACTATAGTTAAAGATTTAACACATACAAATTATACAGAATTTTGTTTTTCTTCAATTTTCATTTTTTCAAATTTTTTTTTCTCTCTTCAATTTAGATATCATCATTAATTAATTTGTTTGTATAAAGTATGCAAATATTTCCTTTCATTTTAATACTTTTGTGATTTTTTTTTTTCCGTTAAAAAATATTATATTCGTAATTACATCTTGCGGGGGATGCTAAAATCTATTGAGACGGCGAAGTGACGAGCAATGACGATAATTAATTTCGAAATTCTGCATATAATATCGAAATACTAGCCAGTTTAAAGCCCCCTGAGCTTTGGTCTTTAACGGCGTTATATACGCAATACTCGAGTCAAGTTTACGCGTGTCCGACTAAGACGGAGGATAATCACTTAATCCGCGTCGAGACAGTCACGCACGTCGCCACACTCCGTGACCGCATATATACTGCGACAAATTCACACTTTCACGAAAACTTCGACGAGACTTTTCCAAATAAGATATATGCTGCTTATCAGTTATATTCATCGTGAATGCTTGTGATTTTTTTTTTTTTTTTTCAACAGGCAATACTTATTATAAATATAATAAAGTGTTCAAGCTCGTCATCTTGACAATTTATGATATTTTTCGACTTTATACACTGCATGATGCACCGTGCAGAGTTTCTCGAATAATTTCTGCCTGTTTCTTATCTCGTCGTGCCAGTAAAGTTGTTTCATGTGTGAACCTTGTGAAGCGAGTGGTCGATAATAATGTATGGTCCTCTGTACACACACACACACACAGCACACAAAAACACGCACAATGCTCGGAAGTTTTGAATAGTATACATGGGACATTCCCTACCAACTGAGACAACCTCCAACCCTCATTACTCTTTTTGTAATTCACACTTTTTTTGAATATCGGTCATCTGCGAGGTTAATTTACATGATTTTTTCAGTTTCTTCAGACTTTGCATTAAAGTATTGAATTCTTGGCTAATACAGCATGAGCTTGGTGTGTTGTTTTCAGTAGACTTATTACCTCTTAAGTTATTGGCACGAAAAATTATCACTGTGTGACAAATGGTAGAGAAATTTTTCGAGTTCAAGTGGTAGTTGCCACGCTTCCGATTTCTCAGATTTTCACTCTCGTTTCTATGAACCATCACGACATATCCACCCAAACGTATAATATATTTATGTAATACATACAGCACATTACAGTTCCCTTCTGAATCCTAAAGATTCCGATGTTCTATAAAATTCGAGGATCGGCTTGTTCCGGGGATAAAAACTTGGCACAAAAATGAAGGAAAGGGACGAGGGAACCGTTCGTAGAAACTAAAATAGAAACAGAGGAGAGAGAGAGAGAGAAAAGGGAAAAAATTGAAGACAGTGGGCAAAAAGAGCGGAGAAAACCACGAGACTGTTATTAAATATTTATGAGTGGTTGCCATTCTCCCGCGGAATTTTCCCCACAACAAAAGGAACCATTTCCACGACGAAGACAGAGAGAGAGAGAAAGAGAGAGAGAGAGAGAGAGAGAGAGAGAGAGAGAGAATAGATATCCAGAGAAAATAGAGAGAAAATACCGCCCGTGTTGCTCTTCGTCGGCGTCCAGAGAAATTCTGAAAATCTTCCACAATCTTGTCGAGATGAGAGTAAAATTGAGAAAATAGCAAAACAAATATTGCGGAGAAGAAACGGAATGTGCGAATGAGAATTTTAAAGGAAATATATCGTCCGGATAAGAAAGCTTGAAAATTCTTGAATTTTTACGTACGTCACATCCTTTTACCGTCTCATCGTTTTCGTTGACAACAAAGTTTTCGTGTAAGAGAAAATATGAAGATTGTTAAGGCAAAAAAAAAACAAAGCTAAAGTTACAGCACGTTTTCTCAAAAATTCTTAGTGTAAAATACGAATTTAAGTTCTTTCGAGTTATTGGGTCAATGGCCATTCGATCGATGTATCGATAAGAAGCAGGAAAGCTCGAAAACTTTTCGGATATTTAACGCGGGTCGCTAGAGGATCACGGATGAGAGGATCGATGGTATGTCTCGCGTCGAAAAGTCCTCGAGGACTGTGGCGAAAAAGACTTGGAACCCCCGAGGTTAGTTCCGGACTACGGGCGAAGCTTTGCGAGGGCTCCAAAGAAGAGCCCGACGTGCGAAACTTTTGCTGGGGATCGGTGAAACTTTATTCCCCCCCCCCCCCCCCCCCCCATATATACATGTTTATATGAGCGGGAACGACGAAAGTATAGCAGAAGCAGTGGGATAAAACTGCGATGGAAGGTTTGAGGGCTGATGCGCTGATGCCATTCCCGAAGAGATCGGGGTGCAGCCTCGAGGGGTTTTGAGAAAGAAATGACGTGGACAAGCGACAGAGGTCCCTGTAAAGTCAGACGGGGATTCCGCCGGGCTTCCGTCTCATTTTGCCGTGAGAGTTCCGGATCTTCTCTCCCGGGATGAAGAACTTTTTTTTTATATCTCAAATGGCTACTGATTGCTCTTCGTTCTCACACGAGATTGGCATGTGCAAATTATGTTTTTCATTGTTCTTCCTTTTCACCTCTTTTCCGAACTATTTTTGAAAATTATCAACGATCGATAATAAAATCGTAGTTTCGAAAAAAAAAACTCGCACATGCCTTAATTATCAATAACTAGTATTTTGAAATCCTGATTTTTGTTACATTAATTGAAAAAACATGAGCTCAAGAACCCGAAGACATCAATTTTAATATCAATTCATATTGTATGTTATAACATTAATATACAATATGAATCATTATCATCCTCCGATGTTCAGCTATAGTACCATTAAAAATAAGAGAACTTCGATCGTTTCTCATTTACTGGTCATTGATATTGGTATGCGCCGCGTCATTTATATGTTTCAGCGCCCTCGGTAAGGATCGTTGACGCGATGGGTGATCCTTTGCGCGATAAGTACTACGAGGCTGACAGTACGATCGAATTACTATGCGTGGTGCGTCATATAGCGATGCAGATGCAGTACAGTGTCGTTCAGTGGCTTCATGGAAATCGGACTCTGAACTACGACACAACCAGAGGTGGAATCAGGTGAGGATTATATGAGACATATTCGGTATTCTCCGAGATCTCAATCATCTACGATACCGCCCGCACAGTTACCCTATTGCCAACGGATTATTATAGATATGACAGGTGTATGTCTGTTGTTCGCAAACAGAAGAGCACAGTCTATACGATTTGAGCCGTGAAGGGATTTAGGTTGAACGCTATCGTGTGCAATCCAACGATATATGCGTTGCATATTAGAAAGATCAAGCTAGGTATAGAGGAAGTGCTCTCAACGGTATCGATGAATACCTACGATAATTAAAATTTCATGTCAACGGTTTCCAGAATTACGAGGACTCATCGTATGACTAAAATATCAAAGCCCCGATGCTATAAAGCAACTAATTGATACTTGTGGACTCATGATCATGATAATTGCATATCCACCGACGCTGACAAGTGGGTATATCAAACAGTATATCGCGATAGAAATATATACGACCCGCTGAAACGCTTGAAATTTTATGCCCTCTTTGTGGTAACCCGCCGGCGGTTAATCTATTCTGCGGTCGTATCTACTTACCCTCATGCATGTGGTCTCGTGGCAACGATATGGTGATCTCCATGTAATGTCCCAGTTCCCTTGCGCTAACTATACGAAAGTCCAAATACTGCAAACTTCCGAGTCCCTAGGATACGTAACAAGGTTCGACAGTTTCAAAAATTCCTACCTCTCATTAGCGCGATAATTTCCACTTCAGACTTCAATGAACAGAGGTGTCACATAATGATTATTCATTCCTCGGGGGTTTTTTTTTTTTTCCCTGAAATTCTGTCTGTCTCATTACATACAACCATATGCTCCGTTCGGCACATACATACTCGACTCGCAACGAGTCTCTTCACAAATCGCCCCCTCGTTGTCGCCATTTGCATCGGAATCGGTATTCCACGGTTGAAAGGGATTCGAGGACCGTACGATCGGGAACATGTACCTTACGAATACGCGGACTGCTAGAAACGGAGGGATTACAGCGAGTCGAGGATGAGTCACCGCTACAGTTTCCTACTGCATTTCTACCATCGTTGTCTATATTGCGGAAATGCAAACCGCATTTCGAGAGCTTCCCATTGCTACAATCGGTTCTCCCAACTTCAATCCCAACTCGATAAGAACAATAATCATCGAACGCTGATGTATGCGTGGGGTTATATTCTACGAAAGTAAAAGCGTTATATTCATGAATTTAATGGAAACTAACTCTCCGAAAGCAACACACCTGCATAATATGTAACCATAAAAATTTTGAAGACCCTAATTGTCATTCGGGGAATTATTTTCCAATAATTACTTCGCTCGGTTGATCGTCGAAGCTACGAGCAAGATGTGTTTTTAGCCCTCAACCTAGGCAGGTTCGTTTGTTTTTTCATTGGCACACTGAAAAAAAAGTTTCCCGATTCGAGCCATAATTATTATTGCTTCAGCCATATTATATGGGAAAATACGCTACTGCCATACCATCTAGGTAATAAAGCCATACAAATATGACTGACACAATATCGTTGGCGTAAGCATACCACTATGTCATGACAGACATATACCCAATAGCTCCGCGAATCTGACAAGTATCTCTATTTCAGCAATACCATAGTATGGTTGAGTTCACCATCACGAGTTATGCGTATGCCAACCATACTAGTATAGCTGTCTTATAAACGCTAGCATACGAGGTAGACGAACACCAGCCATACTAGTATAGCCGAAGCAAGCATATACAATGTTGTTTCGTGGATAGCAGTTTTGTCAGTGTAGGCAGAATTATTTGTATACCAACAATACTAGTAGAGCTGTTTTATAAACGCTAGCATACGAGGTAGACGTACCAGCCATACTACCAAAAGAATATGGCTGAATTATAAATTCATTTTATGTAGATAAATTACAGGATATTGTACCTACCTATACTCGTATAGGTAGGTATATATAGTAGGGGATATTCGGGTCACAGTAAAAATTCAGCCAATATGTTTCATAATCATGAATATTTATTTTAATCATCTGTTATCGATAATGATATTCATACATAAATATTTTGCAAAAGAGACTTGATTTTTAGAGCTAATGAAACACACCTGGAAGTTTGAGAGAATCCATGGCCCGGAGACATATGATACTCTCCTTGCAGGAAAATGACAGTTGACCTAACCTACAAAAATTCGCTTGTTATACGATTGGCGTTTATATAACAGGAAAAATAGTCCTTTTTTACATATTCCGTAGATAAGTGAGAACAGACTTACCTTCAAATGTTGGTATAAGCTCATCAAGATTCCGTTCGTTCAGTTTCTTCTTCACAAACTCGTTCATTATCAAATTTTGCGTAGCGAGGTTTCGTTTTCGCGCGAGGCAGAGGCATAGACACCACGCGTTAACAGATTACTGTAGGTGTTCCAAAAACGTAGTATAGTTGCGCGAGCCATATTAGTATAGCTATGTGTCACAACGTTATTCTCGCAGCCATACTATATGGTTGAAATAGCTAGGCATGTAAAAATCAGCTACTACAGCTGTTTGAACAATACAGTGTAGTTTCGCGAGCTATGTTAGTATGGCTGATTTACAAAAACGATAAATTTCCAGCTATTTATAATGACTAAGCTAGCCAGACGATTGAGTGTCGTCCACAAAGGCGCAGTATAGGCACCGTAGACAAAACTGCTTTGCCTTCACCAGCGATATTATTGTTCAATTAGAAATACTTCACTAGTCATATTTGTATGAACTTTACGGCAATCGGGATTTTCTAAAAGGGCTACTGCATTTTCTGTGTGGGCAATATTTTTTCATCAGTATACCTATAACTGGCCAACAATAACAGTATTATTGTAAATCCCGAACCATTTTTTTCAGTGTATATAATGACTTGAAACCTTGAATAATTACAATCCCCGCTCGCCGCGTTGCCGGCGGAGTACTTTTGCATAGCATCCTTATAGTCTCAAGCTCTCCAACAGCGCCACTACCAAAGCGCCACAATTCCTCCTCGAAGGCACTTACACGCCAAGCATAACGTAATTATACGATACCCTGGCCTGGAGCTTCCTCGCGAGTAAAACACGTTATCTTCAACCCGCAGCCTCGTGGATCTTTGCACTTCTCTGCAGTGCTACGGGTGCACAAATCTAATATATCCAACTGTTCTCACCTATGGAGTGAAAACTCGTTTGCTGTATAGAGAGATTCGCGTTGGGAGGTTCAATTGTTATCCGGCAAGCCATAGCGGTCGGCATCTTTACAATGATTGTCCCACGAATCTACATTGGTAAAAACATCATACACCCGTGTCTCTGACTAACCACTGGCAATTTCTTAAATGCTCCATCAGTGAACAGCTATATGAATCTAACTTTTATATTGTCCAAATATTTTTAGCGGAATCTAAATAAGTTTCACGAGAATAGTCCAAGTTCATAAAGCTGTTTCCTGTCTAGGGATAGAAATTTCGTGAAGCCAAAAAAGGTCGCGAAGAAAGGGAAGAAAATCCAAGATAAATAGATGGCTGTCAAGTCGTGAAATCCTTACATCGACGTTGCCGTTGTTAAAAACACTCTTTCCATTCAATTTTTTTCCTCTGTGTCCCGTTCTTGTCACCGAGTCGTTCTCTACTACTAATTTGCTTAATGATTTTCGTCTCAAGGTTTTGATCATTTAGGTGGCTCGTGGTCTCAGTGCACTAGCAGCAATGCACCACTTTAAAAGTTACTCGTTCCAATTCAGAAGCTCTTCGTTCCTATATGTGGTCTCCGAATCTACTCTTACTTAATGAAAAAAAAAAAAAATGCAATTACAATCCACCTGATTTATTTCTGCTTCATGAGTATCAATTGAACAGGTTCATAAGTTTCAATTCAAATTCACATGGTACCTCGCGTTGTTGCGGAAGGTATAATCCAGTGTAAGCAATTCCCTACTCTCGTACATCCAACCCTAGGTGCGCGATGATGGGATATAGATCCATCGTGGGTTGTACGATTTGAAGTCGGGGGAGGGTCACGGAGACCGCGCGAATGTTCGTGTGTATGTGTTTCCCAGAACGCGCGATACTCCACACCCGAGTTATCCTCTTGGTTGTGCTCCGGTATCTTAGGTGCATCAAACACGCAGTTTTGTTCCCAACTTAACGTGCGCGTGCTAGACCAACTAGCCTCATATACACTTCTATATCGCGGCGCTTCCGCCTCGACCTAATACGCTATACGTGGCCCCCAACGCTGTTCGTGTTGGCTCAGAGCAAAGTTAGCATTTGAGACGGCACAGTGAGTTCGCTTAATGGGATTAGTACGTATACGTGTGTAGTTGCTAGAGTTCGTATTTTCAAAGTACCCTCGATACACACTACATAAAATCCGTCAGTTTGAATCATTTTTTACGTACGGTATACTCGTGACCCTTTCTATATTGGCTGCTGGTAAACAGAATGGTGTACCTAACAATACCATCAATGTAAAGTGATCAAGCCAAGGTCCTTTAATTTCCTGAAATTCGATATGTATTATATCCTGACATATAGTTCTTACTCTCGATTTTCGTGCCTCAGTACCTTCACGTACTTTACCCGTTGCTGCGATGTATGAAAATGATCCAAGCTCTCTTTCTCTCTCTCTCTCTCTCTCCGCAACTCTCTCTCTCCAGTAAATTAAGATCCACTTTAGTTTTCTTTCTGATCTTTCCCGTCTTAGATTACTGCTGCCTACCACAATCTGAATGACGAAGTAAATGTTAAACTCCAGCGACTGATAAGTTGTAACAGATTCATCTTTAATCTGAAACGTGATGAGCATATATTGCACCATTTAGACATCAATTACGTTGGCTATCAGTTGATGCAAGACGTCTATACTTTTTTAGGATCAGTATGCACAACATTTCTCGATCTAAGGCTCCATCTTATATTCTCGATCTGTTTTTATGGAACGAGAATATTCTTACGCGATCTCGGAGGCATCAGACGTTTCCCGTTTTTAACATCCCTATCGCATCGCACTGCAACTTTTCACAATTCATTTTCTCTGTCCGCTATATATACTTCTATGATTCTTTGCCACTGCTTATTATGTCGATGGCTAACCTTGATATTTTTAAGATTCGTCTATTTGCACATCTTTTCGATCACGATGATATAACTTAGTTCTTAAGTTGTGCGATCATATCGTTTTTCACATAATTTTTATTCTATTCTATTCATTCTTTCCATGCTATTCTTTCATGTATGTTCCATCGTGTTGTGATAAGCCTTTATACTCCTCACTGTGTAATCAACCTGTATATTTTCTTTTTTCTATTGATTATGTTTTATTTCATCGTTATCGACTAATTGTACCATATTACCGAAGGCTTGCTAAAGCATAATAAAGTCAACCATATCAAATCTCTCTTCCCGTGTAATATTTTATCAACACAATGATGAGTGAATACGTTTTCAAGTCTCACAAGGAAAAATCGCAGACACCCGGTGATAGCCATACGATCGTTCGTTACGACAAATGACGGTAATCAAATTATTCGGAAACTTGGTGACCCGATCGCATGATTTGATAGCCTTCAATTAGACTAAACGATGGGTCAATTTAATCAGATTTCTTCGTTGCTCTGTCCTTATCTTATCCCGAATTCTTCAAGTAGTGTTATGCAATAAATGTGTTTTGAGAATTCATTGAGAAGAAGTTCTGAGATAAAAGACTCCCCGAGGTCGTGGAGGAAAATTACCCGGTTTTTTTTCACAAAACGGCATGTTCCGAGTCTCCATAATTGTTTCATTTCACGACTCCGTTCTATTATATTTGTTCGATATCTCGTATTATCGTTGAATAACGAGTAGCCGATTCAACATGGAATGCTCCACAGATTGCCCTTTTCATATCAAGGTATCTCCGCGATTCTGAATAACTCTACACTATCGATTATAAATAATCTCTTTAAGCCCCCGAGACACCGAAAGGTTAATAATTTTTCACTTTGCTAGGTGCGAGGTAGCAGGGGAATTTCAAAAGCTCTTCGAGATTTTTTAAATTTTTTATTTTTCATAAAACGCGAATGTGGAATATAATAACAGAAATAGGGCAAATGCTGCTGAATTCATTTGAGTGATATATACATGTATATAGTATACGCGTTAATTGCTAGCAAACATAAGGACGTAATCCGCGTAACTTTGGGTGATAAATTGGACAGGTTGCGTCATTTTGTTTGCTAGCATTTCGTGTGCATATATAACCTGAGGGGAGAGGGAATCAGCGGAACGTTGCACGCAGCAGGAACGCAGTTATTAAAATAATAATGAAAACATGTGCGCGCAGCAAAAGAAATTGTCTTTGACGTGACAATGAGTCAAGGGAGAGAGTGCGGGCATTGAGGTTTCGCATCTGCTTATATATATATATATACATAGTATTGTATGTATATACAAAATATAGCGATGGTTTGTCCTGCGGGAAATTCATTTGTTATCCGGACGAGGGCGTCATCCACACGGTAGCATCGTTAACTCGCGGAGTGATGCATTCGACGCTGGGCCCCCGTGCGGTACAATTAAAGTAAATGCGCACCGCTTAGCCTGCAGGGGTTATTATCGTATGGCGAAAGCTTACGGCTCACATAGGGTGAATTGAACTTAAATTTTACGATTTCTCTTAGTCTCTCCCTCTCTCTCTCTCTCTCTCTCTCTCTCTCTCTCTCTCTCTCTCTCTCTCTTTCCAAATTTCTCTCTCCCACTCACCATTTCCATTTTACTCGGTATCCACGTGAACGAGACATCAAATGGTCGATATTGGATGAAATTTTTCGTTCAACTGGCATGAACCGATACCGTGTGGTAGACCTGTATACATCGCAAATGGAAGACTAGAAGACGAAAGTAGAAAATAGCCAACTGTGCTCTCACCAAAACCTCCTACTGTTGCTCGATTCGCGAGCTTTTAGGAAAGCTCAGGAAATAGAAATTTTTTAAATTGTCTGAAAACTCTCTCCGTCTGTGGCGAATAACGCGATATAGTGGACTAGATGAGGCATCTATAAACCTATACGATGTGTGTGCGGCACGCGGTGCATGTGTGTGTGTGTGTGTGTGTGTGTGTGTGTGTGGAGAACACCCTTGATGCACGTAGAATAAGGAAATTTCGCACGTACGTGAATTAAGAGGTCAGAGAGAATGGGTGGAGGGGCTGAAAACGGTTGAAACGTAGAAGAGGGCGGTCGTTTCCAACAAGCTGTCTGGAAATAAACGTGAAACGAGAGAGAGAGAGAGAGAGAGCCTCGGTCTAATCAGAATGCACTTCGGAAGTTGAGTTAGATATAGAAACGTATATTTCCCTGATGGATCCACGAACCTCTCGCATCTACAATCTATTTCTCGAAGTTAACGACGTTCTGTATGTATTTCGTGGTATTCCCAGGGGAAAAAATATACTCAAGCAATAGAATTTAATAAGTTGAGTACAATAAATTAGTGAAGACATTATGCATTGATGCTGTATATCAGAGTGTTTCAATTTGAAGTTTTTTTTTTTTTACTCTTACTCTGTCCATGTATATAGATATGAACTTGAAAAAACAATCACGACATCTTTTCGACCAATTAGTTTTTACTTAAAAGGAATGATAATAATAATATACCGGCGAAAAAGTTGATCGAAGGAGACGATGCAAAATATTGAGATAGGCTCTCTTGCTAGCTCAGCATTCGGTGGCTCTTCCCCGATGAACTATTTCTATATAATACGCGCCGGCTACATCACGTAGCCGGTCGAGAAGCTATACTCGTGGATAATGAATGGATAAAATGTGAAAAAAAAACTTTTTCAATTAAAGTTCTCGCGAGCATGAGTTCTGCAGGCTGCTTCTTCGTTTGCAAGTCGTTGGCTTGCGGACTCTGCTCTGTGCAAAATATTTCTCTTTTCTCGGTTATTTTTTCGCCACTCTCTGTGCTTGCATTTTCTCTATCACATATATATACATACAACTTTCGATCTATTCGCCAAGTTTTCTGTGCGTTGTAGAAGAAAAAAAAATCTATAACGATAACGTGAAATAAAGTTTATCAGCCTGTCATGTGTTAATCGATTTATTAGAGTGTTTTTAAAGAAGAAATTACGATTGACTTAGAATTTTTCCATTTTGCCCAGTCTTTGTATTCTCACTCGTTGTTCACGATAACAATTTATAAATATACAAGTGCCGGTATTGTGTATACACGTATACGGAAATACATGAATATGAATAAATATGATATATCTAATATACTTTTGTTGACTTGAAGTCGGTACTTTTTTGGTTTTTTGACATTTTCATATCATATTCGTGGGATTCCGAGAAAAACTTTACCTGATTTGTAACCAGCGGAAAATTTCCGAATGCTTAGAGCCTGAAAATAGTAAGAAAGCCGAAAAAAAAATTCTCCAATTTTTACCCAACTTTTTCGAAAACCTCAAAATACCGAAATTTCAAACGCCCATACTTACTTAGGCAATGCCGTTTCATTCATCTCGAGATCTTAATTTTTTGTACGGAAAAGATCACTTTAAAAATCTGCAATTCTTGGATCACATGGGGATGCATGGGAAAAATGGCAAAAATCAATGGTCCAACTTTAAAGCTCAAACATTTCATTTAAAAACGTCAAAAAAATATTTTTATTCACCCAAAATTAAGATAAAAAATCTACATCGGATTAAATTTAATTAAAATTCTTATGTTTTTTATAGACTTCGAATAAATCACTATTTTTCCGATAGTATCGTTAATTAAAAATTCAAATTAATTTTTAAATAAAGATGATCAAAATAATAATTTGTTTGTCGTTTCTAAAGATTTTTTTTATTCAAACTTTTGTCAACCTCCCTTCCTATATGTCTCCGCTCCACCCCCGCAATATAGGTTCTATATTTTCATCTATTTCTCTTCATTTTCTCGTCTGGCTCATACCTGATGACGCGACGCTGGCTCAAAGGCTTTTCCCGATCTTTTTTATTGCAACTCTCATTCTTTTTCCGTCTCTCTCTCTCTCTCTCTCTCTCTCTCTCTCTCTCTCTCTCTCTCTCTCTCTCTCTTTCGCTCTCTCTGGTCTTGGACCACATAGCAGATCCCTCTCAGTTTGATCGCGGGTGGAGGATAAAAATACCCTGAACGCGATGTGTACCAGAGAAATCTATATCTTATATATATATTATATGTTGAAATATCTTGCCGAAAATGACCGCAAATACACCCCTGCATTTGCGGTGCCCATATGAGATCCCCTCGGATCTTCTACACGGCAGTGGTGGCAAGATCTTTATATGATATAGGTAGAGAGATATGCTTCGTATATATATATATTTCTGGTAATGTGTTATAAAATATAACATGAAAATGTCGTTTCGTTCGTCCGCCTCGTCTGGGATAACAATTATTCCACGAGTACCAGCGCATTACGGGGCAATTTGTAATTCTGAGATCTCCCTCTTTTGTCGCGGACGGGGTAGCGTTCTTTGGAGAATTCTAATGAGAAATTTCAAAAGCCGAGATACTTGGGCAACACGGGGGAAATTAAAGCGACTAAAAGAAGCAGACGCAAAGAAAGATGGATAGAACTTGAGCGTTGCGTACGATATGTAGTACCTTGGAGATTTTTTTTTTTTCAATACTCAGATATTATGAAATAGAATATCCATTTCCACGTGATACCGCCGCAGAGTATATATACCCCTTTTTCAAGCACTGCCGTACAGTGATACGAGATCTCCGAGGAACTTAACAAAATACTTTATTCTCATTGGACTGTGTTTTTATTTTTATTTTTTCCTCAGTCATAAAGTTGGTAAATTTAATTTTTCCTTCACTTGTATATTCTTCAGCGTGAAGACGGATCTGATGGAAGAGGGCGCTAATTCAACGCTGAGTATAGCCAGGGTTGGTCCAGCCGACAGTGGTAATTATACGTGCGTTCTTACTACGATGCGCGATCAGCCAGCCACCGTTCACGTTCACGTACTCAACGGTGAGAAAACCTCAATCCATATATAGTTCAGAGTTGGGTAAAATAAAGTTTTCCAATAATATAAGAAAGCACAGGACAATTTTGTATCTTCAATTGCGTCCATTATGATACGACCTCGGTCATTCTGGTGTGGAGACCAATTATGGATCGATAGCCAAATCAGGACGATTCTACCAATAATGGAATTCCCTGTTGGGCTTCCTGAGCTCTCAGACGCTCTTCTCATCTTCCTGCAGCATGTTCCTCGACCAGTTATACGTATAATTAGATCTGCCTGTCCATACCGATTCAATCCCATTAAGCAAAATGCCTTTGCTTCTCGCTAAATGCATTCACGCGAGACCCGAGGGATTTCAGATGTCGTGCTCGTTCGACAAGTGTTCAGCACATTTCGCAATTTAACTGTGATCCTTTGGACACCAAGGGATAAAGGGAGCATTTGGCCAGACTTGCGGTAATACTTGACTTTTACAGGATTATATGGTGTGTAACAGAGCAAACTGATGACATCAAAGAACACCGACATAGAAATTCAACTACAGATATATCCACCGGATATATATATATATATATACGCTATTGTTAGTATTTCAGCAAGAAAATTAGAATTCGAGTTGATAAGTTTCGAGCACTTAGCGCTCGGTGTAGTGACCGCAGCAGGCTGAAGTTTGTGTGTGGATTGCCTCGTCGGATCGTTTTAGCACTGTTCGCGTGTAATACATCCACTGCATCACCTCTGTACTATACATATATATATATATACATGTATATTTTATGTACCGCACAGACGACAAGAGAATCAGCAAATCCTCGCATGAAATACCTGACCCGTTGAGTGGCTATGGTGCAGCTTGAAGCGTTACAATGCTGCTCTCTTCGACGCAGTGACCTGGGGCAGGATTGCGGATCGTTGCTGTTTGAATTTAGCCACCGATAATTATGCTTAACTTCCACTAATTCAGTCGGGCTCACGGTCGTAAGGCAGCCCACCTCCATTGCGGACTAACGCTGAGATAATTTATGTGCTTAAATCCGGTCCAAAATACTCCACGACAGGACGCGAGTAAGGCGATGATGACGACGAGAGGGAGAGAAGGAAGAGAGGAAACTAAAATGTTCTCATAATCTTTCTTGTTATTTTACTCGACTAGAAAAAAAAAAAAAAAAAAAATAGGAAATCTTCGAGTAATCAAATATTTATCACGAAATGGTCGGGTTTACGATTGTACCCAAATAAACCCGCAGATTTGTTAGCAGCTGCTGGCAACTCTACCCAATTGCAACTCTACCAGGTAACAACATTACACTGCGCTGACTTTTAAATCTTCCATTATGGAGTAAAACCGAATATTAGATTCTTTGCAATTGAAGTATGAACTGCTTTGAAATCAACGAGTAAAAAATACATTGCTGTGTACTTCGGTTCTTTATTTTTGCAGTATTTACTACGCTAGGGAGATTTAAACCAAGCATAAACTATAAACCATAATGCCATACTTGGCTGATGAATTCGCATCAAAGCCAATGAAATTTATCCGGAAAAGGTGTTTCAATATACTATCTGATGCTCCAACGAAAAGACCAAAAAGAATACACGCGGTTCTTGAAAAAGAATTTTGAACGCATAAATTTAAAAGATCAATATCCGGTTACTCCGATACTTGCATATTTTTTCTCGTATTACCGTCTTGTATATTCTCGGTTGTGTACGTTTCTCGAGGAAACGAGATTTAAGGCTCTGTTCTCTCCTTCAACCAGCTACTTGTATCATGAATAAAAGCAGAGTGAACGAGAAGACCGGGATGAAGAGAATGCTGCAGTGGTACAGTTGGGCCGGGAACGAAGCGGAGAAAGGGGTGTTTGAGTGGCCCTCTTTGTTTCAGGAGAAAGTCTAGCCGAGCTGCATCACGGTGCTGGGAGTACGAGACGAACTGGATATAGCGTTACGGTTTCTCTCGTAATGTTGGCACTCGGAGTAACTCGTCTGGTGCTCAGATGAAGAACCGACGGTGCGCCGGTGCACTAATTTCCCGATGGGCATCGCGTGCAAAGGGCTTCGAGGACACATGGGAGAGGAATAAAGAGACGGGGTGAAAAAATGTCGACCAAAAAGAAAAAAAATATTGAAAAGAAGAAAAAGTGTGCGGTTGGTCGAAAATCCGTAAAAACTTGTTCGAAGCTAACGGACTTTCGTGTCGTAATATTGAAAATTGAGGAAAACTCGAGCGATAAAGAAAAAAATAAACGAAACAAGAACTTTTATATATATATATATATATATATATATATATTCCTGGTGTATCATTGTGATAAGGGTGTTACGATAAGCACGATTGATGACGATCCGTCGATAAGCCCGAAGGAAAAGACCTACGATGGACAATATACCAGAAGTATCATATTTTTTTTTTTTTTTTCTTCTCAATCTAACATAGTCGTCTATATCTTCTTCCAATTTCCTTTCGTTCTCTTTCTCTTCGTTTATCCTCAAGGGCGCAACAAAATATCTTGCCTGCATCAGGTGGGTAGGAGGCCGTAGATTGAGCGGGAATACGTCTTCTTGGGTGTACATAAAACGTAATTCCAAGCGGGGAATACCTCTTTGTAGGGTCAAAAGTCTAACGTTGCGGTGGCTTCACGCTGATGAATTTATCGCCAGGGGAAATATAGACATGTGTCTTCGAGGACAAAGCGTGCGTGTACTCCAGAGAGGCGACAAGGCTCTCGCTACTCTCTATCTTTCTTTATCTCTCTCTCTCTCTCTCTCTCTCTTTCACAAACGATCTGCTTCGAAAATGTCCCGGAAGATAAAAACCAGGTTTATCAAACACTCTCCAGAGTGGGTTTTTCACTACCGGGAACAAGATCTTCTGGAACTAACAGGTGGTGCTTTTAGAAAAGCTCGTTTTCACAGGGCGTACCCTGAGGGCAAAGTACCTGAAAATAAAACGGTGGCGAAACATATGCATACAGAGATGTACACAGACGAAGCGATTTCATACAAAACAGAAATTTTTATAATGACAGTAACCGGATATAATGACCTTTAAAATTAACTCGTGCAATTGATATGCGGCTGTTGGAACAATCGTATACCGGGTTCCCTGTCTTCTTAAAAGTAAGTATGGAAACATTTATTTGGTTATCAAACACTTTGAGCTCGACGCAGGGTATAACGAATGAAATGTACAAGAGGATTAACGATATAAAAATAATTTAATATTTTGTTGAATTTTTCGCTACCAAAATTCAATATCAATGAACAAAGAATAAAAAGAGAGGAATATCTAGAAGACGTTGAACTATTTATTTATTATAGAATTGAAAAATAATTCACAACTTCAATATAAGGCTATTGAATGAATTATAAAAATATACACTTTGATTCATTATTTTGATGATTTATTCTCAATACTTTACACAGGTGTTTCCATACCCATTGATACTCTTAAGGAGATGGTAAAACGGTATGTTATTCTTCCGATAGCCAGTCTGCATCGGCAAGGCTTAAGCATGAAGTTTGCCTATCCACTATCCGTCAACTTGTTAAAAGTATCTAATTAGTTTCAGTCTGTCGTAAATAATTATTTCGATGATGAAAATTTTACTCAGAAGCAACAACGGTACTACAATTTCTCAAAGGTTTATGGGAGTTGAGAAAATAATATGTTTTGAAGTCGGATTAAATTCTCATAAAATATGCCACGGTATACGTCGTAAATACGAGCCACGGTATTGATAAGAATGGAATTTTTGCCGGGGTTAAAAAGTGCGTCGTGTAGAAAGTAAATAAGAGGTTTCTGCATTATAAATATGATGAGTATAGCGAGGAAACGGGCGAAACGTTGTGGGCTAGATATGGTTAAAGGGAGCGCATGCTAACTCAACGCTCACAAAGCACCTAACTTGTTTTATACCTCTCGCACGATCATAAGCCGGAGAAAATGCGAGGTTACTAATGTGTGTATATTCCATAAATATACCCTTTGTTTTTGGCACCATTTTCGAAATTTTCATTTATTTATTTAAGTTTTATTTGCTAAAACCTGCGGGATTACACTTGCGCGAAATATTATTATGACAACTTTTATAATCAGACGGGGCTAAACCAGAAACTCCGGTTACAATGAAACTGAAAGTTTAAAGCGACAGCGATAACCACTGGAGTTTCGACGGACGAGCGTCAGGACCCTTCACGTTCAAGAGAACCTAACGCTATTATATTACTGCGTATTTGTATACGAGCGTTTGAGAAACGAATTTGTCGGGGAACTTTTGACATTGAATCGCCAGCCATACACGCTTGCATCGCGTCGAAGCGACAAAATTGGAAAATGAACATGAGCGCTTTTGAGCGGAGTGAAACGCTTTGTTCGTGGCACGTTCGGATCTGAAACTTCGTTGATGCACGAATTTTTAATTAACTACAGACACGAAATATAATTCCCCTCTTTAGACGCATCGTTAAGTGGTATCACTTCTGGAAAAAATATGAGACGGAGAAAGAAACAAAGACACGAGACGAGCAGGAAAAATGTGCAAAAGTCTGTTATCCGGGTGTTTTGGGGGAAAAAAATTAAAGCACATACTCGTTATTATCAGTTATCGGCGAGATAACATTTTATTTGTATCGTTGATTCGTGCGAGATGCGCTTGATTATCCATTCATTAATCAAATATATTGATATGAAGAATAATTGATATTTTATATTTCATCGATCGCGGGCGATCCTTCTAAAGAAAATCAATGGTCAATATCATGGGTATATACATATATTATATTTAAAAAAAATATTAGCGACATAATTTTTTTTATATTTTCATAATAACAAAAATATTTCTTCGACATGTAAATCCATTTTCGTTAAGCCTGGATTCTTCTTTTCTACGGGTTTCGTAAAGATATTTCATTTTGATACAAAGCTCGCCAACTTTAAGAGAAAAACGAGAGAAAGAGAGAATGAGAGAGTTGACATGTAAATTTTAATTTCGAAAAAGTATATCCTCTCGAGTATATACAAGGCTGTTGTCTTGCTGATTCAAGCGGTAAGACGTGGAATTCGCGGATGGAGGGGATCGGAGAATTATGGAAGAAGAAAAAAAATAAAAAGAAAAATAGAAAATCAGAACGATCTCGTTTCCATTGCTCGCGATTCCATTTCCGACCCACTTGGCAAGTGTCCCGAAGCTTTTCGTTCATTTCGCATGGTCCAAACCCTCCTGCGACTCTTCCACCGCTCCCTTTTCTCTACGAGAAAACGTGGATGCGTCTAAGCAACTTTTCTGGAGCTCTTTCGCTTGTCCCATGGTCGCTCTCACGTTTTCTCTTCATCTCCGCGCTTATATTAAATCCGGATATAGCGAAGACGAGCACCCTCTCCTATATAGCATCGTCATTTTTCACCATCGAACGTCCAACCGAGGAAATGAAGAGAAAAAGTGACGTTGATGAAAAAAGAGAAATCTCGTCAAGACGAACGTCAATTCACGATCGTAAATTGGCTCAAGGATTTACTCCCCCGTATATATATACAGTCGTGTTTAAAAAGTATATTATGGATTTAAAAAAAATTGTTTTTATAGCAATGTCGAATCGAAAAAAAAAATTTCAATAATTTCGATCGATGTTCGAGATCATGGACATTTTTTTTTTTTTTTTACGAAATAATAATAAATAATTTTTTGATCAAAGAAATGAGTGCGCGTGATTCACAAAAAGATAAATAACCATAAATTTACCGAGAGATCGACTAGTTGCATTCAGCCACCGAAAAGATACATTTTCATTTAGTATTTTCAGTGTCAAATCTGCAGCAATGATTGAATTTTTACTTAAAAAGAATTGGGCTATCAAAAATAAAGATTCAATCTTATATTGACGATCGTTTGTCGTGGAATACAGAAAGGATCATTGGAAAAGTTGTAGGCATTTTCTTTTTATATTCTGTGACTACGAATTGACGGTGTCGATACATATATGGAACTTTCCGGGCTGGCCCAACCAACTTCTGTTTCTTATAATCTCCTTACCTCATGAATGCGTTTTTTTGAACGGTGTTCGGTTTCACGAAAATCTGCAGATCGTTTTCTTTTTACACCGATCTTTCATGAAGTTGCCCTATCCATAAATAAAATGAAATGAAAAAAAAAGTCATTAATGGAAACAAGAACGATTTTATATCGAGTTGAACTTCCTTGTGTGTCATTGTCATTAGAAAACAAGCGAAAAATGATTAAATTAAATTAAAACAAGCAAAACGAAAATTTCTTGACTACTAAAATTGTTAATGTTTTACGTTTGATTATAAAGATGATGAATCCACCAACGATTCGTTGATTGTCCGTCGAGATAAAATATAATGCAAATAATATACTACAAAAATGTGTAAAATATGTAAATAATAATGAGCGTGAACGCTTAAAAGAGGAGAGAAAGAAAAAGAAAAATAAACTGTTGATAATTAAGATCGTATACATATTGATAATGATAATTAGGGAGAAGGACGGGATGAGAACGCGAATAGAGTATTGAAAAAATATTTATGTGTATAAAGATTATTTTGAGAGTTCCGAGTTTGTCGACGAGAAGGAGGTGAAAATTTTCAATTTAAAACGAACGAAAAAAAATATTAGTATAAACTGTTAATTGTACTTTTTTTTTCTCACTATTTTCAATTTAAACAAAAAACACAAAAAGAAATTTCTTCACCAAGACGTGGGACCAATGCCCGACATGCGCGACGTTAATTTTTTTTTAATCAGAGATGGGCATAATTCGAATGAACAAATAATTATCTTAAAAAAAGCAAGGAATTCGATGAAAATATTGATTCATATTTTTAATGTAAGAACGCCGAAAAACTGTCAATGAGCCTGTCGGATTACGAAAAAATCAGTCGCAGAATTTTTAAAATAAAAAAATCATAAAGCTCAACATAAAAGTGTAATCATTTGAAATTATTTTCAAACGGTAAAATCAATAACAATTTGTTTTTTTGCCACCTTTAAAAATCACAAGGGCTGTTCTTTAAAATAATTTATAAAAAAAAAAACGAATTTTTCATTCGAACGGTGCCAATCTCTGTTTTTTTTTTTCCAAATAAGACGACGAAATAAGCGATCTAGCGAAAAGTCACAAATAGCTCGGGCTCTCTAGATTATCCGAGGTGACTGTCGACCTCGCGCGCCTCCCACCAACAGCAAAAACGAGAGCAGAACAACCGGAAGTTTCATTTTCCAGACGTCCACGAAATTACATTGGCACTCTCGCCCGCCCTTCTCTTTAACTCTATACACCTAGCTTTTGCCTTTATATTCCTACTATACAGATATTTACGCTACCAGATTTTCTTTTTTCCCCATTCCCATTGTTATATATATATATATATATATATATATATATATTGTATATATAATATATCCTTTACTCTGGATTTTCCACCAAAATTTTCTCCCGTCTCAAACGATTTTTTTTTCCCTTCCTGGATTTTGTTCCTTTCATCCGCGATCTCGCCTCCTTCTCGACAAAATAAATTTAACGAATGAGGGAGAGAGCGAGAAAGAGAATATAGCGAAAACGTGACGTGATTTTCCGTGCTGTTCCATGACCACGTTGTCGCCTTGTAAAGTGCAATATATGCAGGTGTGTTCTCTTTCCTCGCACAACGGAAAACAAACGAAAAAATGAAGAAATGTACGCCAGAGCGATATTACACTTTGTACTTGAGAGAAAGGAAGAGAAAAAAAAAAAAAAATAACGAGAAAACCTATGAAACGAATAAAATATTGTATTGCGATTATTGCGCGAAGAGAGAATATATGGTGCGAAGAGGTTTCATCCTCGACCAGTATTGTTGTAAAAAAAATTATTCAAAACGAAAAGAAAAAAAGAAACCAAACAAAAGCTACCTAGATAATAAATAACGATATTCGTGTTGTTTCCATTTAATATCGTAATTTTCAAGCGCTGCCAATCTCCCTCACACTTTACGATCATATCGGGGAGAGAGAGAGAGAGAGAGAGAAAGAAAAAACGAAAAATAAATGTCCAATATTCGCCAGGACGTCCCCTCGTCGGAATGAATGAGGTCAATTATAATTATTTTTTTTTTTTATTCTCCAATTAGCCACCGATGAAAATGTGAATATATATATCAGTTTACCTGTAAGGTATTGTTTGTGACGAAGATATTGAGAAATAAAGACGACCACATGTTTTGCAAGAACATTATTCGCCGGGACTTTGAATCGTCATATCATTTTTTCATTGCACCTCCAATCCTTCAAGTATAAATTCGGACCTCGCGGGCACTGACTACTCGAGCACTGACTAACCCTGGGCATTGACGTCAGCTGTTACTCGGACACTGCGGAATCCTCATTCTAGAAACAGTGCCGCCACAATCCAGAACCCCCTTGCGAACGAAAATTTTTATATAATTTCAACGAGTGAAGGGTACCGATATACGTACGATACGGGCCTGGTGCTTTATATTCTCACTGGTCAGTAAGAAGGTTAGGTCTTTCGGTCAGTGCCCGAGACTCCTGCGCTCGAGCTCAGTCAGGGCCCGAGGTCCGACTATACTTGTGATCGAATATCTGCCGCGACCGAATAAAACTACGTTTTTTAAAACAAAAAAATTCCAACATCGATATGCAACAAATTTTGAAAAAATGTTTATGAAAATGCAGCTCTTCCTAAATTAGTACATCCCGCGGTGAACAGATTTGCAGATATACCGCAATACTGTCATTTGATCTATGAATATTTCTGAGAACCTTTTTTTTCAAATTTATCTATTACGATAAAAGTCGACCTCGTGGAGCACTTTATGCATGATACATGGGAAGTGATAAAGATGATACGATTAAGAACGCGATCATAATAAATTTTACAGCGATGACTCTGAATCTTCGTGTTTTTTTTTTTCTCAAAATGAGAAATAATTTTGTAACGCGCTATGTATTACGACCTCGTACTATTTGAAAACCAGAAAAGAGAAAAATTGAGTCTCGGACCTCGTTGCTCTTCGTATATAATATATATAATACTCATATGCACAGACTTCAGCAGCTACGTCGAGGTAATGCATAAATGTATTTTTTTTCGTACCGACGAGACTTTTTCGCGAACCCGAGCATTTTAATATAATGTTGAGAAACACTGAGAGAGGTTTTTTTTTTTAATATTCAAGTGCTACTAGCTCGAAAGAGTCCGAGAGAAAGAGAGGATGAGCGAAGAAACACAAGAAAGAGAGCAAAAACCCATTGCCGGAGGGTAAAAAAAATGTAATGAATGACAAAGCTGGGGAGAGAACTGAGAGGCGGAATTTTAATGCGGGCAACATTCGTCAGAAGTTGGAGCAACGTCCTGTAATGAAATAAAGCTTTTCGAGGCAGTAAGAGAAAGAGAGAGAGAGAAGAGAAGGAAAGTGTGGGTGAACGCAGGAACTAGATTTTTTTTCGGGATCATCGAGAATTCGCCTTTGATCCAGAAAAACAAAGGAAACCGAAGCTGCGATGAGCATTATAAGCCTCTAGTAGCGAGAGAACATGAAAGATGAGAATGAAAATACTTGAATTGAAAGGAAAAGGACATTGCCTTGCTGCACGCCCTCATGCAAAGATGTTCATTGACAAATGAAAAGTGTCCTAAAAATTTCGAGTACCGTTAGCCCTTTTTCAAGTCGCATTGTCAATGAGATTCGAGTACAAAGATAAGCCTTAACCAAAAATTAAATTCAATCGAAATTTCAAGATCAATTAGTTTTATAAATACAGCTTTTGCAATGTTTCACAAGCTGTAAACCTTGTTGAAATTTTTATTGTATTGCAATTTTCAGTAATTCTTGTCGAATCGAACTTTCAATACCGAATGTTTTTTTTTTTTTTATCAAATACGAAAAGAACAGTAGACTGAAAATCTGATGAAGGCCGCGTCGAGGAGAACGATACATATATATATATGTATATATATATCGTCAAATATTGCAAGGGCGAACAAGGAAGAAGAAATCGGTTGAAATGTCTTTTCGTGGCTATGAAAAAGAGTGGAGTTTTTAAGAGCGCGAGGGGGATTTTTATGACGGAATAGGAACAAAGTTGGTCAACGTGTTCGGACGTAGATGGTAGCTGAGCAAATAGAGGGACAGATGCGGTCACGGAAAATGCTCGTTCGGCTTGCAACCAAACGCGAAACTCTCTACTATTTTTCCTTTCTCCGCTCGAGTAAAAGGAAAATGAACGAGAGGGGCTGGAAGGAAAGGACGGGAGGCAGCGCGTCGACGACGTGAAAAGAAAAGGTGTTACGTTTTAGCGAGCTTCGAGAGCTTTTAACGGGACGTTGGGATGTGAGAGAGCTCCGTGTACCATCGAGCACGCGATATTTCTATTCTTTTTAAATAAAAATCCAAAAGTTTTTAACTGCGAATTTTCGCGGCTGAAATGTTTCGCTGTGAATTATTTAATTTTTTTTTTTTTCAATTGTCAGGATTTTCTACTAAAATTATGAGTTAATTGAATAGTGAAATATTTCTTTTATCATTTTTTAGTTATCGGTTGGACGTTTCTTTTTTTAGAAACATCTTCGTCAAAAGTATTTTTCATCGCTATTTCACTGTACGGTTTGTTAAGTTTTCGATAACAATCCCACCAAATTGGTAGGTGATAGAAAATTTCCAATCACATGAGGTGTCTTGATAATAAGTTAGCGTTGAAAAAAAAGAGAATTATTTAAATCCAAAAAAGTCAATTTTACCGAATGGCCGATTTCCTTCTCGTGATATGTCAATCACTGAGCGCGTTCAATATCCGTGACCGTTGGCAATCTTTTTGCCATTTTGTACAGGATAAATATGTGCGGGTTTCGTATTACTCTGTTTTCGCAATATATATGGATGCGAACTTTGACCAGACGATATCATTTAGTTGTGATTGCCTTTTATCGATATATTCCGAGAATACATATATACACGATTTGAGGTAACTGGGTTGGATAGTGGCAGTTGGAAAATGTCACGATACAAAACGACGAAAAATCGTTGTTCCCTAATATGCATACATATATGTATATGACACGAAATGAATGGAGGTGTGCGGAAAAAGGTTGAAAATAATTTTTCATCGTCCATCTCTATATCTTTCTCTTCCTCCACAAGCCAAAAGCGAAGGGCGTACGGATGACAGTTTCGATTATTCAATTTACGGCGTTGGATGAAACATCGAAAAGCTCGACTGCCGAGGGCAAAAGCGAGTTTCAAATTTAGCTTCTTTTTTTCCGCGTGTATATTCGATACGGGTTGTTCCATAGCGAGTTTTGCATTTTAAGCCAGCTATAAGAGTCCCTTAAAAACGAAGATCCGCCTCACAGCGCACGATCTTCTGAGTCATTTGTCTTTATTTTTCGTCTGCAATATTTTTGTTTTGCTTGCAATTTTCCTTCCGATATAATTATCATCTCGGCCGAAAGTCGTCATATTTTCCATGGATCATCCCATATATATTCAATCATGGTATATCCCAGGGGTGGTTGGCTTTTGGCACTGTTAAATTATCGGGTGGTTTTCGACCGAATATAGCCGAGAGATAGAGAGATAGAGAGAAAGAGAGAAAGATCAGAGAGGAGTAGTGGTGTAAGCTCGTACATTCTCGCGGTGTAATTCTCTTGTTTTTCCACAATAATCTATACGTTACTATATAGCTATACAGATAAATGCGTATATTCGCACCTATGCCACCGATGCTTATACTCTCCCGCATGGAGGAGCGACAAAATATGGGCTCGCTGGTGTGGAAACCGACATTCGTTACAAGGTATACAATAACCGTTTATCCATATTTCAACGATTGGCTGTTATATACGCGATCTACATAACGGCAGCATGGAGAAATTCAGTTCGTGTGAGAGGTACCAGAATGAGTACGCGAGACGGAAAATGCGGCGAGATGGTAATTCGAACGATACCGATGCGCGAACCATGAGCTAGCCATATTGGATCTGCAATGGCTAGCTGTAGCTCAACGGTTACTTGTACCAAGGTCCCAATTATAATTGTTATAAAAAAAAGATGGCAATTTATAATTTACTGAAAAATAATAAAAATCATTTTAATAGAATAAATGCGCCCTTTTTGATGAAACAAGGACAGGCATCATATGTTCAGCAAAAACACTCGGGTCCTAAAAAAAACTATACAAAAGCCGATAATCAATCAGTACAATTTACAGAAAACCCTACTGGCTTTTAATTCATATGATTTTTTTTTGTGCCAAACGATTGAAAACAAATCCGTACTTTATTTTTCATCGCTGAATTACCCATACAATATATGTAAAGATGACTAGATGCGCGCATTACTGTCGATGTGGCGAGATGCGGTAAAGTGATATTGGAATCTATTTACGTGGATGCAACGAAATCGAGCCGTTTAATGCAGCGTTACGATGCCTAGGATTACAATCGAAGATCGAATTTCGGATAAAAGGCGAAATAATCGAATCGACGGATGGTAAAACTCTGTCAGTTTGATCGAGCTCAGCATCCACGAATGCAACATCGACAATTCCACAACCGAACAATTTTCGATATTATCGGATAAATATTTGAATTCATTGCTCGTCAAACTATATTCAGATTATTATTATTAATTTTTTTTTCTATTTATAATTATCCAAGCTAAAGATAATGATTTCTCAGCGTACCTCAATATACGGTATTTATAAATTTGAAAAAAAGTTTTCGAATGTTTGTCCGTTTTTATTTTATCATGAGCATGCAGCACAATGGCAATGGTCCTATATATATCCATCTATATACGTGTTCAACCTTTGTTCGATTGGTTGCTGCCGCATTGCTTCGAGCTTTATAGTTGGGAAATACAACAGGGGAAAGTCGTCATTTGTGGGTTATGCTTGGAAAAAAAAAAAGGTATAGCAGAGAAAACAGTTACAGCCGCCCGCCCGATGAATTTCAAGCTTTGATCAAACCGTGTGACGAACCGTGTGTGTTATACCATCGAGCTTTGCGTCTTTTTTTTTCACCGCTTTTCCATCTCGGTTCGTTCCCCGATTTCTCGTCTCTCGTTCTCTTTTTCAATGACAATGAATGTCAAACATGGTATTCGCACTCATTCCCCCATCAATCCAGACGCATTTTTGTAAACGCGATCTCGCGGCTGTATCGATTTTTCCCAACTTTCGCGGAGATCCTTGAGAAAGCCTTCGAATAATTATTTTTCATTTTTATGTCCAAGCTTGTGGAAAATGATTTTTTTTTTTTTTTTATCGAGACACATCGTAAATATTCAGAACGTAAGAACTGTACTTTATTCGGAATAGTAGCGCATGTATATACGTACCGTATGGCGTGTCACACAACGAGTCCGAGGGATTGACTCGTCGCATAGCGAGAAAAAAAAAAAAAAATATCGAGCCACGTTTTAATCACCACAGTACCAAAAAGGAGGACAGCGAGATACGGAAAACGTAGGACGATGAGGCCGATCAGTTGGATACAGCAAGTATAGAAACGGCAATTCATTCACAGCGTGACAGAAAAAAAAAGCCTTTCGAATATTTCTAATGCATGCGACACACTGAAACGAAAAATTCCATCCAGGTAATTTGTATATATAACTCTCCGACGAAAAATGTCAGTATCGAGACTCGCAGAAATGCGGGGAGTTTTTTTATTCGAGAAAAAGCTCGTGCGTTGTCGATTCATCATGATCCAGCCGATGTGCATACGTTTAAATCTCCGTAAATATTTGACGAACCGAAACGGGGGTGCCGCCGAAATATGCATATGGCGTCAGTCCCGATATTTTAAATATATTCCGCTCGTGATTTTTTTGCAGCGGAGTGGAATTTGAATCTAAAATCCTAAATCCACACATACCCATACACATTTATGTATGTAAATTTAATAGTCTCCTGCTGGGTGCACCCATAAACCAACAAAATAATCAAAGATTTACAAAGTCAGATTGAAATGACCGGAAATATGAAAAATTATAAATGTAAAAATTCTCATTTTACCTGATTTTTCATTCAGACACACCGAAAATTGGTTCAATAATTATTTTTATACAAATTACGATCGTGGAATATTTAACTGCTCGATGAAACATTTCTTTTTCTGATTAAGTATAAAACAATTGGCAAGTATTATCGACAAAAGCAGCCCCCTTCCCTCACCCTCTCTCACTCCTTTCCTCTCTCTCTCTCTCTCTCTCTCTCTCTCTCTCTCTCTCTCTCTCTCTCTCTCTCTCTCTCTCTCTCTCTCTCTCTCTCTCTCTCTCTCTCTCTCTCTCTCTCTCTCTCTCTCTCTCTACTTTTCTGTCCAAGCCCTCGCCGAATTTTTTGGTTCTCATCCCCCGGTGCGTCCGCGCATATATAGTAATATCCCTGTGCGTGGCGTTGTGCGGATATCGTACGATAGAAAAACGTACAGTTGCCGACCCGTCGTAGCTTCGAATTTAATTTGCCTACCTCGCTCCGCGGCATCGCATATATAGTCAAGAAAAGAAAATTAATATGATTCTCTCGGTGTGATCGTGACGACGCGCCGGCTGTGCGAAAGAGTCAACGACGTCCCCCGACGGGGGGAGAAAGTATTGCGAGAGAGTGAAAAAAGGCGGGCGACGGGGGGTTTTTTTTTTTTTTTTTTATACCATGGTAAAACCCCTGAGCCGTATAGGAAAAGTCTCGAAATAAGGCCAGTTGGCATTCATTCAAGTGGCAGCAACGAGAGAAGCAATAGAGAAAGAGAGAGAGAGGAAGAGAAAGGTTGAACCCTTATTAAAGCTGCGTTTCTCAGCGCTCGTTCACGTTAATCAAGGCAAGCACGAATGTTCTCGGGCGTTACAACGCCTATACTCGGAAACTTTCGTTTCCGTTTAGGAATATTTCCACGCGAACATGATGTACCCGACGGAAACTTGAACGAAACACTTTAAAAGGAATAAAATGTTTTACGATTCTAATAGACGAATTATGCGTTTTCTTTTTGTCATTTTTTTTGCGCATTGGCATTGAAATTTCAAATGTTACAAATGAAATTTCATATCGATTTTGATTAAAAAAAAAAATTACCAAATTTGCGACTTAAAAATGATTCTAAAAATCCTACAATTAAATTTCCTGAAATGATCCATACGTTCGTATATCGTACACGCCGAGAAGTCCACGATAAGGCACTCCAGAGAAAATGTGAAAAAAAAAGTATTATAATCGTGGAAAGCCTCTCGGCACAGGAGAAGCGGACCTTTGTCTCGACCCTTTATACTAACCAGGTTTTTCGAGCTAATACTCTTGCAAGCGGGCACAGGGAAGGGCTTTGCGGAGAGTTCCACGAAGCGCATGCGAATAGTGAATATACGGAAACAATGGCAATGAGAAATTAATAATTTTCCAACCGACAATAGCCAAAGCTACGAGAGAACTATACATGCATATATGTATATAATTTCAGCGACAGAATCGTGTCGAGAGTTAGTCCGTGCGCCACCCTGGTTATTATGTTAGCTTAGTGTAAAGTATTCCGGGCGTTTTCTCGACCCCCCCCCCCCCCCCATCGTTATATAAATATATGTATGATAGATAATACCAGAGGTAGTAGATGAGCGCAACTACGATGACGAGCCAGCGAGATGAGGAGAGTGGAGCGTTCCAGTAGCGTGTAGTATGCGGTGAGATTACACCGGATATTGGAGTTTGTGCGGTTAAACTCGGCAAACTTCATCGACCTGTCACCTGTGTATATATATCCCCGCAACGTCAGAGTATACGTACACACTGCTCGTAATACCGACTATAATCCACAGACGCGGGGAGCGTCACGAAAATTAACGCAGCGATTAGGCTAAAGTTACACGTCTCGTCCGAGTATTGGCATTCCAGTCACACCAATGACGATGCTTTATATTATATCATGTATTTACATATTTATCCGAATTATAATCCTCCGATGGGACAATTTTTTTAGATATTTATATATTTATATATTTTTGGTATATTACCGAGATCCGTGAAATTCTGGAAAAACTCCGCGCCTAGTCGATACAGAAAAGTTCAATAAGAGTCGGAGAAACTCCAAAGAAGAGCTCAAGAGGCACGGTAGTGTCTCGAGACAAGTACATTTCGAGACGGTACAGACAAAATTTAATGTTTGAAAGATTTTATTGAAACAAAAATTCGCATTGAAACAAAAATTCGAACGAAGTACTTGGCGAGTTCGTAACAGCAGGTAGTCCGTACAGTCATTTTACATAACTCGCCAAGTACTTAGTTCGGATTTTTTTTTTTCAATGCGAATTTTTTTTCAATAAAATCTTTCAAACATTAAATTTTTAGATTAAGTCCCTAAGTCCGTATCAAGACGTTTTTGAGCGTTGTGACTTACTTATAAACGGTTAATAAACAATGTAAACAATAAAAAATGCTGGATGTATACTTGAAAACTGTGAGTTGGATGATTTGAATTTATTTGAGAACTTTATGTGAGGATTTATTTTACACATATTTATGTTTGTCATATTTTCGTCAGGATAGACAAAACGACGCAAGGAAATGTACTCGTCTCAACTTTTTGTACACCATTTGTGGTGTTTTTTTGCAACATCAAACATTTACCGTATTTCCACATCTCTACGAACGACGACCATCTCCGTAGACCTTGCCAGCCTCAATTTTCTGGTCATTGCGATATTTTGGTCGAAAATTGTCGAGTGAAAAAAAAAACTTGGCTCCATATTTGGTTAACCTATGTTCGGACGACTGTGTTTTTTTTTTTTGTGGTCGTTAATTCGTGATCATCCGCTAACAGTTTGTGTCCTGCTTCGTAATTTGAACATTGATATTTCTTTTTCAAGGATTCTCAACTTTATTTCAGCTTTTTACCGAAGAGGGCGATGATCTACTTTTGATAAAGATAGAATCCAACCCACCTGAAGATCGCAGACACGTAGAAAAATCCATACGCGTTGGCGTGGATTCGAACCCCGGATCGCCATTTTTTGGCAACCCGAGACGTATTAGAGAGCCCACCGATGAGCTCACCTCTTCTTTTACACATACTAATACTTGGGAAGAGTTTTCTTTTACTTCTCTTTCCCGCGCTGCTGCCTCGATGAGCGTTACTTTATGTTATACAGTCCTTGAATCAAGAGGCGTTAACGAAGATAATAAATATATCAATAATTCTGGTGTAACTATTAATCTTAATTTTATTCTTAATATATATCGTTAAAGCCCGAATAATAAGTCGTTGGAATTCTCGCACGCGTATGGGATGGTTGGCTCGGAAATCACTTTAAATTTAATTTTCCTTTTAATTGAAATTCGAAATGAATTAATAATCAGTTTAATTTCAAAGTTTCGAAACACATGTATTTATATTGTTTCGGAGAGAATAATCACTCAGAGACGTATATTTCTTTCTGGAGCCGATGGTCAACCGATGTATTCTGCAGTGACATCAGGTTCAACAAAGTGTACACAATATTCCACCATCTACGAATGAATAATCGGAAAAATTTAAACAAGACTATCAGTACTCGATAAAACTCTCCACCGTGACAGTAACTCGATGTAGATTCACAAAACTCACCTCGCAAGCAGCGGCGTCTTCGGGAACATAACAATACACCGCTGGTCCATTTTGACAAATGGGCGATCTCTTATATTCTTCGCACACCTCCAATTTCTGGTTTGACAAAAAATTGTCGTAAATCAGCGTGAAAACGACGACATTAAGTATAAAATTGAACATACTTTAATTTGTCAACTCACATTACATGAACTGATTGTATCAGATGACGCTGACATGCACAAGTCGTGGGTATTCTGTTCGCAATCTGTGGATGGCGCGTGTGAGAGCCATCTCCCGGTGATCCTCTAGCAAGTCGTGGTTATTGTTCGATAAACGACCGTAAAAGTGACAATAATGAGCCGGAAAAAGTGTGGTCGTTATGAGATTATAACCCGTAAAAGTAACCGTGAAAACGACTATCCTAAAATGTGCAGTATCCTATTTCAGCCCTATATCATGCGGAAATCTGAAAAGCATTGCATATACTACCGGATTTTTACCAAATTTTGTACTTTCACAAGTACGTGGTGAAAATAATATCGATTTACAGATTTCGTGAAAAAGAAGACAACAAAATTCGTTCTTGATTCAACAGTCTGGTAAGACTGGAAAAAAAAAATTGTGGCTTTGCGCAACGAAGCGATGTCATTAAAGCGAGGTACTTAACGCGGGTGTTGGATCTACGCACGCTAAACGCCATGGTTCAAGCACACCGGTCATAGTAACACCGGAATATATAAGAGGCGCCGTGTAAACATACGGGTGCTTCGGGTAATGCTTCGGATTCCAAACGCGATACAGTGGAAGAGCGGGCTACACATTTTGGGATAGTCACTCTCGCGGTCAATTTTTCGGGATATAACAGCGAAACGATCGTTTTAATACAAAAAAGACCGGTCTATCATTGAATTTACTCATCTATATTTCGTGAAAGTCGGGAAAAAAAATTTTTTTAAAGGTTATAATTTCGTCTAGGATTTTATTTTTTTAACAATTAAACTTTTCTGACTTTTATGCTGTCCGATGGGGGCAGAGGGCATATGCAACTAATAAATAATTTTGCTCACATCCCACGGCGATGATTTCGTAACGGCGATAGAGATCATAAGAATTATCGACAGCAGGTGATACACATTGCCTGTTGAAAATATCACACGAAAGAGAATATCACATAAAGTTACTTTTATCGCTGGATTAACGTTCACAATTACCCATCGTATGATATTTCGGCTATTGATTTTTAAAAAAAATCTGCTGATCGGTGTTCCAGATTGACGGACTTGGATCACGTTCTTGGATCACGATGTGAATACGACTGATGATTTTACTTTTCATCCGCTATTTATATGGGATTTGCGTCGATTTCATAAAAGAAAAAATAAAACATATGATAGACCTATAACGGGAATGTATTCATGATAAGCAAGCGCCAGCTGTGCTGGAATGTCGAAATTTCATGTACACGATGTCACCATTGTGTTGTTGAGCTGCGACTTATTATGAAACTATGTCCATCAAAGAAAAGTGATTATTGAATTTACCGTAAACCTTGAGAACGTTTCGTTAGAGATAAATATAAAAGATATTGACTTATTTTCATATTTAAAATAGTCGTGTATTCATGCATACTCTAATGAGTATATAATTTATATAGATATATTTTATATAATATATATAAACTGACGCGTCCGTGGTCAGTTTTTGATAAAATCTTAAAGACCTAGGTCTTTAAGAATTTTAAGACCCAGGTCTTTAAGAATTTTATCAAAAACTTGTTCTTAAGTAGTCTTAATGACCTCGGATGCGTCACAGGTGGTGGTTATTTTTTTTTAAAGGTCTGCTGACATTTTTAAATTCAATACCACGATCAAAGAAATGGTCGTATTCGTATTAAGATATTAAAAGTCTTTATCGGGTTATGAATAAAATTTATATTGCAAAAATAATAATAAATAATATAAATAAATGAAAAGTATGTTTTTTTTAGAATAACATAGTTTCAGCGATTTCGTTGGTACACACGTGGGTTGATGGGGTACTTTGATGATGAGCCACCGGAAACGAAAAGACACACACTCAGTTTCTTTTTAGTTCCATTTCGGTTTCTTTTTTGGTGATCAATGGTAATGGCGTTTCTTCTGTCCTTTCTCATTTCATTTCCCCCATTTTATCAGGACAAGAGGAAAAAAACTTCGGTTCCTTTTCGGTTGTACTCTGGCTCACTGATAGTGACCGCTTTCCTTTTTGGTTCCTTTTGAAGATCCCCGGATCCGACGCGGTACGTATTTTAGTTTCATTCCAACGGAAAAGTCTCCTCGGCATCTCGTAACCGTTTTGTCGTCAATTGAAAGACAAATATATGATCGTAAACAAACAAGACGAATGCCAAAATTCGTGGCTTTATCACATCATTGTTATATTCACATACAGAGTAGGCCATGAGAAAAAAAAAACCACAAAATTACTCCGCACGTATAATCGCTTTGACGTCAATTCAACGACAAATATGATCGTGGACAAACAAGACGAATACAAAAAGTCGCGTGGCTTATATTAGTTACATTGTTCACCTAAAATAGCATCAGGGGAGCCGGAGCAGCTGCCTCAGCCGAAAATTAGAATTTTTTTTCCTTCCAAAGGTACTTTTTCATCGAGAACTTGTTCTCGATATATGTATAAGCACGAAGAAGATCTACTAATACATTTTCCTGTTGGGATGTACTATTTATAAGTTGTTCTCTGATACTTTTGCAGTTAAATATACACTCTACCGTGGCATTGGCATAACACGACACACCATCTATATTTTGAAGTCCATTGACATGCCAGATTAATTCACCCGCTATGTCTTCATTTAGTAGTTGCTGACCTTCGACAATTTCCTTAGATACCACCCAAATGAAATCGGGAATCTTTGGTCCCCGTTCCTCAGAAAATTTTATTTGCCGAAGGTCTGGGCGATACTGCTGCCTCAAACGATTATATTCAATTACGGCTAATTCATTCGCTTTAACTGAGTAAGGATCACAGCTAATCGAGTGTAGTCCTTCAAGAGAAGTCACTCGTAATACCATAGCTTAGGCATAAAGGAATACCATAGCTTAGGCATAAAGGAAACTGTTTGCGGATAACATACCCAGGTAACAATTTAATCTTTTGACATAAATGTGACGTCTATACTGTGATGATCCTAATACGTTCATCTGTTAACGTAATCGTTACGTAATAAAGATGGAACTAACGTCTCTGAAACGTAACCTCCATGTAACGATAACTTGTCACAGCCATGTAAGCTTGTTACGTAAAGTATATGCTATGGTGTCACTGGGATAATGCTGTCCATAGAAATGATGTAAGCGATACGGAACCATTTGTACGTAACGTGTATGGAGCAGTGCAACATATACTTAACGTAACGTGTATGGAGCAGTGTAACATATACGTAACGTGTATGGAGCAGTGTAACATATATGTAACGTGTATGGAGCAGTGTAACATATACGTAACGTGTATGGAGCAGTGTAACATATACGTAACGTGTATGGAGCAGTGTAACATAACGTGTACGGAGCAGTGTAATATAAACGTGTATGGAGCAGTGCAACATAACGTGTATGGAGCAGTGTAACATAAGGTGTATGGAGCAGTGTGATATATACTTTACATAATATTTGCGGATTGAAGTGTGACGTGTAACTAACATAACGTATGCATGCTGTAACCGTAATCCATCGTATCCATGTTGCAGCGTAACTATTCTTGTGCCTTCCTCAAATATGACAGCACGGAAGCATAATTATCGAAATTATCACTTACAATAAAACTTATTCTTGTCGAGATTTTCGGTTTCTTAAATTTTTCGTTATTTTTATACAAATTCACTCCTTTGACCGAGTCATAATAGTTAAGCTGACGACTCTGGGCTTTAATAAAAAAGATATCAACTTACCTAATATACGTATAATTTGAAATGGGTATTGAAATCATAAATAAAACACACGACACGTGAGCATAATGCTGTATGCTTCACTTATAGGAACTTGCGGGCAGCAGGATTATGTTCGAGGTTATGTTTACATGCTGTCACTTTTAACCCTTTGTGGTCACATCTCTGTAGAATAACTTATTGATCACACACGGGTAAAATTTACCCTGCCAAGTTTCAAATGTGAAAACTATCAGTCCGATCGGGATCGAAAAAATACTAAAAAATGAATAATCTAAAACATGTGCCAAAAGTTGGTATGTCAAAATTCAAATCACAAGGTGTTGAAAAAAGTCGTAAATAGGTATTTTGATTTAAAAAAAATGCTGAATCGTGGAAAAAACAATACTACAGAATTTCACAATTTATTTTGTTTTAACGAAAAAATGATGAATCGTATAAAAAAAACAATTCTCTTCTATTGATATACTCTCAACACTATTTGATAGCTGTTTAATCAGTATTTCGTATTAATTAGACGATTTTTATTTTTCGACAAAAAATGATGAATTGTGAAAAAAAAACATAATATTGATTTGACAAATTTTCGTTTTTGATAAAAAAAAATGCTATATCGTGGGAAAAAACACAATTCTCTTTCATTCATATACTCTAAACACTATTTAATAGCTGTTCAATCAGTATTTCTTTCGAAATACACTAACATAACCTCTTGATCGGGGAGCGATACGGGGAAAAAAACACAATATTAATTTGACGACTTTTCGTTTTTGATAAAAAAAAATGTTATATCGTGGAAAAAAACACAATTTTCTTTTATTCATACTCTAAACACTATTTAATAGCTGTTTAATCAGTATTTATTTCGAAATACACTAACGTAACCTCTTGATCGGGGAACGATACCACTATATATGAAGGCGCACATATAAGTATATAATTCTTTTTTTTTCACCATTTCTGCCCCAAAAAGAGAAAACGGAACGAAATTATTCTAATAACACATTGAACGATAAAAATATTTATATAAGGATATAAATTTTTTCAAGATACACCGGTATTCACGTCACTTCAGCCTTTCAGCCTGGTGTCAGAATTTGATGAAACCAACTTCAATAGTAGTCGATAGCGCAATAGGTAGCGTCCCGGGTTAGTAAGCAAACATTAGGTAGGAAACTTGTAGGTAGGCGGTTCGAATCCCGGCTCAAGCAGAAATTGTGTAACTGGTAAACATCGAAATATAAGTTTTTTTTTCTTGTTATATTTTTTTTCTCTTTTGACCCTCCATACTCCCAAAATTTGATCAACTCTCGGAGAAAATTGGAGGCTTAAAAAAGGTTTTTTGTAACGCATGCACGATTTCTGCGTTTTTTGTACCTATTAAGCGGGCGTAAAGTGACCCTTTTTTGACCGGCTCGAAAAAGCGGGCAATAATGAATTCATTATTGCCCGGTTTTTGAATAAGCGGGCTATAATGAAAATAAGCGGGCTATAATGAAAATAAGCGGGCTATAATGAAAATAAGCGGGCTATAATAAAAATAAGCGGGCTATAATGGATTCATTATAGCCCGCTTATTTTCATTATAGCCCGCTTATTTTCATTATAGCCCACTTATTTTCATTATAGCCCGCTTTTATAAAAATAAGCGGGCTATAATGGATTCATTATAGCCCGCTTATTTTCATTATAGCCCGCTTTTATATAAATAAGCGGGCTATAATGGATTCATTATAGCCCGCTTATTTTCATTATAGCCCGCTTATTTTCATTATAGCCCGCTTTTTTCATTATAGCCCGCTTTCTGAAATTCGTAAAAACGACCGTGTGCGTACATATACAATATATGATATTGTATTTCGCCCACTTATAGGCACAAAAACACAGAAATCTATACATGCATTACAAAAAATATGGTGTGCACCAAGGGCTCAGTGGACTTTTTTACCTCGTGTGTTTGCAGTACTCGTCTTCGGCTCGCACACGCACTCGTCTTCGGCTCGCAGACGCACTCGTCTTCGGCTCGCTCCTGCACTCGCCTTCGGCTCGTGCGAGCTCACCCTCGACTCGTGCTAGCTCACCTTCGACTCGTGCTAGCTCGCCTTCGACTTGTACTGCAAATTCCACACTCGGTCTAAAAAAGCCCACTTTACGCCCTAGGTGCACAATATACTATTAAGGAGGGCTGAAATTTCGACTCGGGGTACCTGAAACATCCTAGCGACATGGAGGCCATGTAATTCCGATTTCGGAGTGATGCATGATTGCTACGTATCCTCAATGTAACATTGTGACTTCTCTGTTCTGTAAAATTTATGCATCAGCAACGTAACTGGCATGCAGCCATTCAACGCGATTGTTACGTAACTGTAGCTTCATATGTGGCGGACATTTTAGAGTGTCTGGACTGCCACATTCACGTTACATACGACATACCTGTTACATTTAAGGAACCGAGTGTAACATAATTGAAATGTATTTGTTACGAAACTGTGTTGCCTGGGTAGACCCCATTCATTATTTGGAATTTAACACTTACGCGTTCAATTTCATACTCTAATGCTGTTGTCAAAAGTATCTTGATCTTATCTACCTCATCTTTAATGAGTGCTCGAGAAACAAAAACAATCCTACTAATTTTACCGTTAACTAGACATAGTGTGACGTCAATATTCCGCCTAAGCATGACCTTTGCTCCGATTTTTATGAGTATAACTCTTGCGAGACCAGCAGTGCGCGAACTGTCTTCATCATCGCGTTCTAATAACTTTAATGCTTTCTTTTTATTGTAAGCTGCACAATCTATGGAATCACGAGCAATCAATTTTATTTCCTCCGAAGATATACGATTAATCATACACTCATTGAGAACATCACACATTGCATCTCCCCCGCTTTATCAGGATAAGAGGGGAAAAAACTTCGGTTCTTTTTCGGTTGTACTCTGGCTAAATATGTATTTACATATATTTATCCGAATTATAATCCTCTGATGGGATAATTTTTTAGATATTTATATATTTACATATTTATATATTTTTGGTATATTACGGAGATCCGTGAAATTCTGGAAAAACTCCGCCTAGTCGATACAGAAAAGTTTAAGAGTCGGAGAAACTCCAAAGGAGAGATAAACTTTATACATTATTCGTCGAAATAAGGGAAGGATAAACGAGGAGCAACGACCGCGAGAGACCCCGTGAAAAACTTGTTTGAATAATTCGTGCATTCGCGCCAATTATCGCAATCGCATTATTCTACTTTTCTCCCGCTAATTAAGTTTGTCGTAGTCGGGGTTTTAGTCTCTATCTACACATCGGCTCTCGTCTTATTCCTGTCTGCCTCTTATTAGGGTCTCCTACAGGCTGGAGAGGCAATATAATGAGGTATGTATGTACATAAATATATATATATAGATTTATATAGGTATAGATACATCTATAAATATAGCTCTGGAGGGAAGATAATTTTGTTTCGAAATTCGAATTAGCCCCGCGAGAAAGCCAAGACGTATACCTAATTTCATTATTTATCAGAGTACTCGCGTATGGACAGAAGACTCGAGGACTTTCAAACTCTTTCTTGAATAATTGAAGGATCATCGTTGAATGTATAATTCGACTGTTAAGTCAAAAAAAACACAGCGCCCATAATTGAGTCGGATGTTGATTGAAATAGCGTTGTGACTTACTTATAAACGGTTAATAAACAATGTAAACAATAAAAAATGCTGGATGTATACTTGAACACTGTGAGTTGGATGATTTGAATTTATTCGAGAACTTTATGTGAGGATTTATTTTACACATATTTATGTTTGTCATATTTTCGTCAGGATAGACAAAACGACGCAAGGAAATGTACTCGTCTCAACTTTTTGTACACCATTTATGGTGTTTTTTTGCAACATCAAACATCTACCGTATTTCCACATCTCTAGGAACGACGACCATCTCCGTAGACCTTGCAAGCCTCAATTTTTTGGTCATTGCGATATTTTGGTCGAAAATTGTCGAGTGAAAAAAAAAAATTTGGCTCCATATTTGGTTAAGGTAGTTCGGTCGAGTTTGGCCGAAGTCAAATTTCATCCGTAATTCAGATTTATTTACGTACAATTTAACCATATGAAAGCTATGATAAATTGAATTGTTGCATAAAAAAATATTACAAGCTTCTTTTAGGGTGTAAATAATAAGTTAATAATAATTAATACCCGGAATAATGACAGACTCAACTTGACTCATTCTCTACGTTAGGGAGCGAGCTAATCTAACCTTACGCATAAAGTTACTGGATTGCATTCGCGAGTTTTGTTGTATGCTTTAAAACAGTATAATGAAGAACAGGGGGGAAAAAAGGCTCGTCTCGAGGCAAGTACAGTTGAATCAACGCCAGTATGCAATGAACTCGGAACTCGTCTAGTTGAAATTGTATATCTTGCCGAACAACTCAAATGTGACAGTTGTTCAGAACCACTTTTGCTGGCGTTCATCGAATCTGAAGTGAGACGCGGATTAGCTTCGGTTTTCACATGTTTTTTCCCCTAGTCCCCCCCTGCTAGCGAGCAGATCCGGTGTATGACAAGGACAGAGACCGCGGACTCGCATTAATTATTGAAATTAAAAAAAAAACCGTACGGTAAATCGACTTAAATCTTTGGTAAATATCTCTTATAGATATCAACCATTATTGTGGTATGTTTTTTTTGCCCTTAAACGATTAATTTTTCGTGTACCTGAAATTTCGATAGTTGGCGTGCCATCTGAGCCTTATATGCCCTATAAGAGCAATGTTAACTTATTTATTAATTACGCAAAAACTACACGGTAAATTAATTTGAAATTTTGCAGACATGTAGAGCAAGGTCAACTCTTTTGATTAAATGCAAAAAAACAGGGTGTTAAACGTGAACCTCAATTCGACCGAACTACCTTAAGGAAGTACCCTCGGTAAATCAATTAACAAACAGAAAATTACGAAAATTTGCAGAGATGTCAAAATCTTTCCAAAAATGACTCAGTTAAATTTTTGTAATCTTTGGTTGACTTTAAAAGAAGATATTAATATTTTCATTTCGAAGCTCTTAACATGGGGTCTTATGGGAATCTGTGATTTTGACGCACATTATCATTTATCAAGTTGGAATTAACAAACAGATTTTGATAAAATTTGAAGGAGATGTAAACGAATATCCCATGAACATTTTTCTCTTTCCAAAACATATAAAGCTTGCTTGTGTTAGGAGAAATAACTAAAAATAAGACAAGATTTTCGAGCAATTCACAGACGTGACAACGCGACAGCCGTCAATCGCATCATTTTTAAAGTCATCGTTTAGGTTAGAAATATTTCTTTTCCCGTAAACACTGGGAATCGATTTGCCCACTTCACTTTGTCGCACTCGATTATCATAAATTATTTTGGAACATTTTTTTTCTTCTCCAATAATACCTGTTTTCGCTCATTTTTCAAATTAATAATACACACAGAAACCGCTCGCTGGCTGCTTCAGTGTCCTATGCATAAGTATTATACTTGTACGTGAGCACGTACACTAAAGCAAGGGATGCGACGTTGCCAAATTATATACTACGTTACTCAAGTAGAAGGTTAAAATTCTCTGACTTACGTCGTACCGAGGGTACTTCCTTAACCTATGTTCGGACGACTGTGTTTTTTTTTGGTCGTTAATTCGTGATCATCCGCTAACAGTTTGTGTCCTGCTTCGTAATTTGAACATTGATATTTCTTTTTCAAGGATTCTCAACTTTATTTCAGCTTTTTACCGAAGAGGGCGATGATCTACTTTTGATAAAGATAGAATCCAACCCACCTGAAGATCGCAGACACGTAGAAAAATCCATACGCGTTGGCGTGGATTCGAACCCCGGATCGCCATTTTTTGGCAACCCGAGACGTATTAGAGAGCTCACCGATGAGCTCACCTCTTCTTTTACACATACTAATACTTGGGAAGAGTTTTCTTTTACTTCTCTTTCCCGCGCTGCTGCCTCGATGAGCGTTACTTTATGTTATACAGTCCTTGAATCAAGAGGCGTTAACGAAGATAATAAATATATCAATAATTCTGGTGTAACTATTAATCTTAATTTTATTCTTAATATATATCGTTAAAGCCCGAATAATAAGTCGTTGGAATTCTCGCACGCGTATGGGATGGTTGGCTCGGAAATCACTTTAAATTTAATTTTCCTTTTAATTGAAACTCGAAATGAATTAATAATCAGTTTAATTTCAAAGTTTCGAAACACATGTATTTATATTGTTTCGGAGAGAATAATCACTCAGAGACGTATATTTCTTTCTGGAGCCGATGGTCAACCGATGTATTCTGCAGTGACATCAGGTTCAACAAAGTGTACACAATATTCCACCATCTACGAATGAATAATCGGAAAAATTTAAACAAGACTATCAGTACTCGATAAAACTCTCCACCGTGACAGTAACTCGATGTAGATTCACAAAACTCACCTCGCAAGCAGCGGCGTCTTCGGGAACATAACAATACACCGCTGGTCCATTTTGACAAATGGGCGATCTCTTATATTCTTCGCACACCTCCAATTTCTGGTTTGACAAAAAATTGTCGTAAATCAGCGTGAAAACGACGACATTAAGTATAAAATTGAACATACTTTAATTTGTCAACTCACATTACATGAACTGATTGTATCAGATGACGCTGACATGCACAAGTCGTGGGTATTCTGTTCGCAATCTGTGGATGGCGCGTGTGAGAGCCATCTCCCGGGGATCCTCTAGCAAGTCGTGGTTATTGTTCGATAAACGACCGTAAAAGTGACAATAATGAGCCGGAAAAAGTGTGGTCGTTATGAGATTATAACCCGTAAAAGTAACCGTGAAAACGACTATCCTAAAATGTGCAGTATCCTATTTCAGCCCTATATCATGCGGAAATCTGAAAAGCATTGCATATACTACCGGATTTTTACCAAATTTTGTACTTTCACAAGTACGTGGTGAAAATAATATCGATTTACAGATTTCGTGAAAAAGAAGACAACAAAATTCGTTCTTGATTCAACAGTCTGGTAAGACTGGAAAAAAAAAATTGTGGCTTTGCGCAACGAAGCGATGTCATTAAAGCGAGGTACTTAACGCGGGTGTTGGATCTACGCACGCTAAACGCCATGGTTCAAGCACACCGGTCATAGTAACACCGGAATATATAAGAGGCGCCGTGTAAACATACGGGTGCTTCGGGTAATGCTTCGGATTCCAAACGCGATACAGTGGAAGAGCGGGCTACACATTTTGGGATAGTCACTCTCGCGGTCAATTTTTCGGGATATAACAGCGAAACGATCGTTTTAATACAAAAAAGACCGGTCTATCATTGAATTTACTCATTTATATTTCGTGAAAGTCGGGAAAAAAAATTTTTTTAAAGGTTATAATTTCGTCTAGGATTTTATTTTTTTAACAATTAAACTTTTCTGACTTTTATGCTGTCCGATGGGGGCAGAGGGCATATGCAACTAATAAATAATTTTGCTCACATCCCACGGCGATGATTTCGTAACGGCGATAGAGATCATAAGAATTATCGACAGCAGGTGATACACATTGCCTGTTGAAAATATCACACGAAAGAGAATATCACATAAAGTTACTTTTATCGCTGGATTAACGTTCACAATTACCCATCGTATGATATTTCGGCTATTGATTTTTAAAAAAAATCTGCTGATCGGTGTTCCAGATTGACGGACTTGGATCACGTTCTTGGATCACGATGTGAATACGACTGATGATTTTACTTTTCATCCGCTATTTATATGGGATTTGCGTCGATTTCATAAAAGAAAAAATAAAACATATGATAGACCTATAACGGGAATGTATTCATGATAAGCAAGCGCCAGCTGTGCTGGAATGTCGAAATTTCATGTACACGATGTCACCATTGTGTTGTTGAGCTGCGACTTATTATGAAACTATGTCCATCAAAGAAAAGTGATTATTGAATTTACCGTAAACCTTGAGAACGTTTCGTTAGAGATAAATATAAAAGATATTGACTTATTTTCATATTTAAAATAGTCGTGTATTCATGCATACTCTAATGAGTATATAATTTATATAGATATATTTTATATAATATATATAAACTGACGCGTCCGTGGTCAGTTTTTGATAAAATCTTAAAGACCTAGGTCTTTAAGAATTTTAAGACCCAGGTCTTTAAGAATTTTATCAAAAACTTGTTCTTAAGTAGTCTTAATGACCTCGGATGCGTCACAGGTGGTGGTTATTTTTTTTTAAAGGTCTGCTGACATTTTTAAATTCAATACCACGATCAAAGAAATGGTCGTATTCGTATTAAGATATTAAAAGTCTTTATCGGGTTATGAATAAAATTTATATTGCAAAAATAATAATAAATAATATAAATAAATGAAAAGTATGTTTTTTTTAGAATAACATAGTTTCAGCGATTTCGTTGGTACACACGTGGGTTGATGGGGTACTTTGATGATGAGCCACCGGAAACGAAAAGACACACACTCAGTTTCTTTTTAGTTCCATTTCGGTTTCTTTTTTGGTGATCAATGGTAATGGCGTTTCTTCTGTCCTTTCTCATTTCATTTCCCCCATTTTATCAGGACAAGAGGAAACAAACTTCGGTTCCTTTTCGGTTGTACTCTGGCTCACTGATAGTGACCGCTTTCCTTTTTGGTTCCTTTTGAAGATCCCCGGATCCGACGCGGTACGTATTTTAGTTTCATTCCAACGGAAAAGTCTCCTCGGCATCTCGTAACCGTTTTGTCGTCAATTGAAAGACAAATATATGATCGTAAACAAACAAGACGAATGCCAAAATTCGTGGCTTTATCACATCATTGTTATATTCACATACAGAGTAGGCCATGAGAAAAAAAAAACCACAAAATTACTCCGCACGTATAATCGCTTTGACGTCAATTCAACGACAAATATGATCGTGGACAAACAAGACGAATACAAAAAGTCGCGTGGCTTATATTAGTTACATTGTTCACCTAAAATAGCATCAGGGGAGCCGGAGCAGCTGCCTCAGCCGAAAATTAGAATTTTTTTTTCCTTCCAAAGGTACTTTTTCATCGAGAACTTGTTCTCGATATATGTATAAGCACGAAGAAGATCTACTAATACATTTTCCTGTTGGGATGTACTATTTATAAGTTGTTCTCTGATACTTTTGCAGTTAAATATACACTCTACCGTGGCATTGGCATAACACGACACACCATCTATATTTTGAAGTCCATTGACATGCCAGATTAATTCACCCGCTATGTCTTCATTTAGTAGTTGCTGACCTTCGACAATTTCCTTAGATACCACCCAAATGAAATCGGGAATCTTTGGTCCCCGTTCCTCAGAAAATTTTATTTGCCGAAGGTCTGGGCGATACTGCTGCCTCAAACGATTATATTCAATTACGGCTAATTCATTCGCTTTAACTGAGTAAGGATCACAGCTAATCGAGTGTAGTCCTTCAAGAGAAGTCACTCGTAATACCATAGCTTAGGCATAAAGGAATACCATAGCTTAGGCATAAAGGAAACTATTTGCGGATAACATAGACCCCATTCATTATTTGGAATTTAACACTTACGCGTTCAATTTCATACTCTAATGCTGTTGTCAAAAGTATCTTGATCTTATCTACCTCATCTTTAATGAGTGCTCGAGAAACAAAAATAATCCTACTAATTTTACCGTTAACTAGACATAGTGTGACGTCAATATTCCGCCTAAGCATGACCTTTGCTCCGATTTTTATGAGTATAACTCTTGCGAGACCAGCAGTGCGCGAACTGTCTTCATCATCGCGTTCTAGTAACTTTAATGCTTTCTTTTTATTGTAAGCTGCACAATCTATGGAATCACGAGCAATCAATTTTATTTCCTCCGAAGATATACGATTAATCATACACTCATTGAGAACATCACACATTGCATCTCCCCCGCTTTATCAGGATAAGAGGGGAAAAAACTTCGGTTCTTTTTCGGTTGTACTCTGGCTAAATATGTATTTACATATATTTATCCGAATTATAATCCTCTGATGGGATAATTTTTTAGATATTTATATATTTACATATTTATATATTTTTGGTATATTACGGAGATCCGTGAAATTCTGGAAAAACTCCGCCTAGTCGATACAGAAAAGTTTAAGAGTCGGAGAAACTCCAAAGGAGAGATAAACTTTATACATTATTCGTCGAAATAAGGGAAGGATAAACGAGGAGCAACGACCGCGAGAGACCCCTTGAAAAACTTGTTTGAATAATTCGTGCATTCGCGCCAATTATCGCAATCGCATTATTCTACTTTTCTCCCGCTAATTAAGTTTGTCGTAGTCGGGGTTTTAGTCTCTATCTACACATCGGCTCTCGTCTTATTCCTGTCTGCCTCTTATTAGGGTCTCCTACAGGCTGGAGAGGCAATATAATGAGGTATGTATGTACATAAATATATATATATAGATTTATATAGGTATAGATACATCTATAAATATAGCTCTGGAGGGAAGATAATTTTGTTTCGAAATTCGAATTAGCCCCGCGAGAAAGCCAAGACGTATACCTAATTTCATTATTTATCAGAGTACTCGCGTATGGACAGAAGACTCGAGGACTTTCAAACTCTTTCTTGAATAATTGAAGGATCATCGTTGAATGTATAATTCGACTGTTAAGTCAAAAAAAACACAGCGCCCATAATTGAGTCGGATGTTGATTGAAATAGCGTTGTGACTTACTTATAAACGGTTAATAAACAATGTAAACGATAAAAAATGCTGGATGTATACTTGAAAACTGTGAGTTGGATGATTTGAATTTATTCGAGAACTTTATGTGAGGATTTATTTTACACATATTTATGTTTGTCATATATCCGTCAGGATAGACAAAACGACGCAAGGAAATGTACTCGTCTCAACTTTTTGTACACCATTTATGGTGTTTTTTTGCAACATCAAACATCTACCGTATTTCCACATCTCTAGGAACGACGACCATCTCCGTAGACCTTGCAAGCCTCAATTTTTTGGTCATTGCGATATTTTGGTCGAAAATTGTCGAGTGAAAAAAAAAAATTTGGCTCCATATTTGGTTAAGGTAGTTCGGTCGAGTTTGGCCGAAGTCAAATTTCATCCGTAATTCAGATTTATTTACGTACAATTTAACCATATGAAAGCTATGATAAATTGAATTGTTGCATAAAAAAATATTACAAGCTTCTTTTAGGGTGTAAATAATAAGTTAATAATAATTAATACCCGGAATAATGACAGACTCAACTTGACTCATTCTCTACGTTAGGGAGCGAGCTAATCTAACCTTACGCATAAAGTTACTGGATTGCATTCGCGAGTTTTGTTGTATGCTTTAAAACAGTATAATGAAGAACAGGGGGGAAAAAAGGCACGTCTCGAGGCAAGTACAGTTGAATCAACGCCAGTATGCAATGAACTCGGAACTCGTCTAGTTGAAATTGTATATCTTGCCGAACAACTCAAATGTGACAGTTGTTCAGAACCACTTTTGCTGGCGTTCATCGAATCTGAAGTGAGACGCGGATTAGCTTCGGTTTTCACATGTTTTTTCCCCTAGTCCCCCCCTGCTAGCGAGCAGATCCGGTGTATGACAAGGACAGAGACCGCGGACTCGCATTAATTATTGAAATTAAAAAAAAAACCGTACGGTAAATCGACTTAAATCTTTGGTAAATATCTCTTATAGATATCAACCATTATTGTGGTATGTTTTTTTTGCCCTTAAACGATTAATTTTTCGTGTACCTGAAATTTCGATAGTTGGCGTGCCATCTGAGCCTTATATGCCCTATAAGAGCAATGTTAACTTATTTATTAATTACGCAAAAACTACACGGTAAATTAATTTGAAATTTTGCAGACATGTAGAGCAAGGTCAACTCTTTTGATTAAATGCAAAAAAACAGGGTGTTAAACGTGAACCTCAATTCGACCGAACTACCTTAAGGAAGTACCCTCGGTAAATCAATTAACAAACAGAAAATTACGAAAATTTGCAGAGATGTCAAAATCTTTCCAAAAATGACTCAGTTAAATTTTTGTAATCTTTGGTTGACTTTAAAAGAAGATATTAATATTTTCACTTCGAAGCTCTTAACATGGGGTCTTATGGGAATCTGTGATTTTGACGCACATTATCATTTATCAAGTTGGAATTAACAAACAGATTTTGATAAAATTTGAAGGAGATGTAAACGAATATCCCATGAACATTTTTCTCTTTCCAAAACATATAAAGCTTGCTTGTATTAGGAGAAATAACTAAAAATAAGACAAGATTTTCGAGCAATTCACAGACGTGACAACGCGACAGCCGTCAATCGCATCATTTTTAAAGTCATCGTTTAGGTTAGAAATATTTCTTTTCCCGTAAACACTGGGAATCGATTTGCCCACTTCACTTTGTCGCACTCGATTATCATAAATTATTTTGGAACATTTTTTTTCTTCTCCAATAATACCTGTTTTCGCTCATTTTTCAAATTAATAATACACACAGAAACCGCTCGCTGGCTGCTTCAGTGTCCTATGCATAAGTATTATACTTGTACGTGAGCACGTACACTAAAGCAAGGGATGCGACGTTGCCAAATTATATACTACGTTACTCAAGTAGAAGGTTAAAATTCTCTGACTTACGTCGTACCGAGGGTACTTCCTTAACCTATGTTCGGACGACTGTGTTTTTTTTTGGTCGTTAATTTGTGATCATCCGCTAACAGTTTGTGTCCTGCTTCGTAATTTGAACATTGATATTTCTTTTTCAAGGATTCTCAACTTTATTTCAGCTTTTTACCGAAGAGGATAATGATCTACTTTTGATAAAGGTAGAATCCAACCCACCTGAAGATCGCAGACACGTAGAAAAATCCATACGCGTTGGCGTGGATTCGAACCCCGGATCGCCATTTTTTGGCAACCCGAGACGTATTAGAGAGCCCACCGATGAGCTCACCTCTTCTTTTACACATATACTAATACTTGGGAAGAGTTTTCTTTTACTTCTCTTTCCCGCGCTGCTGCCTCGATGAGCGTTACTTTATGTTATATAGTCCTTGAATCAAGAGACGTTAACGAAGATAATAAATATATCAATAATTATGGTGTAACTATTAATCTTAATTTTATTCTTAATATATATCGTTAAAGCCCGAATAATAAGTCGTTGGAATTCTCGCACGCGTATTGGATGGTTGGCTCGGAAATCACTTGAAATTTAATTTTCCTTTTAATTGAAATTCGAAATGAATTAATAATCGGTTTAATTTCAAAATTTCGAAACACATGTATTTATATTGTTTCGTACATATATTCGGAGAGAATAATCACTCAGAGACGTCTATTTCTTTCTGGAACCGATGATCAACCGATGTATTCCGCAGTGACATCAGAGTTAACAAGGTGTACACAATATTCCATCATCTACGAATAATCGGAAGAATTTAAACAATACTATCAGTACTCGATAAAAATCTCCACTGTGACAGTAACTCGATGTAGATTCACAAAACTCACCTCGCAAGCAGCGGCGTCTTCGGGAACATGACAATACACCGCTGGTCCTTTTTGACAAATGGGCGAACTCTTATATTTTTCGCACGCCTCCAATTTCTGGTTTGACAAAAAATTGTCGTAAATCAGCGTGAAAACGACGACATTAAGTATAAAATTTAACATACTTTAATTTGTCAACTCACATTACATGAACTGATTGTATCAGATGACGCTGACATGCACAAGTCGTGGGTATTCTGTTTGCAATATGTGGATGACGCCCATGAGTGCCCTATCCCGGGGGGCTTCTAGAAAGTCAAGCGATCGTGGATGTTTTTCGATAAACGACCGTAAAAGTGAGAATAATGAGCCAGAAAAGGTGTGGTCGTTATGCGATTATAACCCGAAAAAGTAACCGTGAAAGCGACTATCCTAAAATATGTAGTATCCAATTTCAGCCGTATATTATGCGGAAATCTGAAAAGCATTGCATGTACTACCGGATTTTTACCAAATTTTGTACTTTCACAAGTACGTGGTGAAAATAATATCGATTTACAGATTTCGTGAAAAAGAAGACAACAAAATTCGTTCTTGATTCAACAGTCTGGTAAGACTGGAAAAAAAAATTGTGGCTTTGCGCAACGAAGCGATGTCATAAAGATTGTAAAAATTTTGAAACCCTCGAGGTATATCCATCACTGAGATTCAAAATATATTCTACGACCGAAATCGTGGTTGGATCTACGCACGCTAAACGTCATGGTTCAAACACACCGGTCATAGTAACACCGGATTATATAAGAGGCGCCGTGTAAACATACGGGTGCTTCGGGTAATGCTTCGGATTCCAAACGCGATACAGTGGAAGAGCGGGATACACATTTTGGGATAGTCACTCTCGCGGTCGATTTTTCGGGATATAACAGCGAAACGATCGTTTTTATACAAAAAAGACCGGTCTATCATTGAATTTACTCATCTATATTTCATGAAAGTCGGAAAAAAAATTTTTTTAAAGGTTATAATTTCGTCTAGGATTTTATTTTTTTAACAATTAAATTTTTCTGACTTTTATGCTGTCCGATGGGGGCAGAGGGCATATGCAACTAATAAATAATTTTGCTCACATCCCACGGCGATGATTTCGTAACGGCAATAGAGATCATAAGAATTATCGACAGCAGGTGATACACATTGCCTGTTGAAAATATCACACGAAAGAGAATATCACATGAAGTTACTTTTATCGCTGGATTAACGTTCACAATTACCCATCGTATGATATTTCGGCTATTGATTTAAAAAAAAAAATCTGCCGATCGGTGTTCCAGATTGACGGACTTGGATCACGTTCTTGGATCACGATGCGAATACGACTGATGATTTTACTTTTCATTCGCTATTTATATGGGATTTGCGTCGATTTCATAAAAGAAAAAATAAAACATATGATAGACCTATAACGGGAATGTATTCATGATAAGCAAGCGCCAGCTGTGCTGGAATGTCGAAATTTCATGTACACGATGTCACCATTGTGTTGTTGTGCTGCGACTTATTATGAAACTATGTCCATCAAAGAAAAGTGATTATTGAGTTTACCGTAAACCTTGAGAACGTTTCGTTAGAGATAAATATAAAAGATATTGACTTATTTTCATATTTAAAATCGTCGTGTATTCATGCATACTCTAATGAGTATATAATATATATAGATATATTTTATATAATATATATATCAGACCTTTAAATAAAACCACGAACTGACGCGTCCGAGCTCAGTTTTTGATAAAATCTTAAAGACCTAGGTTTTTAAGAATTTTAAGACCTAGGTCTTTAAGAATTTTATCAAAAACTTGTTCTTAAGTAGTCTTAATGACCTCGGATGCGTCACAGTTGGTGGTTATTTTTTTTTAAAGGTCTGCTGACATTTTTAAATTCAAAATACCACGATCAAAGAAATGGTCGTATTCGTATTAAGATATTAAGTCTTTATCGGGTTATGAATAAAATTTATATTGCAAAAATAATAATAAACAATATAAATAAATGAAAAGTATGTTTTTTTTAGAATAACATAGTTTCAGCGATTTCGTTGGTACGCACGTGGGTTGATGGGGTACTTTGATGATGAGCCACCGGAAACGAAAAGACGCACACTCAGTTTCTTTTTAGTTCCTTTTCGGTTTCTTTTTTGGTGATCAATGGTAATAATGGCGTTTCTTCTGTCCTTTCTTATTTCATCTCCCCCGTTTTATCAGGACAAGAGGAAACAAACTTCGGTTCCTTTTCGGTTGTACTCTGGCTCACTGATAGTGACCGCTTTCCTTTTTGGTTCCTTTTGAAGATCCCCGAATCCGACGCGGTACGTATTTTAGTTTCATTCCAACGGAAAAGTCTCCCACGATAAAAAAAAATACAATTACTCGGCATTACTCGGCATCTCGTAACCGTTTTGTCGTCTATATAAAGACAAATATATGATCGTGAACAAACAAGACGAATGCCAAAATTCGTGGCTTTATCACATCATTGTTATATTCACATACAGAGTAGAGGCCATGAGAAAAAAAAAACCACAAAATTACTCCGCACGTATAATCGCTTTGAGGTCAATTCAACGACAAATATGATCGTGGACAAACAAGATGAATACAAAAAGTCGCGTGGCTTATATTAGTTACATTGTACACCTAAAATAGCATCAGGGGAGCCGGAGCAGCTGCCTCAGCCGAAAATTATAATTTTTTTTTTCCTTCCAAAGGTACTTTTTCATCGAGAACTTGTTCTTGATATATAAGCACGAAGAAGACCTACTAATACATTTTCCTGTTGGGATGTACTATTTATAAGTTGTTCTCTGATACTTTTGCAGTTAAATATACACTGTACCGTGGCATTGGCATAACACGACACACCATCTATATATATTTTGAAGTCCATTGACATGCCAGGTTAATTCACCCGCTATGTCTTCATTTAGTAATTGCTGACCTTCGGCAATTTCCTTAGACACCGCCCAAATGAAATCGGGAATCTTTGGTCCCCGTTCCTCAGAAAATTTTATTTGCCGAAGGTCTGGGCGATACTGCTGCCTCAAACGATTATATTCAATTACGGCTAATTCATTCGCTTTAACTGAGTAAGGATCACAGCTAATCGAGTGTAGTCCTTCAAGAGAAGTCACTCGTAATACCATAGCTTAGGCATAAAGGAATACCATAGCTTAGGCATAAAGGAAACTGTTTGCGGATAACATAGACCCCATTCATTATTTGGAATTTAACACTTACGCGTTCAATTTCATACTCTAATGCTGTTGTCAAAAGTATCTTGATCTTATCTACCTCATCTTTAATGAGTGCTCGAGAAACAAAAACAATCCTACCAATTTTACCGTTAACTAGACCTAGTGTGACGTCAATATTCCGCCTAAGCATGACCTTTGCTCCGATTTTTATGAGTATAACTCTTGCGAGACCAGCAGTGCGCGAACTGTCTTCATCATCGCGTTCTAATAACTTCAATGCTTTCTTTTTATTGTAAGCTGCACAATCTATGGAATCACGAGCAATCAATTTTATTTCCTCCGAAGATATACGATTAATCATACACTCATTGAGAACATCACACATTGCATCTTCCCCGCTTTATCAGGATAAGAGGGGAAAAAACTTCGGTTCCTTTTCGGTTGTACTCTGGCTAAATATGTATTTACATATATTTATCCGAATTATAATCCTCTGATGGGATAATTTTTTAGATATTTATATATTTACATATTTATATATTTTTGGTATATTACGGAGATCCGTGAAATTCTGGAAAAACTCCGCCTAGTCGATACAGAAAAGTTTAAGAGTCGGAGAAACTCCAAAGGAGAGATAAACTTTATACATTATTCGTCGAAATAAGGGAAGGATAAACGAGGAGCAACGACCGCGAGAGACCCCGTGAAAAACTTGTTTGAATAATTCGTGCATTCGCGCCAATTATCGCAATCGCATTATTCTACTTTTCTCCCGCTAATTAAGTTTGTCGTAGTCGGGGTTTTAGTCTCTATCTACACATCGGCTCTCGTCTTATTCCTGTCTGCCTCTTATTAGGGTCTCCTACAGGCTGGAGAGGCAATATAATGAGGTATGTATGTACATAAATATATATATATAGATTTATATAGGTATAGATACATCTATAAATATAGCTCTGGAGGGAAGATAATTTTGTTTCGAAATTCGAATTAGCCCCGCGAGAAAGCCAAGACGTATACCTAATTTCATTATTTATCAGAGTACTCGCGTATGGACAGAAGACTCGAGGACTTTCAAACTCTCTCTTGAATAATTGAAGGCTCATCGTTGAACGTATAATTCGACTGTTAAGTCCAAAAAAAAAACACAGCGCCCATAATTGAGTCGGATGTTGATTGAAATAGAAATGCCGTAGGAGGTAGAAGCATATCAATGGCAATTTGCCAAAGAGAAACAATATTGAAATTCATTACTTCTTAACTCGATCCTCACTTTGTATATTTATCTTATATAGTTACGAGAATTTACGTACTATTAATGTAGTTATCAGAAAATGCTTTTCAGAAAAATGATTTTCAATGCTTCGACGCATATATGTCACAAGATTACCTTCTGAAAAAACTTTATCGAATATTCCTATAAATTATAAATACTTGCAATGTTTTGATGATTCTGCGATATTACATATAGCACGTATTATCGAAAAGTTTCGGAGCTCGGTTGCATCGCGAGTAGAGCACGCTACAACTATATACGTATAATAGTCCGGACGGGTTACGTGTATCCGATAATTCCTCAGAGGCGAAATAAAAAAGAGATAAAGAAAGGAAGTTCGCATGGGGGAAGCTCGCGCGCATCAAAAGCGGCAATGAGGTCAGAGAGATTTTCCTAGCTGTATAGGGGCGAAAAAAAACGTAAAAGCGATCTGCGTATCCGGTCCAGACACACGAGAAGAGCAAAATGAATGACGAGAAAAAGAGAAAAAAAAATTAAAGTATTGTACCGAGAGCGGAAGGGTGGTGAAGAAAAAAAAATGAAAATCGCTCGTTATTTATGACCTACGCGCGCGAGGCAATTCTACAAGAAAGGTCGTCTCCTGCAGAGTGTGTTGCTGCTTTTTATTCATGGCAAGACGAAGTGGGCAGAAAGTTCAGCGAAAATCCCCAGGGACGATGGTATAGGGTTAAAATGGAAAGAGGAAGAGTCGAAGGAGGGCGGGGTACGGCCATTAGACCGTCATTAACCTACTTGCTTGCGTTTATCGATTCAATGGATGCAACCTCGTTCACCAGCTTCATTGGTTCTGACCAACAGGTTAACCCCTTCAACGATGAGGTTCCTCAGGGTAGTTGGTCTATCTGTATAACGAAGAGGGAGATAGAGAAAGCACCATGAATCCTAAATACCAGCTTGTAGCTAAGCGTGCAAAATCACCTCGCAGGGACGATCTTCTCCTATACATCCTCAAGAATCTTCAATGGAGCAGCTTTGAATATGGGCAATAGTTGACTATAATGTATCTGATATCAACTAAAACCGATAGGAAAGAGGTTTTAGTATCTAAAAAATATATTAATGATTTGTAATAATGGTAAATATATATTGGAAGGGCGATGAACGCAATAAAAACGCAGTAATCTAATGTTCAATCAATTGTTGATAATCATTTGGTGCAAGAATATCTCAAAGCTCGTACCGTTGTAATTTTCATAATATTTGTGATAGTTTTGTTTTCTTTCCTACTTTCTCGATCACGATCAACAGGTTCTTTTCAACAGTACTCTTTCAAATGCCCCTTTGTCTATCTCTCTCTCTCTCTCTCTCTCTCTCTCTCTCTCTCTCTTTGGGTGACATTTCCCCTCGTCGCTCCAGTGGTCAACAGGTTAAATTTGCTTGCATCGCGGAGTTGGTAAGTGTGGCAAATTCTTTTAATGAACTCTCAGTGCACGACGTTGGCAAGTAACATGTTCTTTGGAGTTGGAGATACGAAGGATTTTGCGAGAGAAAAAATATGTAAGGTGGAATACGTGCACCCTTTCCTCATATCTTCAATGTTCGTCCATTAGAGACAACTGGACGATTGGAGTTTTGTAGAGAAAAATGACTATCAGGAAACGAGCGTCTTAGCAATGTGGTGATGCGTATAGAATAGTAAACGAGGATTCCGTTTTAGCTAATGGCGGAGGTGGAAAGCTGCATGAATGAGTTATTCTTCTTTGCCCTTTTTAATCACTGGAATGGTTCGCTAACTATATATCCGCGCATATATTTATACACACTTCGAGTGGAAGGAAAAATCGATGGAACCCTTCGCAAGACTCTCGCCACTTTAGTTTATCTCTTGGAGCCCCATTCCACTCCCCTCCTTTTCAATTTTTAATAACCCTTCTCGTTACCACCAAGACGTGTCTAAAACAGGAATATTCTCGGTCTTTCTCTAATTTCTCGCATTTCTCTCTCTCTCTCTCTCTCGCTCTTTTGACTGAAAATCTCGGATAGTATAGGAGTGAAAAAGTGCCATGACGGAGAGACATTGATTATCGATCTGATTAATCTCTATGATTCAAAAATTCGAAGCAAACAATTGCCCAATGGGTCGAATACAATTAAGATTTTTCGTGTAATTTCATTTTAAAAACATAAAAAACACCCCCAAACTGTTTATCTCATATCCATCGGGAAAAAAATTGCCAAACGGTGTCAGTTCTATCTAAATTACTACAAAAAGTACATCATTTTTGTAATATTCACGCCTATCCATAATTTCTGCTGGGCTATTTGAATACCCTGTACGGAATTCTCTTCCTCGTTCTGGTGCATCGAACCGAATTACTCGTGATTCGAGCTTGATGAGTCGGTAACTAGTTTCAGGAATCGCGTGCATGTCCATCTACGAATTCCCGCGAAACATGTTTTGTGCATTGAGAACTTGAATCGATTTCTCAAATACATATGTGCAGACATACAGAGGAGACGGAACGTATTAGAAGCAAGCGAGTTGGTCCTCTTTAATTAATTACATACTATTCGGATCCGATTTCGTTGGTAAAGCCAGAAGGAATATATATGGGAATCGTATATCGAATTAAATCAAAATTATATTTTAAAAGAGAAGCATGAATACGAATTTACGAAATTCGTTTGTTTCTGTAATGAATTTGCCAAATTCGTGTCTGTAAATTTTTTTTTTTTTTTTCCTTCCATTTTCATCGAATTTTACGAACATTATTTCATTGCGGAAGTTGCAAAAAAGTTATGCGGGGGTTTATATAGGACGAACATGAGGTTAAAATGGACGGGATTGGTGCTAGGTTGAAAAATAAATGAGTCAAGGAGGAAATGGGGTAAAAGGCGAGTGGGAAAACATGAGAATCAGGTTTTCAGGAACGCCAATGAACAACCCTTATCGAAACTCTGAAACAGCAAAATCGTTTCTCCAGGCTGTGTCTCGGAGTTTTCCTGTGCGCGCTCGCCTGACTCTCGCTCCCTGGCTCACGTTTCCCTCATCCGCGTTTTATATGGAAAGAGAGCTGGTAAAGTCGAAGAAAGGTAAGAGAGACGACGGCAGAAACCAAGATTCTCTCGAAGTACGCAGGCGGATGGGAATGGCTGGGTGGGACATTAGTGGAGGCTCAACTCGTTTTCCTCCTCTTCGCCACTGTATTACTTCGTCGTATACATATATCTATGTATCTATACCCAACATGATATAACAAATATGGTGACCATGGCATGGAATATTGAGTGCACAGGTCGCATGTGCTGTGTGTCTTCTTCATGCTTGGCATGTTTCACTGTGTAGAATAATAATATTACTGTCTGATTTAGTAGCAAGCGACAGAGACAGAGAGAGAGAGAGAGAGAATCTGAAAAGATGGTCTAGAGTAATGTAAAAAAGAAAACCCTACAACATAGAAATTTCAACATTTCTCATCTCTCATCATTTTTAATTTCTCACAAAAACTTGTCCCGTGTGAGATACGGTCTCGATCTTTCAGCACGATTTATTTTCAAAAAAGATCAACTAAACTATCTTTATCGAATTTCAGTGGAAAAATAAATTTTTTAAATATATTTTTTGGCGCTATTTGTAACTTTTAACGTTCATGAATATTGAGATGTTTTTACAAGGAAAAAATTCGCGCTAAGCCTCCCCCGTCTCTGCTATATGGTATCGCGAAATGAATGAAACATCACAAGAGATCGGTGTGAAAAGTGTAACAAAAGTTTCGAGCGTGAAGATTCTCTCTCGAGACTCGGTTGGCTTTTATTACCGAAAGTTGGACATTTCTGGTAGCATCTGGTCGCCGATACGTACGTATATATAAAAATTCATGTATACATGTATAGGGACTTGGAAGAAACTTTAAAAGCTTCGCCATCGAATATGGTAATGCTTGATATCCCGTAACATATCACACACGTTACTCACGAAAAGTTTGTGATTTCAAAAAGCTGAAAAACTTGCTCGCGAACTTTTTGCTTGATCCATAGATTTTTCCGTGTTTTCTAATTCCTTTGTTTTTTTTTTTTTTTTTTTGTAAAATTGCAACTGTTACGTCGGGAAATCGGGCAAGATCCCCTTTGTGACGTCGGAAAAAACAACGAGTTCTTCCTGTTAATACTGTCGCGTGGCTCGCTCCCGATTTAGGCTAGGGCCTTACGACCAGAGCCAGGGACGGGGATAGTCGGAAAAAAAAGGCACCAAATGGATAGCAGATTCTAAATTTATTGACAAATGCATACGATGGTTTTTGGATTACTTACAATTTGAGATGGTTCTTACAAAGATGTGTTCGGACACATGGACACCCTGACTTTCAGTTGTGGGTTAATTTATCTCGACGCTGATCCTAATATTTCCTTTTACTTCTTTGAATTACTTTCAAATAGTTTTACTCTAATTGCGGTCTTCTTCTATTTTATTTATACTTTTCAAAATCAAATGTTTGATTAATTCTATCTCTTGAGAATTAATTCTTCGTGACGCGTTACTCGACAAGGACACGTACTACTTTTTCTGGAGATCGATGATTGATTAAAAATGCAGGGCGTCCGGTTTATATAAGCTCTAAGGAGGGTGTGACCTCCGGAAACGTGGCGGAAGTTCGGGGACCAATGGTATACGCCCGTGGGTCGAATTTCCCTCCAAGTTTCCCGGTCCCAATGCTTTGGAGTTTTCTCCCTCTCCTCTGCATAGGACTTTCTTAACGCGGGTGGACTCCCTTCTTCCCCCGTACTTTATTAATTGTTTCGGGACGCCCATCTCCCTTCACAATTTATTTAACCTATCATAATATTCTATCCTGGGATATTCCGCTCTCGAACATTCTTCGTCCTTCTAAGAAGTTTAGTTTACCTTAATGTTGGGTTTTTCCTAATTTGGACGTCTATATAGCTTTTATGTCCTGGTTTGAATGTCTATATAGTTTTATGGGTTTTTAATGGTTTCCAGGTGAGCATTGTTCTGGGTCTTTTGAGCCGATTCTTGAATGGTCTAGACGTGCGTCGAAATGAGTCATATTGTATTTCGGCGGACGTCACACAACCAAAACTACGTGATAGCCACTTTAGGTTGGTTGTGTTTGGTAAGTTAGAATCTTGGTGGTTTATCCTCTCTTTACCGCGACGAGCTTGGTGAACGAACGTGTCACGTATAACAAGCGGTACAATATTTCGGTATGTAACACGTGCTACGAACGTACAATGCTGACTGCCTATATGAACGCGAAAATGTACGTGCACATACTTAATACTTTGGGGTTTCTTGCGCTCCTTTTTTTTCGGACATCTTGTAAAATTACACTATTTTGCATTTTAACATTGCAATAGATACTCAAATGCGCATAAAAGGCGTTCAGCCAAATTTTAAAATTAAACTCGAATGTTCTTTTAATTATGAACGCAGGAACGATGATCTCAATGAAAAGGTATATATGAGGCAAAAGCTTCAATTTTGATGGAAAATTGATTTCTCGATTTGAACGCTTTATCCTTCTTTATTCTTCACAAACTCAAATTCTCATTTCACGACACGTCTAACAGGGGTTATACGCTGAGGTTCGAGTGAAATTTTGAGAGTGTCGTAAAACTGCTCTGCTCGCAAACTACTTCGTAAAGTTGATCGCATCGGGTCGTTACTCATGCACACGCCCCGTCGTAGAGGTCCAATTGCGAGAAAACTTGATAATGGTATTTGTGGTTTTTCATTCGCTGATATGTGCCCTTTTGATATTTTCCAAAATTCCGGTTAAAAGTTTCGCGATAAAATTAATATCTTCAAAAAGAGCTAACAGAAGTACTCTGGTATTGTCTTCAATGAATTCCTTTATATATATCTGAGAACTTATCAAAATGGTTTTATTATTATTAAATGATTTTTATACTTGCCGAAAAGAAACGCTTTATAATTCATGATAAATGCGTTGTTCGAATTTGACTCCAATTTGAATGAATAAATCAAATTTAGATGAAGCAAAATAACGAGTATACGGTAAATTTAATTAATCCTTTTATTCCTACGGCATCGCGGACACTTTTATCCCGATCTTTAGTCCATCAGTAATCCGTAATAAAGTACATCATTTGCAATTAGGGTGAAATCCAACCGTAAAATAACCGTATCCGCGAACTACGCCAAGAATTAAAATAACTCATTTTGTTCCAATGGGCCATCGCGGACAGGGCGTAATCATTCAGATCCTCGTAAAGGAAAAGAAAATTACGAGCCACACGCCATTTCGAATGTAACGGTCGTTATACTCGTCGCATTACGATGAAAAAAAAGAATTTGGGCCGTCGTATTTTAATTAAAAGCTCCCGGTTGCGAAACGACTCCGTGGAGGCAAAGCAAGGAGGATTTTCCCGCCACGAGGTAATGAAATACCTTCACAAAGGGAAAAGGTGTGGAAGGATTCGCGAGATACGCGGTGTGTATTCCGCGCGAACGTCTCGGCAAACACAACCGTCGGACATCTCACGGTTTTCTTTGCTCTCGCGCTTTGGCCGAGTGTTTATTTACCGTTATAAATCTTGATAAATTAAGAAATACGAGGCGTTGCCGCTCGGCCTAGATGCTAGATATGGTGGAAGCGAAAAAAAAACTTCCCTGCGCTCTGAATCTGATTATTTTCAGCATTTTCTCATCGCCAGGCTCAGTTGAGCCCGGGGAAATGAAGAATACAGGAAATTCTCGTCGTTTATAATTATGCAAGTCCGACCATCCTGCTAATATTCTTTTTATTCGGCATTCAAGATCTTAATCATGCCGGAAGAAAATCGAAATTCATCTTTGTTAAAACGACTGTTATAGTTTGCGGCATATATAGATCATTCTTGTAAAAATCCTCATACGGTATATCATCGGGTCGATAAAAATATACTAAATCATTTTTCAAGTATTGCTTTTTAATAGCTACGAGAAAATGAATACCAACCGGATGCTTGTTTCGGCAAATCCACTAAGAGATTCCAAGCTCATTCCTCTTTGTTCACAGCTCTTCAAATCTCCCTTAGGGAATGGAAAATTCTTCGAAGTGTCTAAGAATGAGCAATAAAATCGGAAAAATTGTTAACTAATATCCAATCAGTTGAAGTGATGTCTGAATAAAATGTAAGTTTAAGAAACAGCGAAGGCAATGTGAAACAGGCATGGATGCGAGAGCGACAATCCATATATATAAGTCGCAACTCAGGATGGAGTGAGAGAGTCGCACCGTGTGCTTTACACATTTCCTTGCAGCAACAGAATTCGATGTTTTCTCAGAGTCTATGAAGTTTAGATGTAAGTTTCCGTGAAAATACATCTCGAATTGACTCAACGAAGAGCAAAAGACGCGAATAGAAGTGGAGGAACTTGTTTCCTTATAGCTATATACGTGTAATGTACTACAACGGCCGTAAAACGGTCGAAGAACCATACATGTATCTACGATTATAAATTAGTTTATTCTCTTTGCGATTATGGAAGCAGCGAGTGTTGATATAGCTTTTCTACTCAACTACCGGTATAAATGGATATATACAGATGCTTCATGGAGAACGAGACGATCTCTGCGCTCCTCTTAGTCGACTTGCTACTCTGCGAGCGATTTCCCCGGGTCAAGGTAAGTTTGAACAACTAGTCAAACGTACGGTTAAACAAAAGTGTATGCCCGTGACGAAGACAACTTTCCCGAAAGTGGAGAGAGATTTCAGAGTTCTTGCTCACGGAAACAAACAAAACCAACCCCGTTCTTATTGACTTCCATTCGGGCGCGTCGCAGCGTCCCCGTCGTGATTCCTCAACTATAAACTTCCCCATTCCTCGGGATCTCTCGCCACTTTAACCTCAATGTGTCCAACCAGCCTCGTTCAATTCCCCCGTGCGGTGCCATTCAAATCCCTAACATTTCGCATTAATTTGACAAAGTAGCCTTTCCATAACCCGTCACAGCACACTTGACGCATTGCCTCATTCGTCTACGTTTATTATACGTTGTATTATATGCGCTTACACGCAAGACAAACGACAGAGTGACTGGTCTCGTTACTTTATAGGTATATCATTTTTCGAATAATCCCACTTTTCATACGGAAAGAATTCATCTTCATTCTTTCGTTGAGACGAGATTATTCGACAAAATGCGCTAATTTTATATTTACACATTTACAGGATCTCATAATTTTTCTCGTTTCACAATGATTTGGAATACGAGAGGCATTCAAAGAAATTTCAATTAAAGGCTCCGATAAATAAATAATAAAAAAATTAACGATGTCTAATATGCAGGGTTATTTGTGTCCATTTATTGGACTTGATCATTCTGGGTTTGATTGTTTTTAATTTTAATGCATGAGTTTCGAAAAATTCAGCTCAATCAATACTAGTTTGCAGTGAAATGAAAGGTACTTGAACAAATTAATTTCATCGTGTATTTGAAAAAAATTTATAAACTGTTGACACTTTTAACGTTGAAAATTTTAATTCGATGATTCAATATTTACACGCAGAGAGGGTGGAAAATTGGATATTTCACTGAATCTCAATACTCGAATGATTTTGAATAGAATTTATAATAATTATACAGTTGAATGAATTTTTGCTATCTTTTATATTTTTAGCATCACGTTCGTCCGATATCTTTTCATTAATTGAATAATCTGCTTCGCTAATTTTTAATTAATTAAATGAAATTTCGTTTTGTCGTATTCCTGAAAAATGAAGAAATGAAGAAACAAACTTTACCTCATGTTGATCGGATTTTTTTTTTCATTGCGATCCAATTTGGTTTTTACAAATGTAACACTTCTTTGCATGCATTAAAAAAATGTGGTACAATGCCAAAACGACTCTCCCGACGTCACATTGATTTGTTATGCTTTTGGATTTTTCGTTTCTGTTTCTGTTTTTTTTTTTTTTTTTTTTTTTTTTTTCAAAACTCTCATATGAGAGAATGCGTGAAATGTGCCGATCGAAAGGAATTCCTTTCAATAGAAATGAACGTGCAGGGCTGGTAAAGGGTGAAACGCATACAAGCAACCCCCGGAAAAATTCTCTCCTCTCTCTCTCTCTTTCTCGCTTGGAGCCAGATTTTTCCCACATCCGGTTGTTGCGGGTAGGGTCGAGGGGCCAGAGGAAGGGACACGCCGCACGTTTTGGCTTTTTGTCTTTTGGCCGAATAACACCACACCGAGGGCATCGAAAAGCGAGAGAGCCAAGTGATTTATTTCACAATAAAATTTTAATTGCGATTCCAATTTCCAATCGTTCGAAAGGTTCGCATTCTGCGGCTCTGCGTTTTGTGTACGAAGAGAATGTAAATCGGGTCACCCATGCCGTGATTTCTGTTCGTACATATGTGTGTATATACATAAAAATACTATAAATGGAAAACAGAACGATGAGAAGGGGGTTTTTCTCTCTTGTGTGCTCGATTCATTGTGAGCAAAAATGATTTAAGGGTTCTATTAATTATATTGATCAAACGACCGTGCCAGATACTTTTCGTTATATTTAATCTCACTGATATTTATCATCGTTCGATGAGAAACAATGGAAAAAAAGAAGATCTCATGAAAAAAAAAGTTCAGTACCATCATTGCGATCCATCTTTGATGGTTATGGTAGTTTAGTTTCGTTTGGTTGTGATGGTGTGAGATTGGTATGGTATATGGTATGGTGGATTGGAGTGGTAGGGTGGACTTGTTCACATTAAGTGACTGATCACAGCGATGAATGATGACAATCATGAAAAATATTAATAATTAATAGAAATGATTAATTATTGTTGTATATACGTGGTTGTTAACATGTACATGCTAAAACATTGCACCACATAAAATTATTACCGGGTTCACCTATAAAAGTTGTGGTCTTCTATATAACATTATTACCATGTAATTAAGAATTTTATGTACTCGGTAAATCCTACAGGCTCGTTGCAGAATTGATGTATAAATGAAGGAAAATCAGCTGTCAAACTTTTCCTAGCATCAAAACGGCGGTTATTTAACTTTTCGCACGAAATTCATATTCTTTGCCAATAACAATGAACGATATGATATATGCGCGCTATGTTTAAAAAAAACATGCAAAAAATGGATATTTTTAAGCCAACGAATCTCGAATTACGATAGAGTATATTTTTGTAACTGATACGCACGAGTCATCATGATACTTTTGGCACTCACTTGCGAATGATATACGGGATTTTGAATAATTCTATAAATATTTGCCGCAGTGGTCGGTTGGCAGAGGGAGAGATAGAAAAGTTGAGTGGATCGAAAGTGGACGTGTGATGCGCGACTGACGGTATATAAATATCGTGCAAATATTTTCATGCGTTAATATTGACCCGGAGTTTTTGGACAAATATTCTTTTTGCTAACGTACACATATATGGGGCTTTTTGAGACCATTTCAGCCATTCATGAAACGAGGCAAAGAATTTTTGATAAAAATGAGGTTTTGCGTACACACTGAAAAAAATGGTTCGGGATTTACAATAATACTGTTATTGTTGGCCAGTTATAGGTATACTGGTGAAAAAATATTGCCCACACAGAAAATGCAGTAGCCCTTTTAGAAAATCCCGATTGCCGTAAAGTTCATACAAATATGACTAGTGAAGTATTTCTAATTCAACAATAATATCGCTGGTGAAGGCAAAGCAGTTTTGTCTACGGCGCCTATACTGCGCCTTTGTGGACGACACTCAATCGTCTGGCTAGCTTAGTCATTATAAATAGCTGGAAATTTATCGTTTTTGTAAATCAGCCATACTAACATAGCTCGCGAAACTACACTGTATTGTTCAAACAGCTGTAGTAGCTGATTTTTACATGCCTAGCTATTTCAACCATATAGTATGGCTGCGAGAATAACGTTGTGACACATAGCTATACTAATATGGCTCGCGCAACTATACTACGTTTTTGGAACACCTACAGTAATCTGTTAACGCGCGGTGTCTATGCCTCTGCCTCGCGCGAAAACGAGACCTCGCTACGCAAAATTTGATAATGAACGAGTTTGTGAAGAAGAAACTGAACGAACGGAATCTTGATGAGCTTATACCAACATTTGAAGGTAAGTCTGTTCTCACTTATCTACGGAATATGTAAAAAAGGACTATTTTTCCTGTTATATAAACGCCAATCGTATAACAAGCGAATTTTTGTAGGTTAGGTCAACTGTCATTTTCCTGCAAGGAGAGTATCATATGTCTCCGGGCCATGGATTCTCTCAAACTTCCAGGTGTGTTTCATTAGCTCTAAAAATCAAGTCTCTTTTGCAAAATATTTATGTATGAATATCATTATCGATAACAGATGATTAAAATAAATATTCATGATTATGAAACATATTGGCTGAATTTTTACTGTGACCCGAATATCCCCTACTATATATACCTACCTATACGAGTATAGGTAGGTACAATATCCTGTAATTTATCTATATAAAATGAATTTATAATTCAGCCATATTCTTTTGGTAGTATGGCTGGTACGTCTACCTCGTATGCTAGCGTTTATAAAACAGCTCTACTAGTATTGTTGGTATACAAATAATTCTGCCTACACTGACAAAACTGCTATCCACGAAACAACATTGTATATGCTTGCTTCGGCTATACTAGTATGGCTGGTGTTCGTCTACCTCATATGCTAGCGTTTATAAGACAGCTATACTAGTATGGTTGGCATACGCCTAACTCGTGATGGTGAACTCAACCATACTATGGTATTGCTGAAATGGAGATACTTGTCAGATTCGCGGAGCTATTGGGTATATGTCTGTCATGACATAGTGGTATGCTTACGCCAACGATATTGTGTCAGTCATATTTGTATGGCTTTATTACCTAGATGGTATGGCAGTAGCCTATTTTCCCATATAATATGGCTGAAGCAATAATAATTATGGCTCGAATCGGGAAACTTTTTTTTCAGTGCATAGCATCTATATATAGCTGTTCAGTTTCAACCACCTCTGCTATCCTCCTGTAAATCGGTGAACGATCTTTTTTTGCTTTTACTTTTTTTTCTTTTTTTACTTTTAAATATTTTCAAATTCAATTGAATAATCAAAAAAGCGCATTTTTTAAGTATTTTTTAAAAATTGTTATCGCCGTTTCATTTCATCATAGTTTTCTGGATTGTATACGCGAAGTTGGAAAGTACACCCTACACCTTGACCCCTGATTTTAAAATGCTTGTGGTTCGTCCACCGGAACTTCCGAGATCGCGAGAAAGTTAAATGGGATCGTCACACCAGCGCGTTGTTATACGGATGTATCGTTCGGTCAGCCAGAATACTCTACAAAACGAACCCCAGATGCTAAAAATCAGAACAGCGTAAAACACAATATTCAACACTCGGAATGATCTGAGTCATGCCCTTTCGTTTCTCAGTAACGGATGTTACGTAAATATTCATAGAATTCAGTGGCACCGGTGCTCCGAAATCCTCAAACATGAGGTCAAAGCTCCAACGAAAACTTTTCGAATCATATGTATACGTATTAAATAGTCTTCGAGTGTCAAAATGTTGTTCTCAAGAAAATTTTGGTACACGAACGTTTCATTATCGATATAAAAAATTATCGCAATTGATTCACGAAAAAATGAGGATCGAGTGGTGATTTTAGTTAACGCAATAAAAAAAAAATTATGAATAATAATAATTATGCCGGAGAGTCATGAATCGAGCAGTTTTTTTTTAATTTATTACGAATAACTACTAATCTTTTTGAATATAAAGAATTTTTTTACATAAATTACTTCCAATTTTTAAGTTTCAAATTACTGAAAATAGTAGAATCGTGTTTGTGTTTATCAGTATCAAATTTTATAATAATTATTAAATCTGACGTTTGAGTCTGAATTTTAGCGTCAAACATCCTCAATCCTTAATTCACCGAGCGTTAATTCGTTCGTATAATCTCTGCGTTGATTTAATATTCATTCTCATCAGCATCAAATTCATTTTTCTTGCGGTTTAATCACGAAACGAGAACGTCATAGTTACGAAACATTCGATCCTCGGGAATTGCATCGATAATTGGATGTGCCGTGTGGTTGATTATGCAAAATAGTGCCAATTCGTGGATCGAACCAATCGCCGCGAGGCTACGCGATAGTGCATCCACCGTGGCCTACCAACTATACGCGTAATTACGCGTAATTATACGCAATTACGTTACTCCAGGATGGCTCATCGGAGGATTCGCTCGGAGTAACACCAGCAAAAAGAGAGGGAAAGTATCGAGGGTTTGAGCGACCAGCAGAGACCAGATTGAACAAGAGCGTATGAAGCTTTCCTTTTAACGCATCGCATATTGTGAGATTTCGCGATGAAAGTTATCATGATATCATTGCAAACGATTACGCTTTTTTTTTTTTATAACAAATTTTTAGCTCCAGTGTCGATACTCGCAACAACAAAAACTGGCACTGTAACATTTACATATTTATTTTTACCAACGCTCGTTTGTGCTATATGATACTCGGGCAATAAAAGTAATAATAAAAATGTTAAATATGCCAGAACCATTGAAACGGAAAATTGTTCCAAGACACTTTGTTTTATCAAAACAAGCACGACTAATCGTTTGAGAAAAATTATTACATATGTATCATAAAAGTAATTAATTATAAAAATAATTACCCGATAAAGATGACGAATTTTTATGTTATAACAATAATTATTTATAATTGTTATAGGATTATACTTATCTCTGACACTGGTTTTAACTGATATACAAGAACGGGGATAACTACGAGTACTCCGTTGTGAAAGATTTATCTCGCGATAAACGTCGCGTGAGACATTTCACACGGATTTTTCCAGCAAAACGAGAGGATTCCAGCCGACAGGCTGGAATCCTTAACACACCTAACACCCAAAACATACGAGGACACGAATGTCGTATACTACTTGTTTCACTTGAGACAGAGAAAGAAAAAAAGAGAGGTTGCTCCAGCGTCAAGCCAAGAGGAAATCTCTCGTGTGGTGGATCTTGCTGCTGATGGTGGGGACTTTACGAGATGGTGGCTCGCAGAAAAATTCGTCTGATGCTTTCGCGTATATATCCACGTGTACCACGAAGATGCTGCGCTTTTGTTTGTTTTTCTTTTTGTTTTTCTCCTCGTCGGCATAATACTACCGCGAAGCTACAGAGCCGAAAATGTCAAGAATAACTTATCAGCAAAAGGATATTCAGGAAGGTAAGGAGTATCCAGGAAGTTGAGAATACGTAAAATAAGAGCAATCTGTGTTTCTCTACGAGTTGCATATCCAGAACCACCAGCACGTCTCCTGTTTCACCGAAAAAAGGAACATAGTAAAACATCGGGCATTCTGTAAGGAATGAGCGACTTTTTTTTTTTTCAATCTGATACCAGCATTGTGTCCCATTTTCGAGCCTAGAGTCAATAAGCCCTTTCGCATCTCTCTTCGAATTATAAAAATGAATGATAATTCAAGGTATACCGCATGTGCAGTGCGCGTATACCTTATCATCCATTGGAGAACTTTGTAAATTTGTAATTTTTCAATGCACAAATACTTTTGCTCTTCAAGTCTGTATGTTTAATGAAAAATTCAGGTTCACAAAACTGCGAGATATTTTCACTGTTTACGAAAAAAAAAAAAAAAGAAGGCATTCCAACTCCATAATTTGACCCGATTTTCCTAGATCACGTACATCGACTTTGAGCTCGAAAATAATGGGCAAAATCGCGATATAAAAACTTGAGAGTATATAGCTTTTGATATGGAATATCCCATATATACTTGGCTACACAAAGGTAAAACTAGTTCAAGGAAATCCTTTTGGCCCGTTTACCTCTTGGCTCTTGGGAATTTTCGGTCAGATATTTTTTCGCAAAGCTCCCAGAATGGAGGAGAAAAAAAAAATTTTTGATCAGTCTCAATAACTCCTCGGAGATTGGATTACATACAAAACTCTGTGTGCTTGGATGGAAAATTCACTCTGCGGGAAAAGCTCGAGAACCCTTTTGAGTGAAAAATATGAAACATTTCGTTCAAATCGATCGAATTCGCATGACAAAAAAATATTGATCAATGTTGATGAGATAATTAAATAGAAATATCGTTAAAAAAATTGAGTTTATAAGCATTTTGGCAAATTTTATACACACACGCGCGTAATTAAAATATTTTCGGGCACAGCGCCCTGACAAAGGAGAAAAAGTAGAAGCGATCTTTGTAATCTCGAAGGTGCGGATAAAAATTTTCTTTTTTTTTTCTTCTCGCCTTTCCTAAAAAGTGCGGCGCGATCGATCGACCAGGGTTTAATGAAAAAGGTGGTCAGATCTGGTGTACCGCCGGTGCTAAATGATGTGGTCCATGAGAGAAAAAGAGAGAGAGAGAGAGAGAGAGAGAGAGATCTGAACGCTTCTGTAACACACACGAGATGATGCACAGAGATGGTCCGGTGATAGAGCGAGGAATGACAAGGAACCGAATCTATGAATTAAACATCAGGGTCGGTCCAATATAAACGCGAAGAAGAAAGAGGCGAGAGGCAACGAGGGTACGGATAGTCTTCTTGGAAAAAAAAAAATTTGAAAAATCATGACATAGATGAAATTTGATGATCCCAAATATCAACTGCTATTAACATTATTATTGCTATTGTTAAGGCAATCATAATAATTCATTTTATGTAATTATATTCACGAGTAAATATCGACTTTATTCGAAAAATAAAGAATAACTTTTAAGTATTATTATTTTGTAATAAATTCTTTAAAGAAAAATGACCGTCAATTATTGAGTAACTTTTTTATTCTTCTCTCTGTCGAAGCCATGTGTTGGATATTAATTAAATTCCCGAAAATCAAGGATATGGATAACGCGGGGGGGGGGGGGGGGGGAGGGGGGAAATTTTCTGACACTAATATACACGAAGCTATATAAGAACGTCGACAACGACGACGACGACGACGACGACGACGACGACGATGAAAACGAGTATTAGTGGTACAAAGGAGATTGTACGAAGCGTGGATTTCCGGTGTCGACTTAATTATCGTCGCGGCGCTATAGATGGGAGTATTCTCGCTCGAACACAAGATCCTATCGTCTTACCCGGCGAGATCTTTCCGGCTTCTCACCATTAATTTTATAATTGGATCCTAAAGAATACGCGCGTTCTCACACGGCGGGTTATTTTATTCTTTCGCGGTTTCGCTACCTCCTCTGTTTGTACGGTGCGTCAAAAAAGTTGAAAAGAATATAAAAAAAAAGTGTACACATACATCAATTTATTACCGCTGTTAATGTTATTTTAACAACAACAAAAAGGATAATTCGAATGATGTGTCAACTCATGATTAAGGGGGAATGAGGCATGTTAAAAAGGCTTGTAGCACTGGCGCATAAAACGCTGACCCAGAAATATCAAATAGGCCCCCCCCTGCCAATCGGAAATCAATTGAACACGGCAAACATTCAATCGGCTGGAATAAGTATAAAGGATTCTCCTACGCCTGGGCCTTCTCTCTTTTATCGACATACATAGGCTACCTATACTTCCCAGCTGGCTTTTCTCCTTCAATGTATAAGATCCCTGCTTTCGTGCCTTATTTCCTTCGTATAATACATCTTGAGATAGCTCGGTGAGCACTCGCGATATACTCATCGTTCGCGGTTCAAAGTGAGCCAAGTCCGCAATCTCGACCTTTCCCCCATCCTCTGCAACGTAAATTCGTCCCCTTTAACTTCGTTTCGCGAACGAATTACTTCATTTACTTGAGAAATTTTGTTTTTTTTTTTTTTTCCCTCGACAACCATACCGAATTGATTTGATGCTGAACGTTATACCAATGGGATCATATGATTGCCGAATCTATACTTTGTTTATTAATTTCGAGATTGAATTCGAACTGTTGACCATACCTTGAGGACAAATTTTCATTTGAATTGATCAATTTTCTGGATATCGTATTTTTTTGATGGGTATCATATATTTATTGAGGAAAATACCATTTCATAAGTATATAGGAATTTAATATCGACACAGAGATTTTCATTTGTTTTATAGATCGGAATAATTAATAAGCACGAAGGTATGATTTTGTATTTATATTATATGTTGATTGATAATCGTCGATCGTTTATAAATCGAGTCAGGCCGAAGGGTCGAAAATATTTCCTCAATTGCGAGTTCGGATGATAAGGGGACCCGGAAAATTAAGAGAAATTCGCGAGGTCGTTAACCATCAGACACGCGTTCACCGCGGGGAATATACGTGCGTGCACGTTAGCGAGGGGTTGAAAATCATCCTCGATAAATCAAGTTCTCCGTACATATATATCCTCGAAGGGGTAGTTTATCTAGTCGATGACCTGACCAACGCCTGTACCACATACAAACGTACAATCATTACGCCCCCCCCCCCCCCCCCCCCCCCGTTAGCTCGGAAGTTGACCTGGAAATTGCACTTATCGCGTTTGTCAGAGATATCAGGATGTTTTTTTTTTTTTTCGTGTATAATCCTCCACTTATTTTCTTCCCTCAGGACCTTATTTTTTTTTTCAGCACACATTCGGTACAATATTCATTGGAGCATGCTCGGTTTCGCTTGGAAACATTTCTTTCAAGCTTGAAGAAGAACATTTGCCCGGTACAAAGATGAATATTTCGAAATTTCGCCGCTCCGAAGGCTTCAAATGATTTTACAAAAGAAAAACAAAATTAATTCTATAAATTTTTTTCCCCTCAATCATCTCATTCAACGATAATTTCATTTTTACTCTTATAACGCTCGCGTGCATGTTTTACGAAAACGATAACGTACAATTGGCACAGAAGAAAAATGCATGGGGTGAAGAAAAAAAAGGAATAGAAGTGCGATCTCCGTCTATTATACACGTCGAACAAAAGGGGTGCGAGAGGGGAGTCGAGAAGGAATCGTAGAAAAAAGTACGAGGCAGAGTGTCGCCAGAGACAAAACACAATTGTGCATCTTTTGCAGTTATTATGCTGTTTTCGCTGCTGTTGTGCGCATTTCTCAACCCTTTCAAGCGCTCTCGCTGGCCCATTTCGATCCCTTTCCTTTCGCTCTTTTCTCTCTCTCTCTCTCTCTTTCTCTTTCTCGTTATAACCCATAGCCAGCCATGCGGAAGCTCGAACCTCGCATTTCCTCTCGTTTTCTCATCGTTCGTTCATCTTTTTTTTTTTCCTCTTTTAGATCTTTAAAGGCCGCGGAGACCAAAGAACGTGAGCGCGTTCGAAGCACGTTTTCACGTTTTCTCGTTTACGCTTCCGTGTTAAAAGCCCCCCCCCCCGCCACTCTCTAAATCCTGCACCGACACAAAAAGACACGAGAGCATTCACGGACTGTCATAAAAACGTACATATATATGTATGTACATGGTACATGCGGTAGTACATGTGTTCCATATGTGGATTGTTCTCATCTCTGTGGATGAAGATGGCTAAAATGATCGGGGCGTTTATTTTTCATCCATATAATACGAGATCCGCGTATGGCGAACAAGCGTTTTCTTCGAGGATAAGCCTCCTATTTCTATAAAAATAAAATTAAAAAAAAAAAATCAGCCACGTATTACACAGGGATATAGGTATCATGTACGAGGATATTTCAGGCAAAATTGAACAACGTTTGACCCCGATCTCCATTGATTTTTATCCATTATTTCTTTTATTTAACGTGCCCTTCAAATATTGTGGATTTTTTTTGGCAGCCAACATGGTTTTTATGTATTATTCAAGTTTTCGAATTTAAATATTTCGGCCCGAGTAGCAAACTGTTGAAACTATGGGTGTGTTTAGCCGAACTAAACGTTGAGCAGAAAGGCTCACCACAAATGGCGGCTTGTAATCACTGATTACTGTACTTGGGTTAGGTTAGGTTGTGTCAATTGGAGCATAGTGCGACACAGTGTCGACATTTCTGATGGAATCGGCCTATCCGAGCAAAGGAATACACCAGAAATGTCGACATTGGGTGTGTTTAGCCGAACTAAACGTTGAGAAGTGTTGAGTGTGAACATTTTCGGGCCGGACACGTTTATGTTGAGGTGCGTTGCGATTGGTTGAAAAAAGTGTGACGCCATATCGGTCATTCGGTAAGTCAGATTGACACAACCTAACCTAACCCAACTACGGTAATCAGTGATTACAAGCCGCCATTTGTGGTGAGCCTTTCTGCTCAACGTTTAGTTCGGCTAAACACACCCTATGTAAAAAGTAGAATGAGATTTTACATCCTATGCCCCGCAATTAAAAGAAAAAAATTTTGACCGTCAACATTTTTTCAATACGGTGAATGAATTGTAAATCAAATGGACCGAATCGAATCAATAAAGCCTTGTAATTGAATCAACTCGATACAATTATAATAGCCAATAGAAAAATAATTATGTGAAAGTAATTGAATATTGATTTGAAATTTATTGGAAATGTGTATCGAAATTAAGGCCATTAAATTCGACGTTTCAGTTTCAAAAAATGAAATGATATTTATTTATTCGTGATTCGATTGAGACAGGAAATATGTTTGCATAATTATCTCCAGTGTATCTTGAACCCGCGAATTATCGTTCGATGCATGATAGTTTACGTGACGATCATCGAGTAATTTTTCCACCAGGGAAACTCCAATGTCAAGTATCTCCTGTGGTGCTTTTCTCGGTTTCTGATTGTAATTTTCAAAGCCGTACTTTCGAAATGCTCTCTTTCTCTCGTCTCTCGCTTCCCGGGCCATTCTAAAAATCTTCAGACCAACCCCACGACCCCTGGCGTATGCTCTCTCGTAATTTTCGCTCCACAAATCGGACCGTGACTGATCCTCCGTATTATCATTTTTTATTTCAATACTTTCCGCGCTCGAATCAATGTTCGCCTGATGTCCTTTGATCACATCGACCTCGGATTTCATTCTCAGCGGACAATTATTTTCTATTTCTATATTTTCATTGATTTTCATGCTTAATTCGTTGTTTCTTTCTTCCTCCGTATTATTCATCTTTTCCGATGAAAAAGTCTTTTCCATCGAGATCTCTTCGTGATTCGTTATTTTCGTTAATTTATCGTCACTCGATGAATCATCAATCGTTACGCACTTCTCATTTATTTCGTTATCCATTTTTGGCTTTTTTCGATAAGTTCCACGCCAAACCGGCAATTTGGAGCCTTCGAATCTATTATTTCTTTCAACTCGACTGTTCTGAGATTTTTGAGTGCCAACGGAGCTTGCCCCAAATCGAGGAATAGCGGAAGAAATTTTACCGTCTTTTGTCTTGAAAATCGTGCGAGATATCGAGCCAAAATTCTGTCGATCTTGAAATATTGTTTTCGATCGAATATCCGATTTTCCCGAAACGACGGATTCTCCAGCATCGAGCTTTGAGAATCTTTTCTTTATGCCTCGTGATTTATTCGTCAATACGGATGCTTTATTCGCAAGCTCGGATCGTTTTTCCTTCGAGTCTTTGGCAATCTTCGGATTTTTAATATCAAGCTCGGTGATGATCGAACGATCGGAAGTGTCATTTTCAAACGGAAATTCGGACAAGTCCGATCCACCGTCGACGGCTCGATCGATGGATCTTTTTTTATCGAAAATTTCATACAACTCGGACTCGTCGTTGCTCCTATCGCGTATTTTACGAAATTCCGGGATGTTCTTGCGATTTTTTAGAATATCAAACAAATTTTCAAAATCCTCGGAATTCTCAGTCGCTTGATGGAATCTTTCGGTCGATTCTATAAGGCGCAAGGAACTTTTACCCGTCAAATTTTCGTTCACTTCGTTAAAATAGCCATTCGATACGTAGCTTCTGTTTCGCTGAGACTTTGCTCTTTGCTGTGCCTCGATTTTCCCCTTTGAGACTAATTCCCCTGGATTTTTCGTAAGCTCATCGACGAACTTATTTTTCTCATCGAGCCCGGGAGGAGGAGGAGGAGGACTCGCGTTGCAACCGATATCCCTTAATTCAAATATTTGTGCACTTCCATTAAATTTCAAGTCCTTGCGGATCGGCTTATCGTTGATCAGATCGTAGATATACGAGGGAAAATCCACGAATTCGTCCATCACTGTATTATTACCAACTTATTACTAACCGGGCAATTTCATGCGGTTTGCGTTTTTTTCGATGAAAAAAAAAAAAAACAATTTTTTTTATAATAAACCTTTGGGATTCGGTGGATCTCTGATGTTACAAGGGAGATTTATCTCCCTCGGTTTATTCGGCATTGCGAGTCAAAATCTCAAAGAACTCTCATTTCTTCTGGACAATATTTCGTAAATTCCTCATTAAGCATGACTTCATTATTTTTTAGATACAACGAATTTTCGGTCCACGAGAATTTTTTAGTTAAAGATCAACTAAACGTCATAATCTTCCGTTACGATAGCGACTTTCATTTTTTTATTTTCGCTCGAATAAGTCGAAAAGAAAAAAACACAATGACAGTAATAATAATGATAATAATAATAATGCAAAAGGTAAAAAAGTTTTAAACAAAGACTATTGGCGCCGCGCTGCCTACTGTGTATACTTTGCCTAAGCGATAGCAGCACGCGCGCAGCAAATTTACAGCTCTAAATGGGGCAATGGGGATCACCTTATCTTTCATATATTAGTGATGTATAAAATACTAATGTGCGCGTGGTTTTTTGTCAGCCAAATACGTCCTCATTTTCCCACGCCATAATTAATCATAAATACCCCCTCGATCTATACTCATTCCATCCCTAGTCACCTCTATCTCTTATATTATTTTTTATACTTACCATATAAGCTTCGGAGTTGCCTTCTCACGGCCTAAAGCTTCATTCATACCTATTGTAAAATACTTTCTGCGTCTAATTTTGTTAAGTTTTCTAGTCCGCAATATTCTCACATATATGTATGGCAACCTTTCAACTAATAAAAAACTTTAAGAAAAAAAAGAAAAAAAAAATGTATAATACTTGAACAAAGGTAAACAATATAAATCGTATAATAAGCGATGATGTGATTTTGTATAAAAAATCTGTATAGCAAAAAAAAAAAAAAAACGTAAAATATATATAGAAAGAATTGAAAATGATGTAAGACATGTAAAGTAAAGTGTATAAAAACCTTTAATCACCGACAAGATTTGACCATTTAAATCTTGTGAATAATTTAAAGGATGAAAAGCACAAATATAATTATGAAAATTCGAATAACGTATCGGAGTGAACAAACAAAAAAAGCACTTTATTCTTGCTCTATATATTTAGGGTATATAAATATAAAATATTCGTGCAAAAGATGTAAATGAAAATAAGCTAAAAATAAAACTGAAGATATAATAAAAATAAACCAATCATATAATATGGTACAAAATATTAAAATATATAATTTTTACTTTCCTTCGCGTTCTTTACCAGCATGGTAATTGAAAATTTCCCGCAAATTGACGGGGCACCACCGTCCGGAGAGAGGACGAGAGAAAAAAAATCTCTCGATATTACCTTGCGATGGTAGCGTCGCGTCACAGAGGTTTTATTTTTTTTTCTTACAATTCCGTTTTCCGTTTGTTTACAATTGTCGAACGTTCCACAGTCCGTGTTTTTAAAACAATTAACCGTCAGATTTCATTTCAAGGAGTGAAAAAATAACGAACTCGATACGCGATAATTAAAACATAATTTGTAAAACAAGCGCAAACAGAAGGATTTAAAAAAAAAAAAAATTAATCAGTCATTTACAATGGATAACCTATTCGGGAAAGATGATTCGGGCAACGACAGCGATCCCGTTGACAATGATGACAAATACGAGCAATTCGATTCCTTCGAGGATAAACCGTCGCTTATTAAGAAAGATTTCCACGAAGGAATGGACGCTGATGCCTCGCCTCAACCAATCAAAGTGAGTATTTCATTTATTTATTCGTTTGTCACTCTCGAGCGACTCGATAATGCGATGAGAAGAAAAAAAAAAAAAAAAAAAAATTTCAATTAATCCCTCCTCGAGTGAGATTACAAAAGTTTCGATTTTTTTTGTGCGCCTTACGCTCGTCGCCGTTTGATAAAAGAATTCTGACAGGCGGAGCCGGTGTCAGCGACCGTCGCGTCTCCCTCCGAACCGTCAAAAATTATCGGCGAGTCGCTCGTTAAAACCGAGACTATCATTGACATTGTGAAACACGAGATCGACAAGGACGGCAAAAACAATCGCGAAGATCGTACTTTTGACAATGCCGTAGCTCAGTCGTACTCGAATCCCGCGAATCTCAAGGAGAGACGCGAGAGCAAAGAAAAAACAAAGCGAGAATTGGAGGAAGAGGAGAGGGAAAAGATGCAGTGAGTCGCCGATCTTTACTTTCATAAAATCATTTTTTTTTTTCAACGAACAAAAACGAAATTTCCATGTAAAAAAAAAAAAAAAAAAAAAAAACATCCTCGCAGAGTTCTCGTGTCGAATTTTACGGAGGATCAGCTCGATCGATACGAAATGTACAGAAGAGCTGCGTTTCCTAAAGCCGCCATTAAGAGGGTACGAATCCGACAAAAAATTAAATCCTATCGAGAGAAAAAAAATTCCCGAAACATTGCGCGAATCTATTATAATTTGATGATAAATTTGGCGAGTCGATTCGACGAATTTAAATCGATTATGGTAAAAAAAAAATTATCTTCCCAGATAATGCAAACGATAACGGGCTGTTCGGTATCGCAGAACGTCGTGATAGCCATGTCGGGTATAGCGAAAGTTTTCGTGGGAGAAATAGTCGAGGAGGCTCTCGACGTGATGGAGGCGAACGACGAGTCGGGTCCGCTGCAGCCTAAGCATTTGAGAGAGGCGGTTCGCAGACTCAGGCTACAGGGACAAATACCGAATGGGCGAGCTCACAAAGCTTTCTTTCGGCTCTGACGATCGTCCCCGCTCCAACGATACACAATTTTACAAATATTTATTTAATTTCTCCCCCCCCCCCCCCCCCCCTGTCTCATATCGCGTTATTTAACCAATTCGGCTCTCGAATCGACGCTGTAACAATTTTTTTCATAATAAAATGGCATTTTTTTTTTTTACGTTATTCAAGATTCTCGGCCGCGATCTTTCTTTTTTTTTTTTTTTTTTTTTTTTTTTTCCTCCCAACTATAGTTCGCGATTTGTCCACCGTCGCGAAAGTTGACGTTTTTTTTTTTTTGACACAAAAACGTCAATCTGCGAATTTATTTTTAATTTTTTCTTCATGTAGTGTTTCTATGATCTTCGCCATCGAATTAACGGTACAGAGGACATATGAAATGTTATGCGAATTTTATCCGGCCTGGTAACGATCGTCTACTGTCTTGGCTGGATCGTTTGCAAGAATTTTCACGTTAAAAGCGACGATGAGTCCGGAGTTTCGATGAATCATCGAGCAATCGCGCGTAGGGACAATGAAATTCAGGTGAAGCGCGTGTAATTTGCACGGAGATTCGCGTGGAGAAAATGAAATGAAAGAAAAAAAAAAAAAAAAAAAACATTTTTGTCATTTAACGAAGTTTCCGCTCGTACGGTAACCCCGTACGAATAATGCACAATTATTCGTACGGATAAGTAGTTGAATGACCAAATCTTGCGGTAAAACGCGAATTATTTGACGATGAGGTGTCCTATTTCTCTTTCGTTGACAATTCATCAGTTCGGCAATTTTAATATAGGTACATACAGTGGTTATACGTTGTTGGCGAATTTTTCGTCGAATAATTCGCGCTTTACCGAGACTTATATCCTTACGAATAATTGGGAGTATAAATGAAATTTTTTTTTATTTCAAAATCTGGTAGCTTAGAAAAAAATATTTAGTACGTATTTTTTATTTCTTTTAATTTGAATCAAAATTGCCGTTGATATAACAAATTGAAAAATATAAAATTATGAGCGTCACACATGTTACGCTATATCTATATATATATATATATATATATATATCAAAATCCGTGAAATTGAACTGTCATTTTTAACGAAAAATAAACAAATACGTCCTCATTATTTTTACTTTACAGTATGCGTCCCAATGATTGAAAAAAAAAATTTCATTCATACTCCTAATTGGGAGTATAAATGATTTTTTTTTATTTCAAAATCTGATTAGTTTAGGAAAAAATATTTAGTACGTATTTTTTATTTTTTTTATTTGAATCAAAATTGCCGTTGATATAACAAATTGAAAAATATAAAATTATGAGCGTCACACATGTTACGCTATATCTATATATATATATATATATATATATATATATATATCCTTGAAATTAAATTGCCTATAACAGGTGCATCGGTCATTTTTAACGAAAAATAAACAAATACGTCCTCATTATATTTACTTTACATTATGCGCCCCAAGGATTGAAAAAAAAAATTTCATTCACACTCCTAATTGGGAGCATAAATGATTTTTTTTTATTTCAAAATCTGGTAGCTTGGAAAAAAATATTTAGTACGTATTTTTTTTTTTTTTAAATCTGAATCAAAATTGCCGTTAATATAACAAATTGAAAAATATAAAATTATGAACGTCACGCATGTTACGCCATATCTATATATATATAAAAATCCGTGAAATTAAATTGCCTATAACAGGTACATCTGTCATTTTTAACGAAAAATAAACAAATACGTCCTCATTATTTTTACTTTACATTATACGTCCCAATGATTGAAAAAAAAAATTCATTCATACTCCTAATTGTGCATTATTCGTCCGGATATGTTGTTCAATCATACCGGGACTTATATACGTAGGAATAATTTTGCATTATTCGTACGACTACCGTACGAGCAGCCACAGCCTTTTTTTTAAATCACAATATCGATTGGTCGGAGGATCAATCGATATTGATCTCTTTCTCTCTCTCTCTCTCTCTCTCTCTCTCAGATCAGTAAAGAAACGATAGATCGATCTTACGATCAGCGCCGTTTCCCGAATCGAGCAAGATCGCGAAGAAACGCGCACGACGTTCGTAAATCACGCCGAGGATCGAATTTTCAGAGGCTAACGAAGAAGATTCGACGCAATCGTGAAAACGCTAAGCGCGACAATGATTTACGCAATATCGTCGGCGAGTCGGGAAATTACGCGAAAAAATCATCGCAGAACAACGAGGCATCGTCTCGTTCACGTCGAAGAAACGAATTCTCGGACAACGCGAGCGAGGAATACGAAGACGAGGCGGCCGTCGTTTCCGATCGTAAGTATATCATTCGAGGGTTTTTTTTTTTTTTTTCGTTTAATAATAATAGCCGAAAAACGATTCGCGCGGTGAGTAAAAAAAAAATTCTCGATTTTACAAAGACGAGCCGAAAATTCGATGGGAGGATTGGGGCGATTGGACTAAATGCAGCGTTACATGCGGCAATGGACGACGAGTACGCTGGCGACATTGCAACGAGGATAATTGTCCGATGATCGGATTGAAACAGGCGCAGATGAAGACCTGCCATCTCGAGGATTGTCCGAACAAAGGATTGCTCACGTGGCTCGGAATAAAACCATAAATATCGCGATAACGTTTTGCCAGTAGAGACTTTTTTTTTTTTTATTTCTTTATAGTTTTTATTTTTTCAATTTTTTTTTCCCATCAAAACTCGATTCAATTGTTCCGTAGGATTTTTCAGTAATAAAGTAAATTTAATCGCCGTTTAATCCAAAAATGTGAACAAAAATTTTCAAATGTGCTTTTTTTTTTTTATTTCGATTTGAAAAACCGCAAATTTTGAATCTACAATCGATGGATCGTCAATTGAATCGTTGATAATTTTGTTTGGTAAGCAACAATACTCGCTGATGATGGAATTATATCTTGAATTGACGAAAAAAAAAAAAAAACCATCGATGATTTGATAATAAAATTCGAAAAATATTAATTAAAAAATCATATTTTGCTCATTTTTTTTTTCCTCCCCGCAAAAGTCTGAATCTAGCAACGCACGAACAAAAAAAAACATGCGTTATTCTTTGCTTTTTTTTTTTCATGACAGTATTACACTGCGATAATTCGTTGGGATGTCTGATTTGCAAAAATTATTGGACATTTGCATCTGAGAAATTTTATAAATAAATATATGTATATCGAGTCGAGAAAGGCGCGTTGGGAGAGACAGTGAAGAGCGGAAAAGAACGATTGACAATGCACTTTTCGAGTCTCATTATCGTTTTTCTCGTTTCCGCTGGAAAATCCGGCGGAAATTCCGCTGGAAAATCAAACGAGCCGGAAATAAACGAAGCTTCGATATCCGTGGATGGTCAAAAAAATTTGAACGACGACAGGAGAACACGTGGAAAATTTGAGGGAAAATCAGATGCGAGCGTCGCATCGTCGCGAGCACCAAATTTTGCCGTTTCTCGATCTACTAATTATGGTAAAATCAACGAGTAAGTTCGCTCGATAGAAAAAAAAAAAAAAAAAGAATCATCGAACGATTCTGGTATCCAATTTTTTGTTTTTTTTTTTACCAGCGAAAATTTTAAAAAATTTCCACGCAAGTCAGAGAAAATTCCATTTACATTTTCCAGATCCATGAGCCAAAAATGAATTATAATTGAAAAATTTGTAAGGCACAAATCGATCGATCGGTCGTTTTTTGTCGTTAACATTTTGTAAAATCTTGCACGTTTTTTTTTTTTAACCATATTTAGAAATTTTCTATAAATTTAGAGCCGCAAATATCGATTGCGACAGATTTTCAAAAATTGATCCAACTCGCAAGGACCGAGATCGAAGAGATCGACCCTTTCGGTCGCGGCGGGACCGCTACGATCCCATCTTACGAATAATTACCTCGGAGCTCTAATATTAAATCTTTTTTTTCTGCTTTTTTGTTTCTTTCTACTTTTTTGTAAAAAATTTTCGGCTCGGTTTATCAAAGTTCGTTCATTTCATACAATTGGGAGTATAAATGAAATTTTTTTTATTTCAAAATCCGGTAGTTTCGGAAAAAACATTTGGTACGTATTTTTTATTTTTTTATTTGAATCAAAATTGCCGTTAATATAACAAATTTGAAAAATATAACATTATGACGTCACGCATGTTACGCTATATCTATATATATATATCAAAATCCGTGAAATTAAATTGCCTAAAACAGGTGCATCTGTCATTTTTAACGAAAAATAAACAAATACGTCCTCATTATTTTTACTTACTCCGCATTATGTGCCCCAATGATTGAATAAAATTTTTTTTTTCAATCATTTTTTAATCATTTTTTTCAATCATTCAATAATTTCACAACTCCTAAATCCAAGATGGCGGATGAACAATTAGGAGTATACTCCTAATTGTTCATCCGCCATCTTGGATTTAGGAGTTTGTGAAATTCTGGCTTCAAATTCGTCACACATGTTACGCTATATCTATATATATATCAAAATCCGTGAAATTAAATTGCCTAAAACAGGTGCATCTGTCATTTTTAACGAAAAATAAACAAATACGTCCTCATTATTTTTACTTACTCCGCATTATGCGCCCCGATGATTGAAAGAAAAAAAATTTCATTCATACTCGCAATACTCCGGCCATCTTGGATTCAGGATTTGTGAAATTCCGGCTTCAAATTCGCGATCAGCGAGCCCGAAAACCCCGGACAAAAAAATTTCAGGCCAAAATATTGAGTAAAAAAATGTATGACTCGAAGGATTAAAAAAAAAAAAAAAATCCCAGAACTTATGAATTCTTCCATTTCTTCCTTAAACGCTTCTTTCATTCTTTCATCTCCGCAAAAGTTTCCCTCCCGGCGGAATCCCACGATGCTTTCTCATTATTATACAAGGCAAGCTAAAATCTTTTTCGGGAATGTACGCTGTACCGAACGTTTTTTTTTTTTTTGTTTTTCTCTCTTTTTCAGACATTCCAGAGCCGCGCTGAACGGTAAAAGGAGCGATTCGCTCGGGGTGAACGAGGAAGACGAGGATGACGAGGATGACGATGATATTCACGATAGCGAGAAGAGATATTCGATGGAAAAGGATGATACAGCGTATGGGGATAAAAAGTCGGAAAAGAATAACGTGAACGGGGAAAGATCGTCGCGAGAAAATGAAAAGCGGAAAGCGGGTAATGAATGTCCTCCTAGTGAATTAACGTCAAAGGCGCATCGTGATGTACGACAGGGACCAAAAATGTGGGATCAGTGGGGTAAATGGTCGAGTTGCACGGTAACGTGCGGCGTTGGAAAATTAACGCGATGGCGTCATTGCGTCGCCGGCGGTTGCTCCAACGGCGAGAAGGAGGCACAATTCAAGACTTGCACGTTTGCCGCGTGTCGGCGATAAAAAAAAAAAAAAAAAAAAAAAAAAAAAAAAAAAAAAAAAACTTTATATATATATATATGTATTGTTACTCCCCCCAATGATGATAATACGCAGGTCGCGAGGAGGCAAAGATCTGGGATCAATGGGGCAAATGGTCGTGCTGCAGCGCAACTTGCGGCGATGGAAAAATATCGAGATGGCGTCATTGCATGGCGGGCGGATGTTCGTCGGGTCAGAAGGAGGCACAGTTGAGAGCTTGCAAGATCAAGAATTGTCCCTGATATCGAATATTCGATAAAAATCTTTTGGATTTAATTGTATGCGCCGAATTTTCCGAATCCCTCCGCCGAGCACGATCGGCCCAAAAAAATTGCTTAAAATTAAGAAAAAAAAAAAATTATAATTACCATTCAACTCCGTAATGAATTATTTCTCGTCTTTCTTGAACAATATGGCAAATCAATTGAATTGCAATGAAAATTGCATTTCATCTTTATTCGTTGATGAAAAAATCCTCCGTACGGTAGATCGACGGTCGCTCGAGTTTCATTGACGAACGCGCGCTCGTCGGAACTTCCGTAATTTTGGCTTTCTGCAACGCCGAGCGGGTAATGCGTTAGCAACGAATTTTTCGTTTCTCGACGAGTGTGCGTCCTGTAAAGCTTGAAAAAAATCCAAAAACTCACAAAAAGATGGGAGATGGGATTGAAAATTCCGAGTATACGATCGGATACGCCGACGCCGCCGAGCTCAGCCTCGGCGGTTTCGACCGCCGTCTCGAGCGCCGTTAGATCGACGCTGGCTCGCGCGACGAAACGCGCGAGGGCGTCGATGCGCTCGCAGAGGATCGATAATTCGGGACGAACCGATCGCGAGCGAGGACGATGCTCGCTCGCGCATTCGGCTCCGCTAGTCTGTACCTGTTACAAATTTCTTTTAGAATTTTTGCTGTATTTTGCAATTTTCCAATCGTACGATCCGCGCTTGCGCGAGGAAAATACAATTTGCTCACCATGCCGATAATCGACTCAAACTCCTCCAAACGAGCCATCATATCTTCGATCGTCTCGTGAACATTTTTCATCTGCGGGGATCAAACTTTGTGTCTAATTTTTTTTTTTTTTTTTTTTTTTCGAAAACCTCCGTCGGCGATACCGAGAGACACTTTTTTTTGGTCAAGTTTGATTTTGCAAATTTTGCAGCAAAATTATCGTAGCAATATTTTTGCGATGAATAAAAAATAATTTCAATACTTTTGGGTGAAATAAAAAGTAATAACGAGGTTTGAGTGTGACCGAAACGATAGAGAAGAAATACACAGAGCTTTTGTATCGCCGATGTTTTTCCTCGATATATACGTAAATGACAAAAAAAAATGGATCATTCAAACAGTTGAGTTTTGGAATTAATAATGAATTATTGACCAGGACCGCGATTAGGCGTAATAATAGGAAAAATATGGTTGCAAGCCTACAATATTCAATACTTCCGCTTAGAAGGCTCTCGATTGCATCAGCTGCTCCAAAAAATAATTTATTATGCTCTTTTTTTTGTATCAATTACCATAGATTTTTAAATGTTATTATCGTTATTATCGTTATGATACAAAAAAAATTGACCGGATATATTATAATGCATATAATGAACGATAAATAAAATAAATAATCCGAAATAATAAGAAAACGAACAAATTTATTATCGGACAGTTCACCTGACTCGTTATGTCCGATTTTGCGTACGACGCGTACTCCTTAGCCAATTCCTCGATCATTTTTCTAATATCCGATATTTATTGTTTATCAGATATTAATGGCAGGTGTCTCGGAGCTTCGACAAACACAAAATACCACGCGTCATATGCACACGATGCAATAATAACATATGATCCATCATTCGAGTCACATACAGCAGCGCGACGACACGCACACAGAAGCGCCTTGTAAACATACGATCGTGTACACGGCCCCGTGAATATAGTTGGGGTGATCTACAGACACGGCAACGGGTGAGCAGAAAGCTCGCAGACGTAACAAAATTCACATAACCTCATATTTTATGACATTTCTCCTTACCGATCTTGTAAATCCTTTCTTTTCCCCGTTAATACTGCTCCCCGAGAACGAAGCTTTTTTTTATTTGGTCGACGGTCCATGCGGTATTATTATCAGTAGTATGATTACGATTATTACATTGAAGTTGGCGCGAAAAACTTCTCTCCTGTAACCCCTGTGCGGGAGCAAAAAGCAGCGAGCATCCTTACTTGTGTTACGAAATGTAAACATCTCTGAAATAAAAAAGTTTTGGTCGATCAGCTTTTTTTTAGTATTTTCGAGCAATTCGTCATTGTTGTACGCGATAATGGAGGATCTCATGCAGATAGATCTGTACGAATTGATTGGCACAGTTACCGAGGCTTCCGCGAAAGAGGTGAATAAAATTTTTGAACATCCGACGTTTTCAAACGTCCGCCTCACGTTTGATGCAAAAAAAAGGGTTTTTTTTTTCCTTTTCTCCAATCAATCGATTTTATTTAATTCAGATCAAAACTGCGTACCGAAAGAAAGCTCTGTCATGCCATCCCGATAAGAATCCGGATAATCCAAGAGCGGCCGAATTGTTTCATCGATTGTCAAGGGCATTGGAGATTTTGACCGATGATTCTGCCAGGGTGAGTTAACGTAGCTTCGAATTTTTTTTTTTTCGTATTTATACTCCACTCAACGGATTATTCCGCGAATCGGCAATTTTTCAGGCAGCTTACGACAAAGTTCTCAAGGCCAGACACCAAGCGAAGCTCAGAGCATCGCTGTACGATAACAAGCGTAAAAAGCTGAAAGACGACTTGGAAGCTCGAGAAGAGGCTTACAGACAATCGCAAAGCGGCAATCATAGCGCCAAAAGCGACGAGCAAAAACTCAAAGTAAGCTTCCCATTCGCTTCATTAGTTAATCAATTTATTTATTTATTCGTACACTCCGTTTTTTCCACAAGGATAGATAAACGAAAACATGATTCATAGGGATCCGGTCGATTCAAGTAAATCGTTTTTTTTTTTATTTTTTTTACTAGTTTTTAATCCTTAAAAAAAAAGGGGAGGGGAGAATTGTTTTTCCTTTCGCACCGGCTACTAAAAATATTGCAAAACAGAAATTACTCAAATCTTAGGTGCGGACAAGGGCTCTATGCACTTATGCAGCTATAGCGGTACATTACGGATTTTTTTAAATTAAATTGTATCTTTTGTTTGTAAAATCCCAAATATACTCATGCAACAATAATTATAAATAATAATAATGCACATTAATTTTTTTTGTATTTCACGGCGACAAGCCCATTTAGTATATATAGTACGAAGAATACTCTCTCTTTGGTATAATTTTATAGAATTTCTTTCAATCGATATACCCGAAACGTAATTAATCGTTTGAATCGATTTTTTTAAATTAAATTGTATCATTTGTTTGTAAAATCCCAAATATACTCGTGCAACAATAATTATAATAAATAATAATAATGCACATTAATTTATTTTTGTATTTCACGGCGACGAGCCCATTTAGTATAAATAGTCCGAAGAATACTCGATTTCTGAATGATTTTTTAAATTTCTTTCAATCGATATACCCGAAACCCAATAAATCGTTTGAATCGATTTTTTTTTTTTTTTTTTTTTCAAGGCCGAGATCGAGAGATTACAGAAAGAAGGCTCCAAGCAAGTTGAGGAGGAAGTAGCTTTTGTCCGTCGACAGATACACGAACAGTTGTACGGCGCAAAGAGTCGCAGGAACAAAAATTCGGGAGCCGGCAATTCGAGAATAAAAATTAAATGGAAATCTGAACGAGACGATGAGACCAACGGTGGCTATGATTACGATACGTTGCATCGAATACTCTCAAAAGTATTGAAATTTCTGATTTATAATTATGAAAATTCATTTTATTTTCCTTGAATGGGGGGAAAAAAAAAAAAAAAAAAAAATTTACTTTTCTTCTTTACAGCACGGCGACATAGCTGTACTCGTTGTATCGTCGACGAAAAAAGGAAGTGCCCTGGTCGAGTACAGAGATTCCGATTCCGCGGTATATATTTGTTACGGCAATCGAAAAAAATTTGCTTCAATTTACGAGTATGAATGAAATTTTTTTCTTTTTTTTTTCAATCATCGGGGCCGCATAATGTAAAGTAAAAATAATGAGGACGTATTTTTTACTTTTTCGTATTTTTTTTAGCGTAACATGCGTGACGTCATAATGTTATATTTTTCAATTTGTTATATGAACGGCAATTTTTATTCAAATAAAAAAAAAAAAAAAAAAAAAAAATACGTACTAAATATTTTTCCCTGAACTGCCGGATTTTGAGATAAAAAAAATTTCATTTATACTCCGAAATTGAATATAGAATAAAGATTTTCTTTTGTTCCGATATTTCAGGAAACCGCTGTGAAAATAGAAATCGGTCTTGCGAAAAATCCTCTGATGCTCCGAGGATTGTGGGAAACCGACGAGCGATCGACCAAAGCGACGACGAATACGACGAGCAACGCGTCGTCTCCGGGTCCCACGTTGTTTCCTTCGACGGAAACCGTCCCGGGCTCACGGAGCTCGATGTTTCCCAGCTTCTCGTCCGCGCCCGATATATTCGTAATTATCGATTTATAAAAAAAAAAAAAAATTTGAAAATCTCGTTTAACAAAACTTTTGAAAAATTTTTGAAAATCTCGTTTAACAAAACTATGATTTTCATGCTCCGACCGAGTTTTTATTTCTTTCGTTTTTTTTTTCAATTCACAGGCAACGCGGAGCAGATTATCCGATGCGGAATTCGAAAGTTCGGTATTGCAGAATATGAGACGAGCGGAGGAACGCAAGAAACTCATAGAGAAGCTCGAAGCCGAAGGAACTACTTGACGAAACGTGAGTTTGAAATTTTTTCCAATCTTGGCTCGATTATTTTTCTATTTTTCCTTCCCAAATCACAATTTCATCGAGACTTTTCTCAATTTTTTTCCCAAATCCAACTTAACTGGGAGTATAAATGAAATTTTTTTAATTTCAAAAGCTGATAGTTTAGAAAAAAATATTTAGTACGTATTTTTTATTTTTTTATTTGAATAAAAATTGCGGTTAATATAAAAAAAATTGAAAAATATAATATTATGACGTCACGCATGTTACGCTATATCTATATATATATATATATATCAAATATATATCATATTATATATATATATATATATATATATCATATTATATATATATATATATATATATATATATCATTATATATATATATATATATCATTATATATATATATATATCATTATATGTATACCATATATATCATATCATATCATATATATATATATATAATATCATATCATATATATATATAAATATATATCAAAATCCGTGAAATTAAATTGCCTATAACAGGTGGATCTGTCATTTTTAACGAAAAATAAACAAATACGTCCTCATTTTTTTTACTTTACATTATGCACCCTAATGATTGAAAAAAAAAAAAAAAAATCATTAATGCTCCTAATTGCCATATACCCCGCGTATACTCGATCGAATGGACATTCAGGGATAAATTCATTATCTTTAATAACGAAAGCTCTTTATTCATGATCGTTCGACTGAAACTGCTCGTTCAAATGCAATGTAAGAAAAGAAAAAAAATATGTATATCCGCTCCGATGGATTTGCATATCGGAAAATATTTTTTTTTTTTTTACTTTCGACATACTCTTTGAGCGTTCATTTGGACATATTTTCCTTTTGCTTCTTCTGCTTCTTCGTCTCGGCCTCTTCGATCGGAGCGGGCTTGACGAACGGTATGACTTCCCGATACTTGTTCGGCATGAAAGACGATATGACTTTCGGTACTTCGATACCCGTTTCCGTTTGATGAACCTCGAGAATCGCGCAAATTACACGAGTCACCGCGCACATCGTAGCGTTCAGCATGTGAACATAATCCACAGCTGCGTTCATCTTTTTCGTCTGTCCGTATCTGTTGGCGAAACATTTTTTTTTTTTTCCCCATCGATCGCATTTATCAAATTATTGCCCCAAACGAGAGGCATTGAAAATATTTTTGGTATAAACGGTAAAAAAAAAAAAGCAAAATCATAAAAATCATAAAAAATCAAAAAAGCAAAATCATAAAAACGGTAAAAAAAAACGAAAATCATAAAAAGCAAAATTTGAGCTATCGATCGAGAATTCTGGACAAATAATTGACGATTCAAATTGTTTTACCTGACCAACAAGCGTCGTGCTTGATAATCGAGGCAATTGCTGCAAGATACCAATTCGCGAAAAGCCCCGGAGCCCGGAAACCAAGCTTCCAAATCGAGTTTCTTCGATGCCGCGTGATTCAGTGCACCTGACACGATATTTACAATGCGATAAGGAATATTGAGATCCCGATAAAATTCCTCGGCGTTGTTTATCATTTCGTTCATCATTTCCCACGACGCGTTTTCGTGAGGCGATGTCAGGCAAAATTGTTCCACCTGAACGAAAAAAAAAAAAGACATTTCAAAAAATAATAACTGAAATTTAAAAAATACGATGAAGAGAAAAAAAATGCAGTTTAACGCAGTAAATTAATTTCTTTGCAGTGTTTCGATCAAAAAGTAATGCGCGGAATATACTTCTGTATACTATCTGTATAACCATATTTGCTGGTTTAAACTGTAAAAACAACTATTTTCACTTCAAAATTCAAAAGAATTTCCGAAATTTTTCTCCCGAGAGGCAAAATTTTTTTCCGTGTGTGTCCCCATTGATATATATATATATATATATATATATATATATATATATATATATATATTGAAAGAAGAAAAATATTAATTTTTCTTCTTTATTATTTTTTATTAATATATTATATTATATAATATATTATACAATAAAAAATTAATATATAATATATTAATATATATCAATGGGGACATACACGGAAAAAAATTTTTCCTCCCGGGAGAAAAACTTTGGAAATTCTTTTGAATTTTGAAGTGGAAATAGTTGTTTTTACAGTTTAAACCAGCAAATATGGTTATACAGATAGTACAGAAGTATATTCCGCACTTTTTGATCAAAACACTGTAAAGAGATTAATTAATTAATTAATTAATTAATTAATTAATTAATTAATTAATTAATTAATTAATTAATTAATCTACCTAATTAACTAATTAAATAATTAGTCTTAATTAATTAATCTACCGATGGTCTCGGTAGCGCGAAACGATTTTTTTTTTTTTTTTTTTTTTTTTCGTACCTTCTCGAACTGATGAACCCTGAATATTCCTCGCGTGTCGCGTCCGTGAGATCCGACCTCTTGTCTGAAACACGTCGATAGACCCGCGTATCTAATGGGCAAGCTCGATTCGGGAATCCATTCGTTTCTATGAAAAGCAGCGATCGGCTGCTCCGACGTTGCTATCAGATACTTCTCCTCCGCATCTTTCTCATCACCCTTTTCGCTCGCTTTACCGGTCACCTCGAGAAATAGAAAAAAAAAAAAAAATCAACGTTTCTCAAATTCCTCATTTCCTCATTTCAACTGTCGGTAGAAAATTACTGGTTATCGTCATTATTTTCAGACGCTAGACCTGGTAAAATGGAGTTATCGGATTCAATATCGTTAAAGCGGTAAGTTTTCGGGATATTTGTTCATTCGTAGCCTCCGGAGTTTATCGCATAAAGTTTCGGTGCGTATCGTCAGGGGGGGCTGACCCAAAGTGCCGAGAGAAAGGATCCTCGATGAAAATAACAATGAAGCGGAGACACAAATTTGTATGAATTTTTCAGTAAAAACAAAAATTATACTTCTTGCTCGAACGATTTTTTTTTTTCCATCAAGCGAGATGAACATTGAACGATTGAGCCCGATTTAAATGTAAAAAAAAGTACGTGAGAAATTTATTTAAATGCTACCGGCAAATGTTATTGGAGTAAAAAATAACACGAGTCGAAAATGATCTTTTACTTTTATATATATATATATATATATATATATATATATATATGTGATTTAATTGCTAAATGAAACTGAATTTAAACCTTTAGGGCAAAAGAATCCATAATAAATATTATTATTTATTATGGATTCTTTTGCCCTAAAGGTTTAAATTCAGTTTCATTTAGCAATTAAATCACAGTTATTTTTTGAAAACAGTCTCATATCTAATTTTTAATCTTTGTTTCTCAGTTCTTTAGGACCTTATAGTTAACTTTAAAACTTATATCCTAACGTATCATCCTTGGTTATTATATTATAATCTTTTCCCTATTGCAATAAAAACAGAGATTACTTTATCAATTTATAAGAAGCAATTTATATTCAGAAGCAGCAACATCTTTGTCAGTATTATTATTTTATATATTGTTTTTAAATCTTATTTACGAGAGCGAGTAATCGTTCAACAGTTTTTTCAAGTCCTTGTTTCCCCGTCTTTCCCTAATTTCTACCGGCAGTTCATTAAATCAATTAATTCCTCTTAATTTTCTTCATACTCAAGTAATTTGCCCTTCCGGTACAGTAATTCCTTCATAAAAGTTGAATTCTTTGTGCAATTATGATTTTTTAATAAAAAAAAAAGCCAAAATAACACAACGTATCGATGCGCGTATCTTAGATTCATTGCGCAATTAATTATTTTCATCGATTAACGAATAGGCGACAATGGATATGAAAATAATAATCAATTAAATTTTTTTATCAATCAATCAAATCAATTAAATTTTTTTTATTTTTCTTTCCAATTATTTTATCCGCATCGAATCCAGCTACGACGTTCCGCAATCTGTTTTTCATATTCGCAATATATTTTACGTTTTGTCGGTGCTGAGATGGTCGTCGGACCGCCGTGTTGTATATTTTCGTGCGGCGTTACTTGCGAGCGAATTATTTTTGGGCTATTTTTTTTTTTTTTCATGCTGATATTTCAACGCGTTATTTTTGTTTGTTCAGACGCGTAACCGAAATGATAAAATTAGGGAAAAAAACCGGAATGAAAACTGTTTTTTTTTTTTTTTCTGTGATTTAAAAGAGAAAAAATTTGACCATCGATCGTTCTTACCTTGTACAATTCTTCGTCGAATTGAGCCAGCTGAGCGACTTCCTGCATAGCGTCCTTGCGCATGAAAAAAGGTGTATAGAGAGGCTTGTAATCCTTGTCGAAGAGCTTTCTCAGGGCGTACTGAATCAGGGCGTGTTCCAAAAATACGGCGGGACCTGTAAGAAAGTATCCTCTCGCCCCGGCAACCGCCGCTCCTCTCTCCGCGTCCATACCGTCTATCATGTGAATCAGATCTACGTGAGAGTATTTTTTTCTTTGCTCGCAATCCCCGTAAGTTCTTTCAACCTGAAAATTCAACGATCGGTAACGAACGAAGGCGAGAAATAAATCAAAATCGATGAATAAAAAATGATAAAAAAAAAAAAAAAAAGCTCAGCCGCCGATACCTTGTTCTCGTCTTCGTCGTTGCTCACAGGAACCGACGAGTCCAGATGATTGCCGACCTCGCGTAGCGCAGAATTTCTCAGAGTTTCGGTTTTCAATAAATCCTCGGCGTTCGCGACTATCGCCTCGTCGATCAGTCCGCGAATTTTCTTGATTTGCGCGACGCTGAGGGGTTTTAGGTTATCGATACTCAGCGAATCGAGATCTTCGGTTATGCTCGCTGAAATATCGTCGTCGTCGCCGAGTGGCTCTTTCTTTTTCATTCTCTCGCCGATCTCTTTGCTGCACAAATTCTTCAATTTGTTGAAATTATCGGCCCGATGTCGCAGCTGCCTCCAATATTTGTCCTTCCCGATAACCGCATCGACCAGGGCAACATCCTTGAAGCGCTTACGCTGATTTTCGCGTACTTTCTCGGGATTGTTGCCCTTGTCCTCGCGAAACAGATCGAGATCGAGAACCATCGTGCACTTTATTCTCCCCGATGCAACGGTTTAAAAAAAAATTTTCTCTTCCTCTTTCCCACGTGGAAGTGACTTTTGACTTTCGGCGAAATGTTCGCGGGGCCAGGGGGAGAGGGGAAAAAAATCGTTGACGTCTCACAGAGGAATGTCACGATTGCAAGCTTGCAAGTTGCAAGTGCACTGACCGTCCGTGCGGACCCGCAGTGCTGGCGCATCGAGCCGTTCAGTGGCGCCACTAGCGGCTGGAAATCGAAGGAATAATTTCGTCGTACCGACCCCTCCTCAAATTCGGAGTAATTTTTGTCACAGAGTGCAACAAAATTCCCCCCCCCCCGCGATATGCAGCAAAGAAGAATCGTAAAAGTGTGCACAGTGAGAATGTTTTGGAGCTTCGTAAATCCATGCGACAATCCTTGGTATGTTTTTTTGCATCGAAAATGCTCCATACGCAGCCCCCTGCATCATCATTTATAGGGTTTTGAAGCAAAGATGAAATTGCACCGTTATGTTTCGTGAGTATTTTTTTTTCTCGCCGTTATTTTCTTCAGTAATGCGAAATCGCATACGCATATGTATTAATTGAGAAAGAGCCCAGCAGGTTTTTCTTCGAATCTCTGCGTATTATGGCGTAATAATGATTATTGCTTTGTGCACTATCTTTTTATATACGCAGGGATTTTAATTAATTTTCGCCATTTTATCGAAAAAAAAAAGAAAAATCAGATAGAAATTGCATTGAGACACTGAAATAGTTTTGCAATGCCGCGCATATTCCAGTTTGTTATCACTCGCGAGAGTTTTTACAGGAAATTTCAATACCATACGATTCATTATCCAGGGATTTTTTACGATACCCATTTATATGAATACAAATGAATGAATAAAGAGGTCAGCTTGGCGCCTCGTAAATTCCTCTATTATACACTCGTTATTGCGCGCAATCACAGCGCGACCAAACGATATATACGAAAAATATTTTGCCATTACGCGGACGATCGTTCTGTTGATTGTCTAGCCTCGTACCCTCAGCGGGAGAGGGGATCTAACGATAAGCGTCTAGCAAAGGAGATACATCCTGTAACGAGCAGACATTCTCGAGAGCTGCAGCTATACGAAACCCGCATAATGTTTTGACTCTTCCGATGTGCGTCACGATAAGTACGCTCCGCAATGACTTTGTTCTAACCACACGTACATGCGGTTTTTTATTATACATGTTATAGCAAATTTCGTGATCCTGAAAAAATGTCTCTGTGTACTTTTTATTTTTTATAAAAATATAATTCAACGACGGATCTTTCGATGATTCAAAGTCAAAGTAAAGAATTTTAAACTCTCAGCTCATATATATCAGCAATTGAATTAAATGAGATTTTGATGGAAAAAAGAAATACCCATCGAAATCTGAAACTCTCTGATTAACGTATAATTTTGTTTTATCATCAATGACGCAATAGCATCGTTCCTATTATAATTTCAATTTTAAACATACTATTAATAAATAAAATTTCTTTTCCCCCCATTCGATATCCACAATGATTTTCGTCATAAAAGCATGATTTTTTTTGTTTCTTCAACGTTTTAAATGAAATTGAAAATTGTCGATCTGAGCTTTTGCCTATCGCAACCAGTATGATGACATCTATTGTTTTTGAAATTAGAAATAAAAATGGCAAATAGATACGTGAAAGGTATGGATAAAATTAGAATTGAGAGAAATACGGTCGCAGAGAACGACTTATTAATTTTTTTTTCGGCTATAACCTCGTTTTTTCTACACCTTTTGGTCAATTAACTCGACGCACAATTGTATTGATGAATCTCGGGGGGAATCCTTACCTCTATCTTCGTCGATGACAAAGTTTGGGGTTCAAGCTTATACTTTCATACCCTACACACACATATATATATATATATGTATATATACATATAGTGTGTAAAGTGACGCTTTTGCGAGCGCCAACACAATGAGCTTACTCCTGTATTTAATATTGAATTATTCAAAAGTCACTGGTTTGTTGTATTCCACGAAAAGTTTGAGCCTTTATTTCCTTGATCCCTTCTCGCTCTCGAGCTTCGCTGATGAAAGAGAAGCTTTAAACTTTCATCCCCGCACATATATATATAATATTATATGAGGTATTCCATGTGAAGTGGACCACCTCCAGACCTCATCACCTCCAATCTCCTTCTTCTTTTAGGATTTTGAAGGTCTGAAGGAGGTCCACTTTACGTGGAATACCTCATTTATAGATATAGTTCTGTACATAAAAGTATCAGTGTGGGAATGAATTGTCGCTCGATATTCGGAAGAAGGCTTTGCACCTGATTTCACGATATATGCTAATGAGGTTTTGAAAATTCATCGTTCACGGATATACATTTGGTTTTTTTTTTTCTGCCGCTGTATACGCTTTACCCACATTAATTATGATAAATATCCTGTCTTTCGAGGTAACAAATTAAAAGTTTTTTTTTTTTTTCACGCTCAAATGACAATTTTCCAATAATATTTTACAGAAAATACGCTTTTTTTTCCAAAATTCGATCACTATTCGACTCGTATGTATTTCGAAGGAAAAAAAATTAACACGAGGCACTGATTGGCCAATTCAAAGTTCAACAATTAATATAATTTAAATGTATTTTTATCATTTATATTTAGAAAGTATGAAAAATATATTTTCGCATAGATATCTTTGTCTCTGGGAGTTTTTGAGAAATATTTGAAAAGTTTGATATTTTAAAACCTTTCCGAGGTCCAACAATCGATTTTTTTTTTTCTTTTATTGCTTCGAAAAATCCTCTTTGGCGACAAGTTTTATTCACATTCCGCAGTATTTGATGAAAAATTCGAAATTACATTGCGAAAGCGAGAAATATTGAATTTTTTTTTTTTTTTCTATTTTTCGTGAAATAAAATGCTAATCGACACGTCGTATACATATATGTGAGCAAGTACTCTCATTTCCGTACGCTTTCACGCTCGTAGAGTTGTCGAATCAAATGCCAATATGGGGGAGGTATTCATATTTCGCTGTGGCATTGATTTCCGCACTGCGCGCACGAGCTGCATTGTCAAAAGTCCGAGAGAAATACGAGAATGTGTATGCAGAAATTATATAGTGACAAAATTTTGACCTTCGATTCAAAGATTTGTGCGATAAAATGAACGGTTGAAAAATAATTTTTGTATTTTGAGATATACATTCGAATTTTCGGAAAAAAAAAAACGTTTCGTATCCGTAATCGAAAAATAATAACAATCGCGATTGAAAGATTTTTGATTGTCTCAGTTTTTTTTTGCGAATGACAATCAATTGATACTCGAATTTGATGCAACTTGGACAAAAGTTACAGGCAACATGATGGAATAATTCTCAAAATTATCACCGAAGAAATTTTTTTTATGTTCATTATCAAATGAAAATATTCACGTTTGTTCGATTGGACCAATGAAAAGGCAAATTTTTCGATCGAATTGATCTTTTTCATGGTTCGTGAATCAAAAATTTCAATTTTGCATTCAAATATACGAGTGACCACTCTTGCTATGCGAATATGAAATTTGGCATGCAAAACTGGAGTGAGGTTTTTCGGCTCTCGAAATACTTATCAAAAAATTATTTTTTCTGTTTTGCTAATTTTGAGGGACCAAAATTTGTGACGTCAATGAAAAATCCATCCTGGCTCATAAATCCATATCTTCTCCTGAAAATTTCATTCTTAAATTCACGATAAACCGGTTTTTGACTGAAAAAGTTTTAATTCAAGTGACAGACTTGAAAAAAACAATCGTTTAAAAATCAATAATTAAGTAATAGTAGTAAAAAAAAAAAACTTATAATACAATTAATACACGGATAAAATTCCATTTTCCCACAAGTCACTTTGTCTAAAATGTTTATAAAACTCGCTCCCTTTGGTATAAAAATTTTTATACCAATTCTCCAATTCGCGTTTCTTTATTCACTCGATTTTTCGATTGATACAATTTTCTTTCACGCGTATGCAGTATCTTCATGAGGTATATGATGCATATTTATGGAGAGAGGCGAGAAACCGAGATAGGTAAACGTCAAGATGGATGTAAAATCGTATCGAAATTTAGAATCGAGGCAAGCAGCAAAGGCCAAAGTATAATACAGCGCAGGGAAGCACGACAATAACGTGTCGTTTTCCTTACTTCCGGTAAAGCAATAAAATCGTACAACGACATTCGATACTTTAAATATTTACGATGAGCACAATACACATACATAAATAAATACTCTCACTTGTTTATTTATCATATATAAATATGTACGATATTTTCGATAAATTTGCAACAAAAAATAATTCGATTAAAAAAATTTCGTAATTGCCCCGGGGAGTGATATGAGCGCGCTATCTTTTACAATTCTTTTTCTCTTCTTTTCGAACTTTGCCAGAGCAAGAATAGTTTCTCATTCGTGCTGTATCATCCATTAATTAAGTACGCTATTAGTCACAAAGTTAATGCACGTTCTTCGTGATAATAATAATTATCATTAGAATGATTGATAATGAATTTTCGGGTCGTGTATATCAATCGATTCGTTCGGATATTGCTACAAATTTTTTTAAATAAAAAAAATGGCTTCTTGCGAATGTACTGAAAGCTTGGCTTGATAAATCTTCAAAAATTCGTATAAAACCCTTAGTGGCTTGTCCATCGCTCCTCCCATTTCAATGGAACTTTTAAAAATAGTAAGATACTACAGACTCGATTAATCTTGAACTTATATCTTGCGCGCCGTATATCGATGGTATTTGCCTTGTACGCGCACCGAAGAGCGAGAAAATTTTATGATTTATTTGCCGAGTCATAAAACGCAGGAATCAATTTCATTTCCGAGAGTCAAACGATCAAGTAGACATATATATATATATACGATCCTCGTGGGTCAAGCCTTTACTTTGAAAATCGTATCAATTCGTATTTCTTGGGGAAAGAAAAAAAAAAAAAAATAGTCAAAGAAACGTGATTTCTCACAAAATTCGACGCGCCTCGGTCTTTTTCGTTAATATATTTTTAATTTCGTTGCAACGTGACTGATAAATTTTCGGGACCATTGACGCGATGCGTTGAAGCTATACATGTACAGGATACGGAAAGGAGCTTATAATTCGAAAAAGCTTCTAACCGATTCACGTTTTTATATCCTTTCCTCTATCTGCCGATGATTTTTCACGAATCTCGTAAATCCCACAAGAGCACGAGCTATATCTATACTCTGCACACACACACACACACACATACCCATATATAAATGTATGTCTAGAACGAAATGAGGCGAAGACGTATTGCTCTCGTGAGCGAGACGAGACTTAACGATCCAAGTCTTCGGGGCGCCAAATACGGTAGCGTCTGCTTTCCTCTCCTCATCCCTCAGAGCCCCTTAACGTATTAACAAAGAGAGAAAGAGCACAAAAAAATCAACTCTGAGCGCAACTTTTCCTGATTTTTACAATCGACCGTTTAAACCCAGCTAATATAACGACCCAGTTTGCTTATATCAAGTTTAAAACCGAGAGACATTTCCCATCTATACTCTACGAAAGGGTTGCATAGCGAACATTATTTTACCCTAAATCGATAATGAATGATCGATAATGAATTTTCATGAATTATGAGAGGATTTTTCTTTTTTCTACACTTATGAGGTGACACTTTTTTTTTTTAGAACTCGGGTTTAGATTCCCATTTTCTATGGTACACTTCATTCAAATATAATGATCATCCATTGCAGGCTGCGAGTTTTAATTTGAGCGAATTTCAAAGCCGAGGAAGTATTCGATTGTGAAGAAAAAGAAAAACATTGACTGCTGTAGCAGATAAGAGGGTAATAGAAGACATTAGTAGCCACGTTTTTTTTTTTTTCACAGTATTGACGTCGTATCAATGATATGTGCAAACTTGTGTACAATATACATTGATATATATATATATATATATAGATATAGTTATAAGCGGGCTAGGATGAATCATGAGCAACGTTATTGATTCCGAGAGCTGCCTTTTACATGCAATACGTGACTTAAGAGCTCGGTGAAAGCAATTTTCTCGCCATCTTTTTTCTTTCTCTCGTATTCGCGGTTAGAGAACGTTTCGCAGCTCTTTCATCTGGAATCTCAAAGACGTATAACCGACATTTATCTCGGTAATGCAACTCAATTGATCCGGAATTTTCGTACTACCGAGGGGATTTATTATTTTTATCGTCTTTTGCCCCCCACATGATATGAGGTAAAAATTTGCATTCGCATTATATCATACTTTCCCCATAGAGTAATGACGTCTTTTGGATAAACAATGTTTTTGATAGCCGCATTTAATTTTTGAAAAACATTTAAATATGAAAGAAATCAGATTCGCGATCTTAATTTTTGGTTTGCGATCAAAGCATCGTAAATTTGACGACAGGAAATTAATTTTCACTTGCCAAAAAAATTGTTTCGCTTCGCGCGAAATAGCCCATAACTGATGATGTACCATTGCGGTCGAAGAATAATTTCATTAAGGCGATAAACCGATTGAATCCTTTGCATCCCTCCGTCGCGCTCTGTCGTTCGGGAACTATATGCGCGGGTTTTTACGAACGCGGTTGTCCCTGACCGTGGCTGTGTATTAAACGAATTTTCAATACCGGATGTTGCTAGCAACGCCCGGTGAAAGCCACGCAAAAGTGATCGACACGAATCGTCCGTCAGAGTTTTCTCGTCCTTCGCGCTATATTCGATTATTCCTAAATTCGTCAACAACGTCGTTCGACGCAATTGTGAATTGAATAGAAAACAAAAAGAAGAAGAAGAACGCGTAAAATCGAATAGGTTTTTTGTACCTTCGAAACGAATAATATTGTCGATATTCGAGGTGTCTGCAATAATAATATTGAGGCTTTTGAGCAACATTTATTCCCCTTTCGTCTCTGTATGCATCTCTAGCCGTGAAATAAAAATTGAAAGGACTCTATCATGAGAATCTTTTTAAAATGACAACGATTCATGTTTCTTTTTTTGGTTGCCTCTCGTTGAAAAATTTTAAACTTTATCTCTTCATCTTTTTTTTTTTTAAACCTCCCACGCGTATCTCTCGTTAGTTTTCATTTACCCATCGATGAAGCAAAGGGAACACACCCATACATGAAATTCGATGATCATAGTTTGCATATATGGGCGATAACCTCTGCCAGCAATGAGAAACTTTCCCCGCAATGTTCCTTTTCCGTGTTCCCGCAAAGTCCGCACTTCCGGTACAGAGAGTTTACGGTGAAAATTGTCTCGATGTTATGCCATAAGAGGCAAAAAGACGTAACCCCGCATCGGTTTGCTCATTGAATCGCGTGAGTAACGTCCTTAACTATTTTCCAACAGTCGACATATCAAATGTGTGCGCACGTGTTTGCCATTGCAGTGGCACTAACGGAATCCTTGCAGTTACAAAGTAGCCATATACGTACTCGCACATATGCTTGTCCCAGATATATAGGTGCATTGTCTATGTTACACTATGTACAGTATTGTCCTATGTTCCACCATTATGATTATAGCCGTCATTCGTACGAATAGCCAACAGCAGGGCTCTGCGTTTAGTTTTTCCAGAACAAGTATATATACATATATATATCTCGATATAATAGTCATTTGATAAAAAGATATACATACGGTCATTGAAAGTTGAGGCAATGGCCACCAACAATTATTGACAATACTTTTATTATTTCGCATTTTTTTTTTTTCACCCTACTTTTTTCCCCTTCGGAGTAATTTTCTCGCCATTTCTCGGCGTGATATTATATTAAAATGGGGTGTATAACGCAATTTGCATAGCGACAATGGCACAAGGCGTCGGGTCGCGCGGTAGACGCAAAAAGAAAGGACACGATAAATGATAATACAACCCTCAAACTTCGTGACCGTAGTACTCTCAGCGTTATAACTATACGCGTGGACGAGTGCGTGTGGTTTTTTTTTCTTTCTATACAGCGCTTTGCGTACATTAAATTTACCTTAACAGGGAAAATGATACTAACAGGGACGAGAAGTACGATGAAATAAAAGAAAAGATGTACACGTATATAAGAACGTTCCAGGCCAAATCCCATACCAATGTCACAATTTTTATTCATCTTTATCCATTTTAGCGGACTCTTTTCGGAATGCAAAACTCGTTTTTCACGCCCCATGAATATAATGAAAAGATCGAATCTCGTTTATGCACTTTCTGATCATTTTTCGAAATTATCACTCGACTTCTTTTTTTTTTTATCGCTGCAATAATGAAACATGAATATAATGATTCTTTATTCTCCCCATCTATGTTACTTACCCAATAGACCCAAGCAAATATATGTAGCACAAAGATATGTTTCGAAATTTTGTAAACTTTACAGTCCCTATATAGGATCAGATCCCGAGCTCTTCTATGCACAAAGTTTACCGGAGAATCATATCGAAATTTGAGGAGATGTGGACTAGAGAGTAAAGTGATAATTGAAAAATAATAGTGGAGATAGTTGACTTTTCTGTGTATATATATCTCGGCGATTTTTCGTGAAAAAGAGAGAAAGTGAGAAACGTGCTCAAAGTTCGTTTTGTGCTTTTCATCGTCTTGGGACTGGGGGAAAAAAAAAAAAAGATCGACGAGGTAGAAAAGTAAGCTTTGATATTCGAGAGAGCGATATCGAGATGAGAAATGGGGGTCAGAAAGCACACGATGAAAGGGGATGGATGAATAGTCCGAAGCATAACGAATTATATTTTTGTTTGAGGAATTTTCTACTCTGAATTAGGAAAAAAAAAACTAAAATTCTGCCGATTGATCGTTAAAAAAAGGCCATTTGTCTTCCCTATTCATGCTACAAGTATGAGCACCGTTGAAACAATTATCATTTTTTTTTTTCATAAAGTCATTTATTATTATTATTTTTTTCAATCACAAGCGGTGCTAATTTTCCACCTGAATATTTAAATACCCAAAGTTCATGATGCACGAAAATTTATACACAAATTCAACGCAGGGAAAGTAACGTTAAAGGGACTCGATAATGTCAAGCAATGATAATATTCCCTGTTATTGGATGAAACTTTTGTTCATACTGACTTTAATCGAAAATGCATTGCACTCACCTTGTCAGATAGATCCTTCGAACGAAACGAGAGCACGAGATATATATTTCTCGTCGACACACACATACACACACACATGTACACCTAACTTTTCCCCGATGTAGATTTTCAACAATTCTCTCCTCTATACTGAATCGAATTCTTCCGCAAAATCAACTCTGACAGTAGAATTTCCAAACCCTGCTCTCATATATATATAGAATACACGTTGAATTTCATACTCTTCAATGCACTACTTTTTTTTCTCTATCATCGATAGATTGAAATAGCAATCGAGTGAAAATAAAATATTTCGTTTTCCAATAATCAATAATAATTCAGGATAATTATTCTCTTGTGGAAAACTACTAATTCTTTTGTAAAATAGTTGATTATTAAAAATTTTATAATCAAATCTAAATTAAAGGTTTTTCATTCTCGTCGAATAGAATCAAATGGAATATACCAGAGCTGGGCAGTACTTCAAGTATTGTATTTAAATTTTCAAGTACATGCCATGTACTTAAAGTAATTGCAATTAAAAATTCAAGTACTTTTTCAAGTACCAAGTATGAAGTACTTTTGAATACGTTTTGCTATATGGTTGCATGTATAACGCCTTTGAATGTATAATTGAGGAACGTACTGCGCTAATCTTTGGTTAAGATTGTAAGGAATGACCGTTCAAAGGCTCGAGCTACAGTAGTTACGATGTCATTGTCAATGCATGGCTCCATTTTTTACAATCCGTGTATTATATTCTTTATTTTATCTTCTTCAAACCTGAAGTTAAACAAATCTTAATTACAATCTTCAATGCTATTTTTTTTAACATTGTTTCTAATTCTTTGTTTAAATATTTCTGTTTCAATCTGCCTATAACCTGAGTGAATTGCACAATGTGAAAATATGTTTTGATCCAAAAAGTACTCGAATAAAAATCAAATGAGTTTAAAGAGCACGTAATAAATCAAACATGAGTACTAGAACTTACGAGATTTATACCTGAAATCTTGAAAAGTATTTGATGCTTGACGTACTTCGAGTACTTGGTACCTCAAGTAATCCAAATTTTTAGTACTTCAAGTATTCACGGTACTTGGCTCTTGAAATAGACAAGTACTTCAAGTACTTGCGGTACTACATTGTACTTTGAACTTGAAGTACTTTCTGGTACTTTTCACAGCTCTGGAATATACCTTGAATATCGTATTTTTTAATGCAATTGTTTCTTTTTTACTAAAAATGTACCTAAAAATACCAATACACCGTTCAGAGGAATTATTCAAAATTATCAAAGTTCTATCGGACCTTTAATTATTTAAAAAAAAAAAAAATATTCAAGCGACGCGTTGATTAAAAAAAAAATTAAACATGGATATATATATATGTATATTATTAAGGGGGACACGAAAATACATGCGGAGAAGAATTTTTTTAAAAATCGAGATAAACTATCATGAGGCACCTGTGGCTGCTGGTGGATGAGTATGCTGGGGTGTGCATCGGTATCGAGAAAGTCGAGTTCTCGCGGTGTTACAGAGAATTGAGAGGGTTACATACATACAGAGGGGTGAATTTATGACATGTCGCGGGGGTGGCTCGTGTCGGCTCTCCCTTGGAACATGTAGCGTGTGGGGCATGGAACTGCCTGATTGGACGAGGGTGGGCGTTGTTGGAGGGTGGAAGGGAGCTTCATCTCGCGCTTCCGAGAATCGCGAAGTCGCGGGCTCATATAAAAGCATTCCCCGAGTCCGAGTATCTCTCACAACTACCCTCGTCCTTCGTCCGAGAGCAACACGAAACATCAACGAAATCGTCCAATTTACATCGCTTCCTTTTGGTGAGTCCCGTCACGTATCGTCCATTCGGTTATACACGTAATTCAACAACGAACCCTTTGTTCTATTTTTTTTTCAATTTTTACTACCCAAGTCCCCTATATTGTCCTCTCGAGGGATTCGCGAGAATGAATACGATCATTTTTTTTTTAATTATCTTTCGAATCGGAGTAAAAAAAAATAAATTAAATCAAATTGAACATTCAGTGAAGGAATAAATTAGTCAATTACAACAAAAATCGATTATATTTTATATAGGGGAAAAAATATACATTTAATAAATTGAAATACGTTTTTTTTTTAAATATTACCGAACGTAATTAATAAAATTCCAACCAACGTCACGGCCATCCAGATAAATCATATCATGGAACAAAATTAATTTGATTTTATTCTTATTAATTTTATCTTGTGACTCTTGGATAAAATTTTTGCGACAGTGTCTTTCGTTTCCAAAGTGTTCTCGTGAAAAAATCTAAATTAAAACAAGATTAAGACATGTTTTTTTTTTCTTATACGAACAAAGGAAGCAAAAAGTTATAAATAATTCATATGGATTGGATCCGTTTTACATAAATATTTGCTGTGCACACGTGTTGCGCTTTTCCCGTCTTATAGAGCAGCGAGCTCTGCCTTTTCGTAAAGGTGACAAATGAAATTACCTCGTAGATTGCTCCGCATTCTTCGCGCTGTTGTAAACGTATAGCATTGTAAAATTGACAGGTTCCGCTGTTATTTGACAAGTGAACGTTGACAAATGACTTGAGACTGGCGAAATTGCTAAACAAATACACGCGCAGATACACTGCTATAAATTTTTTTTTTTTGTTTTTCGTACACTCGGAAAATAATTGACAAATCCTGTTTGGCCGAAATTTCCTCAACTCAATCCTTCTACTGAAAATAATGTAAATTCAAATGAATCAACGAATAAGTGTCGTTAAAAATTACCTAAATATTTTAAGCCCTGCGTAGCTTATTCAAAATCAATTAAAATTCGTTTGACCTGACTAAGGCTTTATTCGTCAAACAATCGGGGAATATTAACGAAAAGAGTTGGAGGTAAAGACAAGTTATAATTTAGTCAGGATTTTTTCGGAAGGAAAGTGTTAATTCGGTTAACCAACTGTAGCTATTGCCACACGAACACGCGTCTTCCTTTAATAGACATTCCTCCTGCAGCTTTTCTTCACCGCCAACAAACTATAAGATTTGTAACCGTATGCGCGCGTGCGTGTGTGTGTGTATTGCCCAATATGAGATGAAAACTTACCACGATCGTTACTCGACACATATTGGTCAAAGTTCCTCTCGCTTTGTCTCGTGATACCACACCATTCACAAATGCAATCATAAACCTCAACGTAAATATATGCTTCGAGTGCTCAATGGAAAAATAAAGGCATATAAATCACACGTATCGTTACTCATTAAATGAGAAAACTTTTTGGGATAGTATACCGTACATAATATCCAATTCATACGTAATATACCGAAGATTCCATGATAAATCAAAGTATTAGAGGGCAAAGTACCAGAAAGTACTTCAAGTACAAATTACTGCAAGTATTTGAAGTACTCTTGTATTTCAAGTACCGAGTACCATAAATACTTGAAGCACTAAACATTGGAAGTACTTGAGGTACCAAGTATTTGAAGTACGTCAAGTATCAAATACTTTTCAAGATTTCAGGTATACATGTCGTAAATTCTAGTACTTATATTTGATTTCTTACGTACTTTTCAAACTCATTTGATTCTGATTCGAGTACTTTTTGTAACAAAACATATTTTCACATTGTGCAATTCACTCAGGCTAGGCAGATTGGAACAGAAATATTTAAACGAAGAATCAGAAATAATTTTAAAAAATAGCATTGACGATTTTAATTAAAAGATTTATTTAGCTTCCGGTTTGAAAAAGAAAAAATAAAGAATATAATACACGGATTGTTAAAAACGGAGCCATGCATTGACAGTGACACCGTGACTACCGTAGCTCCGAGCCTTTGAACGGTCATTCCTCGCAATCTTAACCAAAGATGGTGCAGAACATTCCTCAATTATATATTCAAAGACGTTATACATGCAACCATATAGCAAGGCGTATTCAAAAGTACTTCGTACTTGATACTTGAAAAATTACTTGAATTTTTAATTGCAAATACTTTAAGTACATGGCAGGTACTCGAAAATTTAAGTACAATATTGGAAATACTTTTTGAGTACTTTGTACTTCAAGTTACTTTCAGTACATCGCAAGTACCGGGTACTTAAAGTACTGCCTAGCTCTCTTATAAAACATCGAACGCTCTGCCATTTCGTGGATTCTTTTTTTTTTTTTTAATTAAAAAAAAATATATTCAACTTAACTTTTTTCTAATTTTTATACAAACCTACACGAGTTCGTTAATCGTTATTTTGAAAATTTAACAAATTAAATTCCATTCCTTCGATCCACTCTTCGTGCGTGCACTGGAAATCCCGGACTCGACAAGTTTTCGTATACTCAGGAGAGAGAGAGAGAGAGAGAGAGAGAGAAAGCAGCTCGAATTTTTCGCGATCAACTGGTGGCATATTGTAAATACGAAAAATATCGGAACACCCCTCGCGAAGTTTTGTCGGCACGAAATGTAGGGTCATTGACGCGAGGTTATACGATATTATCGCGACTATAACTATATATGTATACACGTATATACGCGATTCAGAGTTCGTCACTCAGGGGTAAAATGAAAGGGGTTGATGACATCGGCATAATGTTTCGATAAGAAGGGTGATATCGTCTGTTGTGCGAGCCCGGAAGACGCGGGATTCAACTTACGAAAGGGTTGTTCGTAAAAAGAAGAAGAAAAAAAAAAACAACGACGAGGGGTGCAAAAAAGAAAATACGTATCAGCCCTCATATTTAGCGAATTGAATTTATATCTATCATTACTCTCTCCCTTGTTTTCTCCTTCTGTGGATTTTCTCTCATGGACGATACGGAGATTATCGACGTTTCACCCCTCAGTACACGTTCCTCGCACGATACAATATTGATATTTTTATTGTACGACGAACCGGTAAATGCAAGATCGTGTAGCCCTCGTAAAAGCAATACTACACAGTGTTGAAAATTTCATAACGAGAAATTTCACATTTTATGCAATTCCAAAAGTATTTTATGAAAATTCGAATGAATACTAGATAGAAATTTTTAGAGACAGCGGCAACGAGAAACGCTCTCTGCCATTGCAGTCGGAGACAATTTTATCCTTACCCGTGTGTTGCGCACAGACCAGATGCTCCGAAACTTTGTTAAATTCTCGCAGTGTATCTGCCATAATAAATTTTCATACGGTATAGCTGGGTACTTGCAGAATGGCGTATTTTGCACCATACTCGTTCAGAAACGTCGCCCCCCCCCCCCCCTTTCTTACCTCTTTACGACCTCTTGTTGAACGTAATTTGATCGAAACTGCACTTTCATGCACGTAAAACCCAACAATAAAAAAAAAAACTATGCAAGCAATAGTATAGTCCAAAGGTAGTCAGTGCTAATAATAACAAAATTCCATGATTTATAATTTTTTATTTCAAATAATTGTAGAATGGTACGATAATTTATACAGATAAATAAAAAAAGTTGAAAAAATTAAATTAATATTTATTTTTACAAATATCATGTTTTAGTCATTATTTCATTCTTCGTCGATCTCTCTCTCTCTCTCTCCCTCTTTACCGATGTATATTCGTATACCGTGTGCATGCACTTTTATTGCTCATTCTTGTTTTTCTCGATGCCCCGCGAGTGGCTCTATGATCATTTTTCCGCATGCACTCGCGGGGAGGGAAGGAAAAAAACCTCCCTGAATCCCTCCGCTCACGCGTAATTTCACAACGTCCAAACGCCACCTTATACGTATACAAAACGACGGATTTTCCATGGTCCCTTTTAAACGTCATCCAATTATACATCGGAGTGTCTGGCTATGAAAGAAGAAATAAGGTTTGCACGAGCATTAAGGTAATGGGAAGTTTGAAAAATCGTTTTTTAGATTCCATCAGACTACGGAATTGCAACCACGCGTATATAGTCCCCTCGCCGTATACACATCGTGTACATCTATATCAAATTATTTTCACTGTAGTCATTATTAATTTGTTGTATCTATAAATTTATACAGAAGAAATATTTAAAACAAAATATTTATATGAAAATTTTTGCACAATTGCTTTTCATAATCGAATCTTTCGAGGAATTTTAATTTACGAAAACGAAAATGAATAATCATTTCAATTGTGTACATTTTTTTATTTCAACGACGAATAAATGTAAATTTTTTTAAAAATTTATCTGACGAACATAGGGATTAAAAAAAATAAAATTAAAGCTTAGTCACACCCACGAAAAGGCTCGTAAAGAAAGTTCGAATTCATGGCAGATCGTTAATTCCGTAGATCACCGTTACTATGTGAAAGGCGAAGATTACTCTCTGCCTCTGCAGTTTACAGGCTGCACCCTGAAATAACGTTCGCGTAGAATGCAAGGGAAAAAAAAACCAAAATTCACGGTGGTAGGTTCGGCGTTGATTCGTCTCTGTTCATCTCGTCACGAGTCATTGCCTGGTAAAATACATTCTAATTGGGTGTTATACGTTCATTCGAAGGAATTTTTCAGTCATTTTCGATCGATACGACACGTTAGTCATGTCTTTTTTTTTCACCATACTTGCTTTTGTGTAATAATCAATATTAAATAAATTGTGAAGTCAATCAACAGTATAGGTGAAGCGATTTTAATTATTTTTTTTTTACACGCAATTGGCTATCAGAAAAAGAAAGAGTCACTCACAGGATTCGATGTTTTTTTCGGTTTCCGCATATGGACTTTTGTTTACCGTCAATTAAAGTGTCACACCTGAAATAGTTTAGGTAGAAAAAAATTTATGTCGAAAGATGAGAATTTGATTTTTCATTTTTTTCCCTTTTTTTTTATCGAATTCATGATGAATAACTGCTGGTAAAAAATTTTTTTACGCTCACAGCTGCCAGGTTTGTGTCTTAAATAACGTGCTCTTAAAATTTTATCATTCCAGTTTCATGTTTAAACTGGGTCCCAAACGGATGTTCACTTTATTATTTCACTATTTTTCAAAACTATCGTTCATAATAAGTGAAAAAAAAAAATTATTTTTTTAAACCACCCCAATATATATATATTTGTATAATATCTGTAATTGAAACAACCCAATTGCGCGATATCGATCAGGGAAGAGGATATAATATATACACATCCACATAACTCCTGCTAATATGCATATAATCAATCTATTTATCCATTAGTACATGATTTACATTCGAAATGCGCAAGTTGTGTGGCATATTAAATTGAGAAGTCGTTACAGATAAAGCTCGTGTAAATATGAATTTAAATCTATACAAATCGTTCGTGAATGACGAATTTTTTTTAGCAGGATCGAATAGATCATATTCCCTGTGTATCGATGGCCCTTCTCATTTAAATTGCTCTCCCCGTATATCTCAGGGAATAATCACGATCATCGTAAGCCGAATAACAAAGATAGTTTGTCACACAAACAAACTTTTCATTTCCAATATTCTTTTTAAAAAATGCAATACAAATTTTATAGCCATTCAACTACAAGTCGTTGCATTGTCGAGAAAATTGCACTAGTTTGAAAAAATGTTCGATAGTAAGTATATTTATTATAATTTTAGTAGTTAATCTTCCAACGAACAGATATTTTTTTCCAAGTTTCATTTTCATCGCACTGCTGCAGTCAAGAATTCGTTAGCGTACTGAAGTAGCTGTAAATTTGCATAAAAAAAAAAAGCCGAGAGTGGGAACGGAGGAAAAAGCACAAGAAGAGTAAACGAACTTGAAAAATAGCTACGCTAATCGTATAGCTGAGTCACTCGGTGATTCTATAAAAAAAAATAGACGCCTCACAGTAATGTATAGGGCTCCGGGTTGTGTAAAATGCAAAATCATTTTTTTTGTCACTCTTTTGGTATGAGAAAGAAAAAAAAAAGGATCGGGAGCCCCTCTTTTGCAAAACGCAATCCGAGCAAACGCGAAGTAAATGATGAATCTAAACGTCAAAGTCTATATATATATATATATATATCACGATCGAAGACGCGTAAAGTATTTCATTCTCCAGGGAGAATAAAACTCCGTGGAGGGGAGATTAATATCACCCATGATGTATCTTTCGCTTTTGAATGATTTACGAGTCATGTAAACTGCGCGATTAAATTGCTTCGTCGATTACAGAAACATATGCTAAATTTTTCGCTAAAAAAGTCAATCCTCGTCTCCTATAATTCATGGACAATTCAGAGTTTTCACCGCGAAAACTGTTATAAATTCACGATTCTTATCTCAATGTTCGATCTAAATTTTCAACAAACTTCATTGAAAAATCACATTTTTAATTTTTGTTTCTCCTCTCTTTCTCTTTTCTCAACTTTGCCAATTATTCGAAATACAATTAATGAAACAAACCCGAATATAATCGACGAAAAATTCACCGGACTGGAAAAAAAACACCCCTCAATCACCGAGCAGATAAAATTACCACGTGGTCGTGACTATATTTTGCGATATTTTGCGTCAGGTTTCCTCAAAAATTGCCCGAACGAATAACGAGAGTGAAACAGATATAGGCCGAGAGTCGATGTACAGTACATCGGGATGCCAGGTCGAATTTACCGCGAGTTTGAATTCAAAGTTCTCTATATATATATATATATATCTCGTCTTCCGGAAAACGCCTCGTGCCCGATTAACCGGCAACCCACTTGGAAATTCCTTAGCCAATAATGTAATCACCGAGAATCCGAAGTTAATCGGAACATTGATGGAGCAATTAAGCCATTCGATCGCGGTTGATCTGTAGATAATGTGTTTCAAACTCGCGAGAAGTAGAGAAATCTCTCCCCCACCCCACTTCCTCCCTTCCTCCGTCTTTAAAATTCTTGAATTACTCGAAAATTGAAGTGGAGGCTAAAATGAAAAAAAAAGTTTCGAGAGATAGACAAGGATCGGGTGCGGCAGGTGGAGCATCAATGAAAAAGCTCTCCATTGCGAGATATATAGCAACGAGAGAAAAGGGCTTACCTGTGAGGAAAAGTTTTTTTTTTAATCACAACAAAAAACAACGTCGACTATACGAAAAATAAATAAATCTTTCGTATACAAGTTCAATCATATACGTGCATTTATCCTAATCTCGCGAAAATCTCATCTCCGCGAAACGTGTGTGTCCTCCCCGCGCGTGTATCGCGTGGACGTTAGAAGAGGCAAAATGCAAAATCGATCACATATATCGATGGACTAATGCCAAAGGGGCGTATCGGTTATGTATAACCATAGCTTATACGCCCCTATGAAATTTAACCATCGATATAGAGGTGCGAGCTTTGATCGAAGTGACGTATATGAATTTGACCCAGTGGAATTTTTGTTTTACTTTTATTTTCTTTCCGTGCACACAATCGTTGTATCTCTCGCCAATTTTGTCGATCTAATTGCCAGAAGCGAATCTCCAATACACCTCCCCGTACACGCGACTTTTTATTTTATTGTTTTTTTTTTACGCGTATATATCAGACCTCCGTGTCGATGACTTCGAATCGAAGAGGCATACGCGAGTGCTTCATGCGCCTTTTTTACGCCCTTGTGGCTCCGAGCCATCATCGACATGTACATACGAGCCATTTCTTTCGACCCGGCGAGGAACACTCCGTGTGTGCCGCACACGTGATATCGTGTTACGGTTTTTTTTTCCTCCGAGTTAGAATGAGGCAATCCTTGAAACGGGAGAGCACCGCAGAGGATCGAGAGAGAGTTAGAGAGGAAAGCAGAGTTGTGTATATATATATATATACGCGAAATGGCAAAACGAGTAAACTTTAGTGCCATTGTGCGCGAGCACCCGCGCGTTGGCCTTTCGAGTTCCGCGTGTGGGGTGTACCACAAAAAGACGACGAGAGCCAAAAAGTGACGATGAAAAAAGGGACAAGAAACGGAGGCGAAAAATAACAAAGACAAGAGCAAACGAACGGAAAAAATTTAACAAAAAGTGAAACGAGTCCCGCATTGATGTTATTATACGATTTTTATATATTTTTTTTTATTCGCGACTGCGCTACAGCTGTAAAATGTTTGCCTCACTCGAGAAAAACCTAAATTATTATAAAAAAAGAAACGTAAATCGAAAAATATTGGCCATTGCCTATATTCACGGAGTGGCATACAGGAATTGCAAATGATCAACTTCAAACGTGCCTCTCGCTAGTCTATAGGTCTTCATTTTCGAGATCGCACATTGCAATGTCTATTCGATTTTCGAGTGACCATATATCTTGACATTTTCCACATCCACTTTCACCCAGTCCCACAAACGCCGTTAATCGCGCGCGAAGAATGTGCAAGTGCGGTGTCTGCTGAACAATAGCAACAATGATGACAATGACAATAATTAGCAGACACTTGTGCATTCTGCCACGAGTACGGGTAACAGATGCGAGACAACGCGACGCGAAAGGGTCTTCCTAAATCTCAAATATAGTTGTCGTCGATGAAATTGTTCGCAATACATCCAAGGCGTTATTGTTTCATGCTTTCTCGTATTTTCTACCGCAAAATTACAAAAATAAAAAAAAAACAGCCCGCAGCATACGTTCGATCTAAATCGACGAACAAGCGTGCATCGTGACGGAGAATTCGCGAAAAATAAAACGCAGGCAAATGTATATTTTATTTCGTTGAAAGTCGCGTCAGATTGGCGTCCCCTTTCGAGCCATAGACTTTTTTTTTCTCGTTGTACGGGCTTAAAAGAATTTTCTTCAGACTCGCTCTCTGCTCATCTCCCGTAACTAATGCAAAGTAAATTTCATTTCAATAAAACTTACCGTTCTGTTCATTGAACTTGTGTGCGCTTGTCTGGAAAAAAAAGTCTCGGCGAGTGATATTCTCGGCAAGTCGATCGACTTTTTCGCAGGTCAAGATTTCCTCAAAATTCACGAGTTTTCGATTAAGATAGGCTCGATTGATATGAATAGCATCTTTGAAAAAAAAAAGGCTTCGCGAGCTTGGAAAAGCGGATTTAACACCGAACGAACCTCAACAATCGACAATCTTCCTGGGGTGAATGAAGTAAGAATCGAGAGCTAAATTTTTCTTTTTTCCAGCAAAAAAAAATGTTCCCTGCAATTGTCAAGCTGGGAGAATCGAAATTTACGTTGTTTTTTTTTTTTTTTTTTTTTTTTTTGGAGCAACGTTTTTTTTATAGTCCCATGGCAGTGCGAACAATTTTGCGAGCTCCGGAAATTCGATACTCGATCGCCAGTCATGCAATTCGAAACGCGGTCGAGTGTGCCTGCGTGGAGTATTTTTTTTTACTTCGATTCTGTTATCCGGGTGTCCTGTTGTTCTAAAAAATTCGGAAAAGGCTTCTATTTATATACGATGTGACGTGTGAAATCGTGCTCTTCACTTCAATTCTCTCGAATTCTTTCTGTTATCAATTTGCTCATTTTTCAGCTTTATAAATATTAGGGTGGTCGTTAATTTTTAATATATACTTGTAAAACAGTGTCTGAATTATTTTAGATTTTTAGCTTCATTGGAAAGGATGCCGAAATCGATTTGAAAGTGGAAAACAAAAGTACAAGAAAAAAAAAAAAAATTCTCAACTTTCGAGTAAAAAAAAAAACTATTCTTGAATGAATTTTATTTGGTCAGAAAAATAGTTTTCTTTTAACTCGAAAATCGAATTAATTTGATTTGGTCATAAAAAAATAGTTTTAATTAATTTTTACTCGAAAATTCAGAATAAAAATTTCCAGAAAACATTTTATAGAATTTTTTGGAATAAAAATACTTTTTTATAATCTGATAAAATTGATTCAAACGAAGTTCTTTTTTTTTTTTAATCGAAAATTGACAGATTTCTTTCTCCAGTAAAAACTTTTTTTTTCCAATTTAAAATTGATTTTGGCACCCTTTCCAATCAAGCTAAAAATCTGAAATAATTTACACATTGTTCTCTCATCATTATCTATCGATTCAAGGGGTGGCAAGTATATGTTAAAAATTAACGACCACCCTAAGATCTATATACATATATGCTTAATTGAAAAATGTCCGTCGCATGATTGTTTATTTTTTTTTTTATTTTCATTCAATCGTCTTGCACATTTATTATTTTACTATTTTTCTCGCAGATAAACACGTTTTAAGAGTCTCCCTTTAAATCTTAAAATTCCTGAGAGTCCAAAGGTTAATTAATATTGAAAAACGAAACAACAAAATCGACTGTTTAGCTACGATGTTATCGAAAATTTTCACTCACATTTTCGTGGTGCAGGAAGAAAGAAGTAATTTTTAACCGCACAATATATTATACTGCATACGCTTGAAAGAACGTCGCGTAAATTCAACGAGGAAAAATCCACTTACCCACGGCAAACTTGCTACCGCTATAAGCTTTAAGAATACTATATACATATATTTATATATATGTGTGTGTGTGTGTATATATATAACATACGTATATAATATTCCATAGTCATATACTACGATCTATGTACACACACGATCTTTCGCACTCTATCCATCTGTACTCCATTACGTACTTTAAATTGCTTGTCTCTTCTTCCCCAATATAATATACGCAACTCATACTTCACCACCTCAGGTGTATATACGCGTAGCGATATATAATTGAAAAGAGATTAATCGTAGAGATCGTAATGATGCGCGATGAAAGAACCCAATTATAATCGTGGCCACGATCATTCATCAGCGAATGATCGGCCACTATAGTGAATTATTACTTCGAGAAAACAAAAAAAAAAACATCAATTATTACTGAATTTCTTTAACCACATGGGGAATAATTAATTTTGGTACGTCAGTAGAGTCGCGGTATTTCGTATACCAATTGAAATGAGCATAATTGACAAAATTGAAAAAAAAAGATTAAAATAACCAAGCTCATGGAAATTTTGTTAATTTTTAATTTTAGCAATTAAGATCATAATTCGTTGATAATTAAAATCCGGAGCTAGCTGTAAAATCGAAATTTTTATCGATCAAACTTCATGATCTAACTTTGTCGATTTTTCAACGATAAATTTTATATCGTGGTATTCGTAAAAAAATACCGGGATCAAAATTGTCGTATAGGCGCGCTTAAAAATCGTTGTCTGCTATTGACAAGTGAAATATCGAGTCGTCCGTAAATTTGCATCGACACAATGTTTGCAGAGGATTTTTCTCTCTCGCACTTGTCAAAAATATACAGCATTCTGACGAAATTCACGCTGTTATCTCATTCAAACACGTGATACATCGAGAACTCTCCACTCTTGATCGAGGACAGCAAATTTAACGTTTCACGTGGGTGTGTGTGTGTGTGTGTGTGATATTCCATGTGAAATTGTTGTTTTTTTTGCCCCTTAGGATCGGTAATTTTAGCGTGCTTCCAGCTATTACTTCCGTTTTTATCGTGTAAACCGATTCAGATCTAGGCCCCAATTATAATTTCCCTAGGAAATAACGTGACTACGAATTTATAAAAAATTTATTACACCGATTCTCCTGGGTACGAATTAATTAGGAAAAATGTATTTTCATTTTTTTTTTTTAAGCCCCCCGTAAGGATTATTTTATTTTCCTTGAATTATCGCTGAAAGTATTTCAAAACTTCGATCAAACGTAACGTGACATTTTTACTATTTTTTTTTTTTTTACTTGGAATATCTCATGTATCACTAAGCCTCAAGTGTGCTTCGATCGAAACCATTTTCAGAGAATAAAAAACGTGAAAACTCGCGTGCGCATGAAAGTCAGCCAATATTTGGTTATAAAACGAGAGAAGAATTCAAAACATTTTCATCCCCTTCGACGACGTACCGACGAAGATTGACCATCAAAATATCGTAAAAGTGTCTCGTGCTTAATCCTTATTGAGGAGCTATAGTGTATCGTTTCACGATCCCCGGCAATATTTATTTATTCTATATACACGGCGTTGTAAAAGCACGCGTCTCTCTATATTATATCTCATAATCTTCCTCTGCTCTCACAGTTTTATAGTCATTTTTTTATTATATGAAATTCTTGCTAATAAAAAAATCTCTTTTGGATAAATCAGCCTCGATGGATAGTACAAAACGAGAGCGATGTTCTTCGATGAAGAATTTTTCATCAGGATTAATTATCGTGTATATAAAAAAAAAATTATATTAAATATATCTCTGGTACAGCCACCGAGACGTATGTGCAACGATTTATCGTTTCTCCCCCCTCTCCTTTTATTCGTAATGTTAATATATTATTCAAGCAGGAACTTGAATTTCTCTCGAACGCCTCACGTAAAAAAAAAGCCTCTCCGGATGGCTCGCGAAACTCGTCAATGTGTTTTACTACTTCACGGCTAAAGGGAGATCGAGAGAAAGAGAAAAAAAAAGAAAAGGATCTTTCGACGATATATAAATCACTTTGTCCCGGAGATCTCGCCTAGGCTTATCCCTAATTCAGTGTACAGGAGGCTGTGAACGTGTCTCCTGTACGCGAGAAGAAGAAAAAGGACGAAAACCGGACGTTGCGAAAAATGGTTACGTCCCCCTTCGCTTCGCGTTTTCCCCATTGTACTTCATGTATCTATCTCACGTGTCTGACCAAATTTTTTTTTTTCCCCCTCGTTTCTCCAACCACTTTCGGAGATAGAACTATCAATACACGTATACCTACACTTTTGTTTTATCGCACAAAAAGCCCAGTTTATATACTGTTAATCGAAAAAAAAAAAATAAACACATTCAAATCTCTATAAATCGTTTGATAGAATACTTAATGGAAAAAAAAAACATTTTAATAAAAAGTACAGAAGGAAAATAAAAAAATGGTATCTGCGAGAGAATTTGTAAAAGTGTTATTCTTGATTTTCTCGCTGTCCTTTCCACTTTGTAACAGTCGGAATATTTTTCACGCTTTTCCCCCATTCGTCGATTTAATAACGCAAAATAATTTCATGGTCCATGTAGCATGTCACTTCCTGCCTCTCCTTTCATATAATACATATATATACAGTCGCCCATTCTGGCTCGATGAAATTTCCAGCCACGTATGATCATTCATACGCTCGTACTACTGCCCCCCGCGCATACGAGCTTTCGACACAAGGGCCACATATATCTTCATACTCCGGTCGTCCGTACCACTCAATACTCGTTATTACATGATCACTTCTCATATGGAGAAAATAGGCAACGATGCAATTTGTTTGAATGTCTCGTTGTTCGCGTACGACCACTGACTTTCGTCTGTTTTTTTTTTTCACGTCTCTGTGTGATTCAACGTAATGAAATTGATGAATGAAAATAAAAATAAAAAATAAAAATTTGTAGAGTCGACAGAGAAAACGAGCTATCAAATTCGATAATTGTACAAATAATCCGGATTTATAGTTTTTGAAAAACTCATCGAAAAAAAGAAACACTTTTTTCAAAAATTTGCCCAAATCAGGATAATTCTATAATAATAATGAGGATTTATTTTTCAAATTCAGGGATTTCCGTCGATTATAAATACGATTTTTTTTATCCCAGCACTTAATCAAGTATACATATATTGAACTTAAGCTCCCAATTAAAAGTGAGTTCTACTTGCGATCGGATAAAATGAATTCTACCAAATTACCAGAAAACTTTTGATATTTAATAAAAATTGATTGTTTTTTTTTCTAAATACACATAGGTTTATAAATAATTTTCGCTCCTTTTCGAAATTTATAATTTCGACAAAAAAAAATTAGTTCAACAGCTCGGACACTTCTTCAGTGCACCTAACAGGGAACCTTTGAAAATAAAAACGTCTTGACGTCAAAAAATCGTTCAACCTTTTTTTATTTCGAGTCATATACATATATAGCATAACGCGCAGAATCGCGAAGCATAGCACAGAAGAGAGAATGGCGAATCCAATTATCGTCGTGCTGATTTTACCGAGCTTTTATATACATACACACAAATATGTGCGATCGCTTTTCTGCCACTTCTGCGCTGTTGTAGCTTCCCACAAAGCGTTCCATGATTACATGGCAATAAAATTCTGATCAACCTCTCTGTCTCTCTCACTCATCGTCCCACACTGAAAGCACAAAAAAATATATTCCCATTTCCACGCGATAAATCTTTTAGCAATACATCGCAAGTTACGCACCACCAAATAGGCCTTAAAAAATGGATAAAAAATTGAAGAAAAAAGTTTTTTAGGCAAATAAGATTTTTCCAAACTCCATAAAACTTGAATAAATTATTTCGATATTTGGGTCTACTTCTAAAAAATTTATTTACAATACCACCAGATTTTTGAAAACTTCCATAGACTTAAAAAAAACGTATTTAAATATTCATTTGTCAACTCGATTCTCTGTTTCTCCGTTCAGCTTCATTTCATTATCCCTGCCTGTATCTCTCGGTCTGCTCAAATTAAAAAAAAAAAAATATATCCCTGATGCCAGTTTTAATGAGTAAAAAAAAACCCACGAGATCCGAATGAATTTCGATGTCCTCAAGGGTTAAAATGCTTCGTAATAAGAATAATATTCATTGAGTAAAATCTTGAAACGAGCCAGCAACAAAAGAAATCCAATCTACTATGAACAGACACCCACACACGCGCTTTCATATATATCACTTTTGTATATAACGTTACATGACGTACGTCACATACGGGGTCTTTCGCATCGAGTCGAACGACTTTTGACCAAAGGAATTTTCGTACAATGGCATTTTTGCGAAAATAATTAAGAGAAACAAAATTTAAAAATAAAAATTGAACGAAAGATGTGCAGAAAAAAAAATAAATATACGTAGAAGGCGTAGGTGTCAGGATGTCTTTTGCGATAATTTCAGTCTCGTTTTTTCTCGACACTCTGTACCATCTGTACTGCCAACATTGCGGCTCGTGCTCTTTCTTCGTTTCGCTTTTCACAGATTATTGCACCCGGTTGTCTATGCCCATATGAATATAAATATAAGAAAAAGACAGACGCATGCGTAAAGGTAATACTTCGAGAAACTACCGGAGTTTGTGATAAAAAAAAGGCACATAGAGAAGGAAATACACAATAGATCAATAGAGGAAATGTCTCCTGTAGCACAGAGAGAGAGAGAGAGAGAGAGAAGGGAGAAAGCTCCATTCTACTCGTGGCCAAGCATGAATAGTTTGTTAGCAACGCATCAGTGTCCGCATAAAACAGATACAAGAAAAATCCTGTACATATACATGTAGTATATCGATCGCAAACAGGAAAAAAGGCGCAAAATCTCTAAAATTTATACGACATTAAGTTGTGTACGTGGGCCAACTTTTCTCACCCCTGTTCCCCAAAGTTCTCGTTCTAGCTCGTTCCACCTAGGGAAAATCCCCGACGCATTGTCTCACAACCTAGGTGTGAGTTTTATCACCATCATAGATTACCTGGTGTACGGAGCCATCCATGCTAAGCATCCAAGAAATTAAAATTTGTCCAATAAATAAAACATTATTCCATCGAAGACTGCATTGATTTCTGATTGATTAAGGAAAATAATAGAGATTGCGTGTAGGTACACAGTCAAAATTTTCATGCGTAATTCCAATTAAGAGATCGTATTGTTGAAAGAAATTTAATTTTCGACAATATATCGATGAATTTGTGGGTAACCATGAGATAGTATAAAGATGCTGAAACGTCAACGAAAGTGTCGAGGCAAAAGTAGTGTACCTCAAAATTATACGCGATGTATACATGAAGCATCCACTTTCGCATTGACAATGCTACTTTAACCATCATTTCTAGACCGCTTTAAACTTTCCGGAATCTTAAGAAACAACTTTCAAGTAGCGCGGTTCAGCGATGGCGTGAACGTTGAGAATTCACAAAAGAACGTGGCATACACACGCACGCACAATTACTTATACCTCGGAATTGTTGTGTCTCCGACGTGCCTGCGCGACCCTTTTACGATCCAGGCATCAAAGATATGATCGCAAGAGAGATGCTGGGAGAATCTTTGTTAAATTCCTTTCTCTCCCTCTCTCTCTTAAATTATTTTACAAAACCCCCCGATTTTCAATTGTTCGTCATTCAGCATTTTTTCATTCGACGAGTAGTTTTGAAAGCTCGAATCATCATCGACTAAAAATTAAAAAAAAAAAAAAGAACAAAAATCATTGAAGGAAATCGGAGGATAGGGGGACTTTTTGTCTCATAGGCTGAAAAAATACGAATAGGTTGGTAGCCCAGTCGAATTAGATCAAAAAAGGGGCTGACCCGGAAAAAATTGTAAGTAGCAATTTTCTTTCAGAAATCGTTGGGGAGGGTCACTGACATTCTAAATTTCGAAAAATATCGATCCTAGGGAAAAATTGATAAGGACCGAAATTGTAGGAAATTTTATTGCAAACAACTTTGGTAATAGCTATTTTTCGTGTAAAATTGAAAATAAACGAGTTATTCAGTAAACAAAAATTCACCCTTAAATTCAATATGGCGGCTGAAGCAATGAAGTGGGGCATTCGAAAATCGAAATTTAGACTGTCAGTGCCCCCCCCCCCCTAACGATTTCTGAAGGAAAATTGCTACTTACAATTTTTTCCGGGTCAAATCCTAATTCGACTGGGCTATGGGGTTCGAGAGCAGCTGAGTGCATCATTTAGTTTTCCCAGCCATCGGTGTGAGTGTCAGTGGAACGACCATTCATCAAAAATACGACAGGTGGCAGAATGAATTCTGTATATAAATGCGGTAGTATCGCGAGAGCGGTTATATATTCGCTGACGATTCGAGGAAAATAAAAAAATGACCAAGTTATCGCGACGTCCGTCGTCCAGAAAAAGAATCGATCAAAATCGCAGTCGAGTTCCTTCGTTTCCGTGACGATGCAACGATCGCAACTATATATATACGAAAATGTGTGTAGATATAGAAAACGCTGTGAACGTGCGTACAGCATATATCCGATCGGCAAGATTGATGCAGGAAGGAAAAAGCGGGACTTATTTTCGTATATCATTGCTGTCCCAGTTAACACTAGGGAATCAAATCGATGAAAAATCACTTTTTCCTTTGTTGTTTCATCTTTCTCCAAAAATTTTATTTTTATCACTTTGCAGATCGAGCTTGATAATTCAAAATTTTTACTTACATATCGTCTTTTTTCAATCTACGAGTTTTATTTATTTTATTGTAAAAAAAAAAATAGAAACTGCGTTACAAATATTTTCATTCAATCCAAAATTTATTTCAAATTCTCAAATATTGTTTAAAAAAAAAATAAGAATAACGACAAATGCGAAAATCATTTACACGTTGATTTATCTCTGCACAGATGGATTTTCATTCCGAGTTTTCTTCTACGTAGTTAAAAAAAAAACCGCGGCATATAAAAAACGTTTATTTTTTTTTTTTCTTTCAAGGGAATATATATCAACAGGGATGTATACTCCCATATATGCAACGTTAGGCCGTATCACTGGGATGCGAATCTTCCTGATTAAAGTTTCATCGTCACGCGTGAACACTTTCGAACCTCGAGCTTTTATATTCCATCCGAGCGCGCGCGAGAGAGGGAGAGACGACTCGGCTCGACCTGCATTATGCAAGTTCTTCCCCTATTATTTTCTTCCCCATTCGAGCTCTGGCACGGTATATATACGTGTTAACAAAAACTCCCACACACTGTACAAACTTTCTCGCTCTTTTCGTATCGTCGTTGTCGTCGTCGTTGTCGTCGTCGTTTTTTTTTCTCTCACTCTTGGCACGGATCATCCCCGCTCTTTCATACATTCGTATATATATATATAGTCGTTTTTGTCAAGGTTGCGCGTTTCTTCGCTCCGGCATTTCCATTTTTCCCGGTGTATGAATTTTCGAAAAGTGAATAGAGAAAAAATCAATCACAAATTACAAATTACAATTGAATTTTGTAATTGAAAAAAAAAATCAATTAAAAAATCCATCAAGACAAAGAAAAAAGGGTTTCCCTGGTGGAGTGAGGGAGAAAAGGGGGATGGTTGCTTCGAAAGAGAACTTATTACTCAACCCACGTAATAAAATATACATATTATCGTCGTATTATATATCAGATCCCAATTTCCGTTCAAAACTTTTCCGAATAACTAATATATACTTGAACGATTGAAATTTCGTAATATCGTAGATAAAGCGTGCTGCTTCATATCCGAGGCAAAGTGTGTGCTGTGTTAAAAAAACAAAACAAAAAAAATCAAAAGAAAACTTGATGGGAAAAAAGAGAATAATTTTCGTACGTGCAAGTATAACCTTGCAAAGTCCCGCTCGATTGCTTATCAACTGCGTATCATTTATCCAGGAAAATGCCCCGTGAGATTCGAAACAGCCCCGCGAGAGCGAGTATATATACAGCAGTAATTAAATATACGAAATGATAAAATTTTGAGAAAGAAAAAAAAAATTAAATAATCTTGAATATCGAATCCCATATGGGAGTACCAATTCAAAATCGTAGATTTTACGAGGCCGATCCCTCGAGTCCACTTCGACGAATCCCAATGGCACACGGACCGCATACGAATTATCGACAAACTATGGCGAGATTTGTGCGAGTCATTCAATTTACCGTATTATCGATAATTTATGCACGGGGGTATACACGTCCATGGGGATCGCTGTCTGGCGAGTACGTCAGCGGGATTTAATGCCAATACCCGTGTGACATTAATGTACGACCATTTGTATATAAATACACATATATACGCACATTTGGCTGATAACTTTTACCTATCCGATACACGACCACTGCCGTTAACTACCGCCGGAAGTTTACGATTTCTCGAGGCTCATGTATAAATCGTATGTGTATACGTTTGAGTGTGCGTTAAACGATTTGAACTAATCAAAACTTGTCAGTATATGTATCAGTAGAAGGTGCTTCGAACCAGAAGTCATGATTAGTCGAGTTGAGTAACAAGTTTATAACTTGTTATTAAAAAATAAGACTCTTGCAGATATCGACTAAAACGTATGTAGCGTAATGGCTGGCTTAAAGTAACGAAACCGGAGCAATGAAATTGGGGAAAAAAAAAGAAAAGAATCTATAAAAGTAAAATATTAAAAATCGAACCCATTCAATCACTCTCTTGTGTGCACGTTAAACACCCTCAAAGGTGTGTCACACCCCTTCATAAGTATAGCTGATTTATTGAAAATTACTTTTTTTTTAGCCATATTCGCGCGCGAACTGGGGTTGAATTTTTTTTTTATTCCCTTCTCGTGAATTTTTAATCGGTTTTTCTTCGCCATTACAAGAGATGGCCTGCTCGCGTTCTGCAAAGCCTTCTCGTAATGTCTCATCGATCCATTATCGATGAAATAAATAGAAAAAAAAATACGAGCATGTGCCAACATTGAACGAATGGGATGTATATATAACCGATAAACCGAGCTATAAACGGTTAGTTGGTAAAGCGCTCTTCGCTTCTAATCGGTTTTGCGTGGTCCACCGTAGCTCGCACACCTCTCAGCTCTCGCCTCGTCGATTTTTCTTTACGAGATAAGGAAGCCGCCAGTTAGACCCGAATCTCTTACGATAACGCTCTCGTCCAAAGAATCGTGAGTTTTTCATATCTGCATGTATATATAGAGTGGCGCACCCCACTGAGAAATACATTTTTCAAAATAGGGTTAAAACATCCCTCAACATGATAAATGTATTATCGGACTCTCTCTCTCTCTCTCTCTTGACGGTTATCACGGTTTATTTTTTTTAAACGATAAAGTTTGCTGAGAATTTAAAAAGATGTGACGTCACACGTGGCTCTCTCTCACTTTTTTTTTTTCAACTGTGGAGAATTCATACAATCGCGTTGTCTACCGAATTTTGAATTGGCCTCATTCAAAAAAGTGCCATTTTTTTTCATGTCACACTCGATATGATAAAACACGATTGTCGTGTACCCAAGATGGAATTGCACAAATCTTTAATGCATTCTGATCGTCGAAAAAAAAAAATTCAGTTCCACGATGCTGTGGGCATACGAGAATGTAAAATATATTTTGTGAAAAAAAAATATTACAAAGTGGCATCTCCAACCAAATGCAATTTCAGAAAGAAATTATATACCATACATGCATATATTTTGTGAAATTGTGAATGTCACTATAACGAAGAATTTGATGTTGGAGAAATGTACTTTAGCGCAAGGAATGGCATAACCATTTCGATTGCTCGGTACCTTAATTATCTCAAACCACAGTGGAGACACAGAACGTGCTTTCCAGTCTAAATTGTCTCACGGTTACTGTCTGGTCCTCCTGTTATATCGCCACGAATAACGCAAAGCTTTGGCTCTCTCTCTCTCTCTCCCTCTCTCTTCTTTCGCGATGCTACGATTACATGCACATATACATACACAACACAAACGAGAGTCTGCGCATATTTATCAAACGAGAGAGTTGCTCACGGTCGCAAACCTGAAATGCATCCCCCTGGACTCTCGGTTCGAGAGTAATCCGCAGACGGACCCTCTCTCTCTCTCTCTTTATTTCTCTGTCGCTCTTTCGTTGTATATGCAACCACAGTTCTGCAGTTAGTAACTTGTACAGATATAACAGATTCTCCTCGTTTAACGTCGCAAGAGACGCATAACAATCGACCCTCACCGAGATATCTTTCGACCGGTGGGAAAATTTGCGACGATAGACATTAACTTTGTCATTTATTTTTATGATAGCTACGGGGATGATAAATGAATAACAAATAAAATTCTCCATTTTCCTCTTCATATTATATATCCAAAGCAATAGATTGTGCTCAATTTTTACGTGAAATTGAATCTTTGATACTCTCCAAGTGCACGCAAACGTGTGGAATATTCTCATTGACGGTGTACAGCACGAGTACGAAAAAAAAGTACGAAAAATTGGTTGATTCGTGATGCATTTTTTTCACTTATAATTTAGGATTATGAGTATATAAGAGTCATTATATTTTTAAATTAGAACTTTTTCGCAATCTTCAAGCTATTTTTTCAAACTAAAAGATTCGGATGAAGGTTTATATAAATAATATATTTATAAAAATAAAACTATCCATGATAATTATGATGAGAAAAAAAAAGTATTATTTATAATGACTTCAGTAGAACTATGCTTCGCCATCTGCGGGGCTTAAAAATTGACTCATCTATGACACTGTGGGAGTCAGCTATACCTTCATAACGTCGCATAAAGTTGCTTTGAACGTCGCGAGAAACCGATAAAACCGTATGACGAGGCGTTGTTCAATTTATCAAGAAACGGTCCATTTATGCGCACCGTGAGGTTTAAATTAAACGACCCGCCTCTTCTTTACCCGCCCTTGTGCTGACAATATTGTTTGTACTCTGCTTTGCTGTTCGAGCATTTCCGTTCCTTGCCATACTTTACGTATATATTATACTATCTTGAGAATATCCTCCCTCTCGTTTATACATCCTCCATTTAATTTTCCCAATGGTTTCATGCACATCGACACTCTTCCGGGCTGTAATTCTTAATGAAAGGCACATATATTGCGAGAGAAATTTATACCCGTCCCTGCGCGCACCAGTTATACAGCAAACGAGTCGTCAAATCACGATACTTTTTCCACCGAGATGTGCTCCGAGAAAATCTTACTCTATCTCTACTGTCTCTTTGTGTGCTTGTTCATGTAAATATATATCGACTACTATCAAAGAAAATATTTCAATCCACACGACTCTACGTCTTGAATCTTGTTAGCTGTGGTGGCATTTTTATCGCGAGCATTTCATATTAGCGCATACTTTGATGCGTTTATTATCCTTGCTAAGAAACTAATCACTTTGGACCATCCAGTTTAATGATAAACCGCATAATAAAGCATAAAAGGAAATAGCTTACGGTACAAAGTGTATTAAAACACGTTTATTTCAGGAGTGTAATAAAATTCGAGACTAATAACTTATTCTTTCAATGCTTTGATTTAGCATTTTATTTGACTATACACATTCCGTCTCTCTGACTCAATTATTAAGTTATCTCTCACCTGCTATAATCCGTCAACGACCTCTCTCTCTCTTTTTCTCTCTCTCTCTCTCTCTCTCTGCAATCAAATACGTTTTCCTAATTGTCCCATCGTTATTAACACGGAGTCCTTTTCACATCACCAGTACAATCATTGTACACATAGGATATGTATACAATAAAAGACGAAAGTATATTTTTATCAACCATGAATATCGAGAATGTTGTGATTGTTGATATTCGAGGCTTTAAAAAAATTGATAGTTCTTTTTGTTCACAAAATTTGTTCGAGTACATTTTTTAAAAAAGTACAAGCAAAATTGTTAACGATTCCTATTTGTTGGTACTCAATTTGACATCGAATGTATTTTTTTTTTTTCTAATCGTGATCTCTTCTACGTCAAAGATAATTAATTAATGGACTCGATTGGATGTATAGGTTGTTCGAAAATTATGTACATTCAGCTTGGTTATCGCTTCAATTGAATCGTTTGAATCCGGCTACTCTGGTGTCTGAATCTTTATAAGAATAATTGTTGCATAAAATTGGCACGATAACATTTTTTTCAGAGGGTCGTAAAACACTTTTGGGTATTACTGTACGCATTTACTATTTTAAAAGTGTGATTCACACACGTGTAAACGTGTTTAATAATTGTTGCCTTTGATACTCATCCCCTAAAGCCGCATGCAACATCGATCCCCTATACAGCTTGACGTATTCCGCATCGTCTATATTTACAATACCTATATGTGCGTTGACTACACATCACAGATCGAGGAACTCATGGGTATCAATTTTCGGTCTAACGACCATAACGAGCACGCGATATTATGAATCCGATCTGCGAGAACCTTTGGAATTAATGGAAGCTGAATGAAACGGGGGAAAAAGGGCTGATGAGATATTATGTGTGGGGAATTTTACGGGGTTGTGCACATATACACATGTTCGATTTTGCAAATGACAAACACTTAACAAATGCGAGACAAATTGTGGTCGTGATCTTTGCACATTTGGCCATTCCATATCCTTCTCCGCGCGTTATATACCAACGTTAATTATCCTTATTCTTCTCTCATTCTTTCGTCCCACATCCGGCAAAACATATACACCCGCATATTTTCAAGTCCAAAGCGAGGAAAATCATCCCTCGTTTTATCACACCCACCTATATCTACTACGCAATTTATCGGTGACAGCACATACAGAGAAAAGCTTCAACTTAATTCTCACCCGCACTATGATTGTCTCTTTGAAAAAAATTAAAAATTTATCTAGGAACATCGGTTTAGCCCTTTCCTTCTGTGTTAAAAAAAAAAAAAAAATACATTTTACGGAAATCTGCAAGGACGAAAGAGAAACAGCGAAAATTACGGTATAAGCTTCATAAAGAAAACAGGGCGTCCTATTTTACATCGCGACAGAGTAATTTAGGTCCTTTCCTAGAAAAATTACAACTTTTTCCGTGCACACTGAGATTTTGACAGTGTACACTCTGGTTTATTTACAGTTTAGTATTGTAAATACGTCAGTAAAAAATTCAACTGTGGAATTCACATGCGACCACTGGTTTTTTTTCTGTATATGCAAACTGCAAAGGTTACGGTGTACACTGTATTGAATATAGAGTATTTTATTTAATGTCACGGTGTAACACAGTAATTTCACTCTTGTTTTCGACAGTTCGTGACTTTATCTGTGCACACTGAGGAATTTTGAGAAATTTACTTTCGACTAAACTGTATTTTGGGCTGTGCGTTCCAGTAAAAAAAAAACAGTATAGTAGCTCGAGTCGAACGAGGACAGTGTAGGAACTGTAAAAATTCACATTAGGTACACCATATTTTGGGCAGTACGTTTCAGTAAATATAGTCCAACGCGATCTGTGTAGCCCCTTTATTCGTTTACTGTTTCTTTTTTTTCCGCGTGTGTCAACGGCTCAGCCGTGACTGTGGAAGTAAAATAATACGAATAAGCGTTAAACTACGAAAAGTATTGTGAAAGCAAAAAGTGTTGCCGGTTAAATGTAAAAATTAATGATTTTAATCGAGATTATTGAAATAAAAATGATAAGAATTGAATTTTTGAAAAAGCATGTACGAGCTAAAACTCAAACGCCGATATAAAATAAGGATTTTTTTTTTAATTAATGTTTCAGGTCATTGTATTGAAAAAAAAAAAGATGCAGCGAGGAATAATAGCGTGCATGACACTGGCAACCATTGCCATCGTCGCTCTAATGGCAACGGCCGAAGCAGTGCCATATCAGTAAGTTTTTCTCATCATCGCACAACCATCTCCACATTTAAACATTTTTAAAGATAATTCAATGTCATTCATACTTCGTATACACACTCTTAACTTTAGGTGACGTTTTTTTTTTCTTTCTTTCTTTCTCAAATTATTATTATTTTTTCAATCATTATAAATAACACGAAAATTGGATAATAATTCAATCTGACGGGCTCACGCCTCGTGCCAATAAACTTTTCGGTCTCTCGAACGTCCTCGAACATATTTCACACAAACATCGAGAGAGAGAGAGAGAGAGAGAGAGAAAGGATTTTTTTTCTCGAAATCGTGCCACGGTTTTTCTATTTTTGCGAGCTGTACATTTTTATCGCCAACCGCGAATCACGATATATGAATATATATATATATATATATATATATGTATATACGTGACGAGTAAAAAGTGCTAGAATGATAATTCGTAGCTATGTCACGTACAGAGAAATAAACGTTCGAACAAATTGTGGTTTGGCCGGCGCGTGTGAAAATTAATTCGACTAATGGAAGCGAGATAATGAAACGCGGCAGAGATGGGAAATGGCAAAGTTGCTCATACACGCGTTTCAGAAATCACTCAATTGAGCGATTATTCGAGGCGCCCAATCGTAAAATAGAGACTCGCGGACTTTCGCATTACCACGTCCCAAAAGTATCCATTTCCCACGTTTACATTGAAATTTTTTCGATTATTTCGCGACTGCGAAAACAAAACTTTTCATTTTTATATTCCTGATTATAATTAAAATTTTATTTTCAAGATCTGTGACTCGTTGGAATAAAAATTTCATGCTTCATGGTATTAAATGTTTTATTCAATGACGAGTGTAATTTAAAAAAAATAATAATACCCAATCGAAAGAAAATTTAGAATTGGAGTATTTTTTTTTTTTAACTTCTTTTGTGAGTAAAAATTTCATGCTTTACGATATTAAATATTCTACCCAATGATGAGTGTAATTTAAAAAAATATAATAATAACCAATTTAAAGGAAATTCGTAATTGGAGTATTTTTTTTTTAATTTCTTTTGTGATCTTGATCTTGTCCAGCTCGCTGTAAATTACATTAAAAAATCGGAGCAGAGATGGTCACCATTCAAAAATATTTTGTGACAAATTAATTGAAGATAATTATCGTGGAAGGAAAAATTATTTCTTTAAATTATGCTTAAAGAAGTATCGATCGAGTAAATCAACAATTTTGCTATCGTTTTTATTATTATTACCATTATTGTTGGAGAAGATTATTTGTTTATCATTTTTTCGATCTAAATATATTTAAATTGATTATTCAAACAACGATCCCCGTGGTTGTCTCCTGCCTCTCTGGTCAATTTAATCAAGATTTTCTCCCCGATCTCTCAGTCCCCTTCCCATTTGACCCACGTGTGACCCTCTTTACGATCGTTCGAATCGAGAACATGAAATCGTAAAATCTCAACGAGCTTTTCAATCACGACTTTTTCGTATCCTCTCGATAATTCACTGGTGAACGCAGCGCGCAAAAAAAAAAAAAAAAAAAAAAAAAACATCATTGCCCACCCGCAGCCTCCAAGGAACGAGCCACCGGGTACACATAAATATATATTCCGTATAAAAGCTATAGATTTATCTCGTAAAGTAGATCGTTGAATCGTGAAACGTGGCAAATGACAACCGCATATATATCGTCAATGGAGATAGATTCACGTATTTTTTTTTTTTTTTTTTTTTTCTTCTCAACATTACGTTGAGTCGAACGAAATGTGCAACTTTCAGGGTAGGTAGACTCTTGAACATTTCAACGATCGCATGAAAAAAAAACGAATTTTTTCCATATATTTTATCGATCGAAAAAAAAAAAAAACCAATCGAAATATTCCTGCCACCATGAGAATTGTAATCCGTGTTTTTTTTTTTTTTTGTCAATATGAAAAAAGTATCTTTTTCTTTTTCAAATTCCAGTCTGTGAAAATAAAATTTATCCCAGGAATAATTCGTCGTAAATTGCCAAGTAAAAACCTGACAAAAAAAAAATCAATCGTCGTAAAAACGCTTGGGACGTGGATTTTAATTGATATAATAATGCCAAGACGTTGATACTATATACGTTGAGCATTGAAATTATTCAAAATTAGCGTTTTTAGAATTTTCAATATATGCATGGTTCATTTTATCAATTAATTTTTTTTCATATTGTATCTTTTTTTTTTCCCAACCTGTAACCAGTGAAAAATAATTAATTCGTAACTCCGGATATTCGATATCGATGAAATTAAAATCTCATTATTTTTCAAATGATTCATTTTTCTTTTTTTTTTTTCTATTACTTTACTTCCGACCGAAAAAAAAAAAATTTCATTCAAATATATCACTGCCATACACGACGACGTATATCAAAACAAAAAAAAAGAAAGAAAAAACGAGGGGGGAAACGAATGATTTTTTTTTACCCAGGCGTGGAACATACTGGGACCAATCCGAGGAAGAGGATCCCGAGATGATAATGGAATTGCTATCGCGACTCGGCACTCTCGTGCGTAGTCGTGACCCCGAAAAGTGAGTCTCAAGGGGAAAAAAAAAAATCATCCTTCAACGAAATTCCTCAATTTTTCACCTCATTCGCCTTTTTTTTTTTTTTTTTCCAATTTTTTATTATTAATTTTTCCTATCAGCTCCAAGCGCGGTATCGATCTTGGACTCAGCCGAGGCTTCAGCGGCTCTCAGGCTGCCAAACATCTCATGGGACTCGCGGCTGCGAATTATGCCGGTGGACCGGGAAGAAGGCGTCGCTCCGAGCAGGCATAAAAACCGAAAATTTCGTAATCCCAAAATAATAAGAAAAAGGAGAATAAGAAGGAGAAGAAAACAAAAGCAAACGAGCAAAAATGTTTAATATAGCAGCTAAAATAGATAATCAAACGAAAAAAAAAAAAAAAAAACTTCCCACTTATCCAAAATTAGTCACCAACGCGTTGAATTATTTTTTTTTTTGCTCCAAGTCGACGTAGCAATGACAAAAAAAAAACTATGGGCAATTTTATAGACGTGCCAAAGAGTCTGCAATTTTTTTTCGTATCTCTTAGCTCGTTGAAAAAAAAAAAAAAAAAAAAAAAAAAAAAAAACGAGTTAACGAGCAAGTACGAGCTGCATAAAAAATTTTCTTTCTCTCTCTTTCACTGTCATACACAATTTCCCATAATGAAATCTCGTTTTTCCTCGTCGATAATCGCGAATTATCTTATCTCAATGTCTCTGTCCAATTGGAGTAAATTGTAAACTTTTTACAATTTAAATAATTATTTCGCATATTACAACACTCTTTTTTGAGTTCCAAAGATTGAAGCGAAGCAAACAAGAGGAATTTTTCTTCGATATATCTTGTTTGTCTAAAAATTTCCACATTTCTCTCTCTCTCTCTCTCTCTCTCTCTCTCTCTCTTTCTCTCTCTCTCCCTTCCTCATTCAAAGTGAAAGAGTCGATTTTTTTTTTTTTAATTCTTGCCCAAATTTTAATAATCTCAGGCGATAACGATCGCAATCAAAGTTCGATGGATATTTGAGTGACAGGATGAAAAAAAAAAAATGAAATAAACAAACGAAAGTACGGAGAAAAGTGTTCGATGTACCGAAAAATAGGATGAAAATGAATCTCGATCGATTTGACGTCAAAAAAAAAAAAAAAAAATTGGCCCGTTCTGGCAATGATTTTTTTCATTTTTCGTTTTTATTATCATAATTTATCGATTAAAGATTTTTTTAACCGTTACAGGCAATGACCGAATCGTATTTATAAATTATTTATCATGCACGGAAAGAGAGACGGAGAAATATATCATCGATGTTCATTGTTATCATTTATCGTTATTATTTATGGAAAAACGAAAATACGTGTTATTATATATTCCCAAGAGTTGATATAACTCAATAGCGATGTAGCGAGGAGAACGAAAGAAAAAGAAAAAAATAACAGAAAAGTTGAAAAATTGAGCGATGATCGTGTCCCTCTTATGGGAAATGTATTCGTAAGAGAATGGGTCATGTTTACGATTGAGAAAAATTGCGAGGGGTGTTGCACGATATCGGAAAATTAATTATACAAGTCATAAATTATAAATAAGGTAGTACAAAAGATGAAGATTGACGAAAAGAAAAAAAAAAAAAAACAACAACAACAACAAAATTGTGAGCTCTGTGTACCATATAACGTAGCATTGTGTCTCCCTGTCTCTTCTCTTCTGAATAATAAATGTTAATTCAACCCTGTGGAACAGCATAATTTCGTTGTCTCGATCGATTCCCAATGAAAAAATTAAATAATAATTATTTATTCGAAAGCCTTGTATCGTTTCGATATTACAATGAATTTGAAATTAATAATGTGTTTTTTTTTTTAAGTTCTTGCTAAGTGCACACCTGAATGATATGAAAATGCAAAAAAACCAGGAAATTGCACATTTTTCGGTTTCTGAAATTTTGAGGGTTCGCTAAAATCGCTGTGAATTTTTTTTCCCAAAGGTGTCGAAACTCCGTTCGATGATAATTTTGTTGGCAACCGTTTTAGCTGCGAAATGGCGCTTGGTTCGTCGAGCTACGATGATTTTTCGATTTTTTACAAATTTTCAAAGTCAGATCATCGATTTTTGCCAATTTTTCCATGACAAGCCTTTTGGGCTCGAGTTCGCCGATTTTCAAAGTGCTCCATTGGGCACAAAAAATTGAGATCTCGAGATGAATAAAACGCCATTTCCCGACTATACTCCTGGGCTTTTCAACATATCCCAATTAAGCCTAAATACGTTAATCCGGAGGAAAGTTATATGGGCATTTGAAATTTCGGTATTTTCAGGTTTTTGAAAAAGTGGGCAACAATTGGAGAAATTTTTTTTTTTTTTCATCTTTCTAACTATTTTGAGGCTCTAGGGGATCAGAAATTTTCCCCTGATTACGAATCTTATCGATTTTTTTTTTTCAGAAGCCCAAAAATTTGATATGAAAACATTAAAAACAAAAAAAAAATACTTAAAGTCAACAAAAGTATCATCCATCATATTTATTTTTATTTATGCATTTCCATATATATATATATATATATATATATATAAATATACATTGCCATATATGCATGGTTTTTATCGGATTTGAAAAATTATCAACTTTTATGATATACGAGATGAAAAATATACGATAAGCCCGCGGCGCCGAGAGGACGCTAGTTGCACCAGTGGAGGGAATGAAATAAACCCGAGAGGCATGCAGTTATTCTCCGAACCGAGAAATTCATTGTACCGGCACGTAAAATCCGTTCGCATCTCGCATCACGCGTCAATGCGTACGCATCAACGCGCTTGTCCGTCTATAGCCACGGGGAGAGAGCCTCAACGTGAACCTCTCATTATTGTCACACGATTCGACGATAATACACCATATCCACCAACGATATAACCCACAATTTCTCAATATTTATTTCGAAATTTGATTGAAAACACTTTTTTTTAAATCAAAGTGTCTCCTCGAAGATCGTCCATTCTGACTGATAACGTCGTTGAATTACGTAAGTTCATTTGTTTTTGTCAGGTCTACGACCGTGTGCGACGATACTGGGACGATAATAGCGGAACAGCCGTCGCGTCAGTGAGAGAGTGTAAAGTTCTCTACGATCGCGCATGCCCTCTGGAATTTACGAAATTCGCGGGAATTTTTGAAATAATATCTTCGCGACGAATTGTTTCGACGATTTCAAATGTTTCGGGCCAATTAAGCTTTACGTGTGAAACAAAAGAAAACTTGCAATCAAGCGCATTGTTCAATTCCCAATTGAACGATTACAATATGAATAAATTTTTACGCATGAAAATTTTTTTTTACTCCAAACAGAACAATATGGATCACACGAGAAGTTTCGTCGCGACAAATTGTCGCACAGGCAGACGAGGAATATTCGCCTCGGTAATAATATTGGGAATAATAATTGGCTCGGTATTCGTAGCTTATGTAGCATTTTCGCCTATCAGCGATCATCATCGTCTCAAACAGGTGGCAATAGTGAGTTTGAATTATTGTGGCCTCTGCTATGAATATTCTTTAAAAATATATATAGTATATATATATCCCAAGCCAATTATTTTTCTCGCGAAATTGGCAGATATTTCGTCACGGTGACAGAACACCGACCGAGACTTATCCGAATGATCCGCATTTGCATCACGAGTGGGAAGACGGTTGGGGCTCCCTGACAAAGGTCGGACAATTAAATAAAAAAAAGTCAGTTATGGACCGTTTTTTTCTTTTTTTTTTTTTTTTTTCCCCTCAATTTCCAGTATCCATAGCACCACATTTTCATAATTATAAAATTGTGATTAAGTTTAAAAAATAAAATAAAAGATAGGAAATAAAATTATATGAGATTAAATTGTTAAAAAAATTAACAATTAAGAAAAAAAAATAGATTTCTCGTTAAATTTTGCGTAGAAAGGAATGGAACAGGAGTATGCTCTTGGTCAGTGGATCAGGAGCGAGTACGGAACGATAATTGCCACGAAATACGAGAGCTCGAAGACTCTGGTGCGAAGCAGTTATGCGGAGCGTTGTATAATGTCAGCCCAGGCTCTGCTGGCCGGTTTGTTTCGTCCTGACGTTGGGGATTATTTCGTGGCTGATTTGCCCTGGCGTCCGGTACCGGTTCACGCGACACCGAGAAATTTCGACAAAGTATATACAGTAGGGTGGTCCTTATTTTGGTCATTTTCGAATTTCGATTGCATCCACTCGTAGAAGGGTTCCAAATAATTAAAAAAAAAAGTATCCCCAAAATTTGACATTTTTATCTGAATATTAACACATGCCCCAGAGCTCCGGAAGTTTCCCTATTCGATTAACATTACGTTTTTACTGAACTTGATTCAAAAATCTGCCACACCGACAATAAGTACGAGAAAAATCTAATTCCGGTTGGAATCTCTTCAGGAATCCCGATATTATTTTATCGAATTTTCAGAAATTTAAAATTCAAAATAGTGGACCCAAAATGGCGGCTTTAACATTTCAAAAATGCTCAAATCCACTCAAGGGTGAGCTTGAAAAGGTTCTGGGGGTCGCTGATATCAAATTTTGTGTCGAAAATATGAAATTCAAAATGGCGGACCCAAAATTACGGCTGTAAATGTTTTTTACCTCCTGATTTCAAATTATTCATTGTTGTTTGTCATATTATATTTTGAATGAATTAAAATGATTGATCCGATTCATTCACTCAATGATGAATGTTGTACTCAAATTCATCGTTGGCGAATGAAGCTTCGTCTTTAACAAACGATTTTAATTGTCTCTGAAAAAAAAAGAAATAATAATAATTTCAAGAAACAATTGTGAGTGACAATTTTTCAGATGGAATGCGTATCAAGGCTGGGTTCTGTGATTCTTGATAAGCAATTCATTTTTTCTTGATCATAGAAAATATCTGGTGTTAAACTATGGGTTTCAATCAAAGTGATTTTTTACAGCTGCCATTTTGGGTCCACCATTTTTAATTTCATATTTTCGACACAAAATTTAACATCAGCGACCCCCAGAACCTTTTCAAGCTCACCCTCGAGTGGATTTGAGCATTTTCGAAATTTTAAAGCCGCCATTTTGGGTCCGCCATTTTGAATTTTGAATTTCTCAAAATTCGATAAAATAATATCGGGATTCCTGAAGAGATTCCAACCGGAATTAGATTTTTCTCGTACTCATTGTCGGTGTGGCAGATTTTTGAATCAAGTTCAGTAAAAACGTAATGTTAATCAAATAGGGAAACTTCCGGAGCTCCGGGGCATGTTTTAATATTCAGATAAAAATTTCAAATTTTGGGGATATTTTTTTTTTAATTATTTGGAACCCTTCTACGAGAGGATGCAATCGAAATTCGAAAATGACCAAAATAAGGACCACTCTCTAATATACAGCACCCAACGACTAAGTAGTCAAATTGATGAATCGATTCGTTAATTCTTTTTTTTTCTTCAAAATTCTAGTTAATCGTCGTGGCAGCTCCCTGTCCCCGAATGAAGTCTGCACTTGCCGAGGCTTATCACGAAGAGTCCCTGAGATCGGATGCTCAGCTCGCTGATTATTACGCCCAGCTGGAGCAGCATACGGGACAAAAAATTAAAACCATAACTGACGTCGAATTACTCTACAATACACTGGAAATTGAGGTAACTCGTAAAAAAAAATATATAAATATATTTATATTTATAATAATTTTATGATTTTTCGTATAATTTTATCTCGTTCGCAATGATGCTTCGTTGTATTTTCAATGTCTCAAAATTTTTCAATACAATATTTCTGGCTGTAAAATCATTCGGTTGATTATTCAAATTTTTTACGAAATTTCAGCCCAACAGCCAAAGTAATAAGATTCATGAATCTCGAATAACAAAAAACAAATGGATTTATTGAAAAATGAGCGATTCCTTCTCGTCTTTGGAGGGAGTGCATTTTTTTTTTAAATTCGAAATGACAAAAATGCATTTTTTTTTTTTTTCCATCAAGAAAGACAATGGCTTGAGATTACCCGATTGGACGGACAAATTTTTCAACTCGAAAATGCGTAACATCGCAGCTCGAAGCTATGCGCTCTTCAGCAGTAGTAACGTACTGAGAAGACTCAGGGCAGGTATAATTTTGTTTCTTTTTTTTTTTTTTTTTTTTTTCAATTTCCCTTCGAGTGCACACGAATACGAGGAAAAAAAATCCTTTGCTTCGCAGGGCCACTGATAAAAGAAATTTTAGAGCGTATGGTCGATACGGTGAATGGAAAAAATACAAAAACATTGTATCTTTACTCGGGTCACGATATCACTCTCGTGACGTTGCTGAGGGCTATGGGATTCATGGAAATAATCGACAAGCCCGAGTACGGTGCTGCGATCATATTTGAGCTATTGAGCGGCGAAGGAGATCGCGATTTCGAAGTCCAGGTCATATTTTTCATCTACCAGTAATTTTACATCTCAATTCAACTTGGAACAATTAATTCTGTCCAAAAATAATTTAATTTTAGCTAATTTAACCTGCTCGCTTTACCACAAAAATATCTTATCAACGTATATTTGGCTCTTGGAATTATATTTAATAATTAGAAGCAATTTTTGGAAAATTCACTTTGTCAACTCGTGACAGAATAAAAGAATTTTTTTTTCACGAATCTCTGCTCGAATTTTTTTTTTTTTTTTCTTGCAGGGAATAATATTAAAATGTTTGGCAATTTTTGTTGAAAAATAATTGAATGAAATTAACGAACTTAAAAAATGTCACACTTGGCACAAAAAATTTTCCAACGAGTTGTCATATTTTTTTTCGATTTTTCGCAACGAATTTCGGATCGAACGAATTTCATTGCAGGTCAAATATTTGAACAACACCGAAACGAACGAATCGCATCGTCTGAGGATTCCGGCGTGTCCGGATCGTTGCGATCTTCGCGAACTGATGGACTCGTGGAAAGACGTAATACCAAAAAATTGGGACGCCGAGTGTAATTCATGAAAGAACGGAAAGTGCTGAATTTTTCTCATCGCATGCCACGCGAAACTCGCGCGCTGTTAAAATATTTACTCGTGCCAAAAGGAAAAAATTGAATTTTTTTATAGTATTTTTTGTTGATAAAAAAAAACCACATTTAATAATGAGAAAATATTGATATGTATTTTAATTTATCGTTACTTAATATTCATTGTTTATCGTATATTGAAAAAAAAAAAAAAAAAACATTCCCCTGTTGCGATTCGTACTTGTAGAATATACTGAAATTGTGAATCAAACGAATTGAAATTCCTGAAAAGGGAAAAAAAAAATATATACATATATTTTTTTTTTTTTTTTGTAAAAACGTTGCTTTTTTGTTTCTCGCTCCGATCAATGTTCACGTGCCGAGGTAGTCGAGGACCTCTTTCCATATTTATAACCTTTTTTTCTTTTGTAATGCAATCTTATTGGGTTTTCCTTTTTTTTTTTTTTTTTTCAACACAATTTTGATTGAAAAAGATGCAATGTAAAGAATTCAACGATATCACCGATGATAGTATAAAAAAAAAATGCCATCGTGCAGAAGTTTGAGAAGCGTGGATGAATACTCGCCGGGACATCGGTGTGCCATGCGAGGTCCGTTTTAACAATTTTTTTTTTTTTTAATTCTAAACTCGAGTAATATTTTAATTGAGAATAATTAAGAATCAACGATGCGGGATCGAGTTTCGAGTTTTTAAAAATTCTTCGCACGACTTTTCGTTGGAAAAGTGACATCGATTACTTGGGAATTTGGATTGACAAAGATGGAAAGAAATTATTAATTTTTTAATGGATTTTTTTTTTCACAGTATGACTTATTTTTTGGGATTAATCAATAACTCTCGATCGTTGTACGTTTTTATTTATTTTTTTTTTTTTTGGAGTAAAATTTTTTTTTTGGAGTAAATTTTTTTTTTGGAGTAAAATTTTTTTTTTTGGAGTAAAATTTTTGGAGTAAATAACATTACATGCGTTCTTTTTCGGTAAATTCATAGTTTTATTTTTTTATTTTTTTTTTTTTCTAAACTCGAGTAATATTTTAATTGAGAATAATTAAGAATCAACGATGTGGGATCGAGTTTCGAGTTTTTAAAAATTCTTCGTACGACTTTTCGTTGGAAAAGTGACATCGATTACTTGGGAATTTGGATTGACAAAGATGGAAAGAAATTATTAATTTTTTAATGGATTTTTTTTTTCACAGTATGACTTATTTTTTGGGATTAATCAATAACTCTCGATCGTTGTACGTTTTTATTTATTTATTTTTTTTTTTGGAGTAAAATTTTTTTTTTGGAGTAAATTTTTTTTTTGGAGTAAAATTTTTTTTTGGAGTAAATTTTTTTTTTTGGAGTAAAATTTTTTTTTGGAGTAAAATTTTTGGAGTAAATAACATTACATGCGTTCCTTTTCGGTAAATTCAAAGTTTTATTTTTTTTTTCGTACAATTCAAACGTCATTTTGTCCAATTTTACCTTCCTAAATTTTACAATGCAGGAAAAAAATTGAGCGACAACGTGCGAAATTTGCTCGAAACGAAATCGTCGAATTCGCAGGCAACGCACAATCAGAGCTCATTCATAATTGAGTTTCGACGTTGGCTCGTAGAATTTTGGAATTCCGTTGTCAAACGCCTGAAGAACGTTTTTACGGAATCGAAAAATTCCCAGAGCCCGAGAAGCCTCGCTTCAAAGTACTCGAGGATCCTTGGTTTTTTATATTTTTAATTTTTTTTTTTTTTTTTAATTTACTTTTTCACATTCATAAATTTTTTTTCTCCAACACCAATTACTCGCTCAGCACGAGGATAACGAGCATGGACAGCGAGAATATTTTTTGGCGCGAGGGTGGACGAAAAAATTGTCACAATTACGGATCAACGAGAACGAGAATGAGAATTATAAATGGCGATGAGTCAGCGGAAAATCGTGATTCAAATTCGAGACTGAGGGGTCTTCGATGCTCGAAAAATTCGATGATTCGTCCAGTCGTCAGCTGTAAGAGCCATCGAGCGCCAAAAGTTCGTCGACGATCCTGCAGAGATTTTGGAAATTTCACGAAATACGAAACAACGGACGATGATTACATTGCTCTTTACAAGAAATCCGACGAAACCGTGAATTTCGATAAATCGAGCGAGAGAATTTTCAATAATTCCAGCGGTGATTGCGTCGTCGAGCCCATCCAAACGATCCTATCGAGTGAGTTGACAATTTTTTTTGCATCATCTTTTTAAATTTTCCAATTATCGCCAATTTTTTCTACAATTTTCTGATTTTCATTTTATTTTTTTTTTTTTTTTTTTTATCGTCTCCGAGCAGGATATCGAACGAGGAAATCATCGAAATCCTTGACGCAGCGAGATCTCGAGAATTCGATGGAATCGCTGAAAATTGTGAATGAGAAGAAGTCGAGCCAGGCGCGAGACGTTAGATGCGAGATCGACGATAAAGTTTCGTTGGAGAACAGCGAGGTTGGAAAATGGATCGAAAATTCGTGTTTCGGGAGCGTATGGTACTCGAGATCGGAGCTAAACGTAACGCCCGATAGGAAAAGTGGAACGAGAATGAGAAATCAAGTTTCGAAGATTCCCAGGCTACGTAATTTGCCCGATAAACGAAACGTCAGATCTTATCGTACGAAAATTGAATCGCGACCCGGCAACGTTGTTCATTGATAAAAAAAAAAAATAAGAAATCTTTTCTTTTTTTTTTTTTCTTTATCTCAAACTTGACTGCCAAATAAAATTATTTACGTCGCAATTAATATGTCTCGCATTTCATTGTGCTTTGTGGAGGAAAAAAAAAAAATCGTTTATGGGAAATTACATAGCAAATTCGTTGAAAAAAATTGAATTTTTTTTTCAAATATTCGCTTGAGCTATAAGAACATTTATTCATGACTGAAAACCATTCTTTCGAACATTTTATTTTTATCGAGTGCTTTCTCAAATTCGGAGAGACTCGGATATATTTTTTTTTAATCGGAAAAGGGGAAGATTGTTTTTTTTTTTTTTTTTTTTTTTTTTTTTTTTTTTTTTTTTTTACACGAGACAGTATTTTTTGCTGGCTGGGAAAATGAATGATTCTTGGCTCTTTTCATGACAATCCTATAGATGGGGAAATCGGAAAAAAAATTCATTTGGTCAAACGACAGGCATTTATTAAAATTATAATTTTTATTTTTTTTTTTTTTTCTTCAGATTTGACGTGTCTCCGAACCTCAAAAATAAAATGTCACAAAAATGCAGGCTCTCGGCACAAATTTCACAAATTAAATCGAACGAATGACGCAAAATTTCTGCGAGAAAAAAAAAAAGAAGAAAATTCTCAATGACAAATTTATCAAAATTATGCCCAACGTTTTTTTGGATAGTAAAAAAAAAAAAAAAAAAATCTACAAATATCTGAATAATTGAATTATGGAAAAACGAAGTGAAAAATTGATGAATTCGTGCTCGGACGCGTCGTTGGAATTCGAGCTGAGCGACGAAGAAATTTTTAACAAGGATCTTTATCGTGAATCCGATTATTCAAAATCGAGGAACGACGAGCGATTGTTGCGTCGATGGTTCATGAATATCGTCGATTTACCGAATACACTGACGAGTCGTTTCAAAGATTGGCTACGCGCCACACCACCGGATTCGCGAGGCTCGACGACGAGCGACAAAAGTTCGGGAACGAATTCGATCGCGAATTGGCCAATTCAACGAACCGGAAATACCCGAGACGAAGATGAGAAATATCGTTACAGGCATTATCCGAGATACAGGCGCGAACGTGACGAGCAGGATAGACGAAAAAATTCTGGCACGACGAATTATCGTCGCTCATTGAGAAATCATCACGTTTATCATGTCTACAAGCAAAATGACATTGAGATCGAGCGTCGCGTCGATGAACGGGAAAATTATTCGAATTCCTGGCTTCGCAGTGACGAACGTTTCTCGAGCAGTCCCGTTCTCGTATTGCCGCGGATAAATTCGAATTCGGGCGAAGGAATTTATCATTCGCGTAATTATCGCTCGACCGAGGCTCGATTAATTGGGTGAGTAAATTAAAACCGATAATTATTCTTTTCTCATCTTAATTTTGAATTTTTTATTTTTTATTTAAAAAAAAAAAAACAAAAAAACAAAAAATAACCATGGCTCATGAAGGTGCTGAATTAATCAAGGCGGCCCTGATTAGATAATTAATTAGTGACAAAACTATGTCAAAAATCGGCGACGTGAAAAAAAAAAAAATCATAAAACCTATCATGATATTTTCTAAATTACTCTGTTTCAAAAAAAAATTTATGAATTTCTATGACGTTTCCCGTGATATTTTATTCATAATTTATTATAAATAATATTATAAATAAAGTCTGAAATGACAAAAGTATTTAAAACGCTGTCGGAGCGATCAAGTAAAAAAACGATAGCTGATATTAATGTTTCCTCGCGTGCAGAATGACAGACATTATATTTTATCCGAGATTTGCACACACACGATGACTTTCGCGATTAAGGGAGCTTTCCAGTGTGACAGCCCGAAAAATCGCTGTTTTTCGCGATTTTTTTTTTTTTAAAGAAAAAATAATCTAATCGGTCTGGTTTTTTTTTTTTTTATATTAATTGGGCATTGAAGAATACAAAACAATTTTTTAAAGATCGATTTATTTATTAATTAATATCTATAAAAATGATGAAACAATTGTTGCAGAAAATGCACTTGGATGTGGTGTCCACGTTGGGGGTCACAATTTTGATCTGAAACAAAAAACACAAAAAGATTATTGATCGGTATATAATTGGCTTTCGTGCTATGGAGGCTTTTTTTTTTTTTTTTTTTTTTTTTTTTTTTTTTTTGCAAAAATGGCGCCGGTTTGAACAAAAAGTATCGATTTTAGCATTTTTTTTTGGCAGTTGTTTTTTACAAAAAAATAGGAAGATGTCAAAAAAAAAAAAAAGCTTCCATAGCACGATAAACAATGACGTTGAGAATATCGTGTAAAAAATTCAACTCGATAGCTTTAAAACTCTGCCCTCCAGGTTGGACACCGTTTTAAAAAATGCTGTTTCGAGAAAAACGCGTTCAAAGTTTCAAGTGAGGAAATTTTAGTTAAATCGTTTACTTACGGTCAATCAGCGATGCCAGGGAATATTCGGAAGAGTGTATACTATTCGATAAAGCAAAAAAAAAAAATCGATTTTTTGAAAATTTCACACTGGAAAGCTCCCTTAAATTTCTCGGGAAAATTCCTGGCAAGACACAATTTTTTGAATACCATTGGAAAGTTCACGATTTCATCTTTCAACTTCAAATTTGAATAAGATCTCTTGTCATTATCAAAAGGTACCGTGTCACTTCCGGTGAAAATAGAATCAACTGTCACAAGACCCATGTTAAAATAGATAATTTTAAATTACTCGTTCGCAATAATTTGCCTGGCAACATAGCCTGAAATTTTGAGACAGTGTTCATTGCATCTTGGATAACACTCTCCGGAAGTTTCATTCGTATCACCGGTTTTTTAATTCACCGGTGAGCCACATTAATATAAACTGAAACTTGGTACACCGGTAGACGATGTATTTACCTTTGTTTGTCAAACAATTTTCATTTAAATTTAATTTTTCGAAAAACGTCCGTGAGTGCTCTGACTTTGGTAAATTTTTAGCCATCGAGTTAATTTTTTTTTGTTTTTTACACGGATAGGCTTAGTAACGAGCATCGCTGTTATTGAATTTGCCAAGAAACGCTTAATGAGGCTTAAATTTTGGAAAATGTTGAATTAAAAAAAAAAAAAAGTTCGTGCACGGAAAGATTATATGGGACAAGGATGCGTGGCACTGAAATTGAAAAACAAAAAATCCCTCGAGGGGTTCAAATTTTTTATAAATTATTTTTAAATCTCTGACAGCTCTGATTTCCGAAAAATTTTGGCTGATGAGCCAAAAGTTTTTGTTCTTCAATCACGATTTTGGCATTGAATTTAGGAGGAATCGATCGAGGGATTGTAGAAAATTTTGAAATTTTTCAAAAATTTATCGTCATATATAGTATCGAACTTGAAAAATTTGTGCTCGTTATTGTATTATTGTATTGCGGTAATTTATCTTGCTCGCAAAGTCTTATGGGAAAGCCAAATTTGGAAAATCCACTCGATCATAGAGCGAGATAAAATAATGAGGTATCAATGTATACAAATTTCCAATTTTCAGCCCATTTTTGCGAATTTTCTTTTTTTATTTGCTCCTATACAATAATATAATTTGTTTCATGAGTTTTTTTTTTTCGGAATATTTCCTAAAACGTGGGCTATTTTTTTTTTAAAGCTTATCCTCATCCGTACAAGTTTTATTTCCTTAAAATTTGATTTTGCTCCAAAAAACAAAAAAAAAAAAAATGTTTGTCCATGAAATATACGAGGTGTCATTTTTTTCCCAGCTGTGAAACATTAGCAGCTGGATCAGAGTGTAACCACACACAGAGAGTATGGAAAGAACTAGGGCATTCGGAGCAGGCACTTCCTCTCTTTCATATATATATATATATATATATATATATATATATATGCAAATTGCAATATTCTCTAGTTCTCTCACTTGTGTTTCTACGCATATGGAGAGATCTCTCTGGTCGTGTATGAAACATTCGTTTAGAGAGAAAAAGAGACGCCCTTGACGCTTTTCGCGTACCCTCTCTCTGTTACGACAAAAAGCACGTGCATGTATGAGCACGCACAGGCTCATATATATTATGTACGACGTGTTTGACCATAGGCCTGAAGAGACGATTCCGGTCACAGACTACGTATAGTCGACCTTTGCTCGAATAATTTCCGGATCACCGGACTCGCTCCATCATTTATTATTTCACCAAATGATTGTCTCGCGCAACGACACGTTTTACGATGATTCACAGAGTTTTTTCCCTCTCCCATTTTCAAAAATAAAAATAAACGTTTATTTTCGTTTATATACAATCGCAATGTCTTATCTAATCGTTTGTGGCTCATGCAGGCTAGGCGATTGCTCTCCGGAGCAAGTAAATTAAAAAGAAAAAATTATTACCACAATCCATTTGCTATCGGTGAGAATATTTTTTTATAATTGATACCGAAAAGTATCAAAAACTTGTATTATTTTTGAAAAATATTTAAAAATTCAAACTAAATTTTTTTCGTCAATAATTTTGAATATGGGAACAGTGCAAATTACGAATTATTCGTGCGAGTGTGCGAATGAGTAAAATTATTAGAAAAATTCGAAGAAATATTAAAATTTAATTTTCATTCGAGTCAATCATATTTCACACACATATATGCCTTGTAACAATATGATATATAAATAAACGGTATTATGCATGGTGATAAGTATTTTCCAATGCAAGGAAAATAGGTTAAAAAAAAATCATTTCCAAGAGTCGAAAATCGTTTAAACCTTTTTTTCGGTTCTTTTTTTTCGCAACCTGGGGCCCAAATATGACAGTAAAGTATCAACAGTACTGGAAATTATTTTTATTTTATTTTAAAACTCTATTTTCGTTGCAAATTTCAACATCGCATTTTCCAGCCGTTCGTCGTTCGATGCAATGTTTTACAAAAAAAAAAAAAAAAAACTGTGTCTTTTTTTCCCCGATCCCATATTATATTATTTCTCCATTGTACGCATAGTTCGATGCGAAGCATTCGTGTATTTGCCTTTTTTTTCCCCTGCACAGTTCGATCAATCGATCGACACTCTCGATATACCAACGAGGAGCAAATATCATTTCGTATCGTGTTACATGCACGCGAGGCCTCTTTAAAATCGTGTTACGAGATGGGCCACACGCACAGAGTGACTTCTGTCGAGTGAAACAGCAACGTAAACATACTCTGACCTCATTCGTCTTTATATTATGCAGTCAAACGCGAGCCACGAATCAATGTTACAAATCATATCTTTGCTCCGTGCAACGATACAACACACAGAATCTATTCATACAAATGTGACCGTATCGAATTCATGGTTCAGCTCGTTTAACCACGCGTGTCACGCAGTCAAAATTATATTCTCGAATTCAAATCACAATTATCGTACTTACCTTCCACGAATAATCGTAATTTCTGGCAATTTATATGAATTTAAAAAAATTACAATTTTTGAAATTATTATTCTATTCCTTTGAATATCAATAATTGTTTCATTGGAAAATTAACTAGCTCAATAATTTTCTCCCTTGACGTATATGAGCAGTACAATTTCCGGGGTTTTTTTTTTTTTTTTTTTTTTTTTTTACAACTGTTCGACCATGACGAACGCGACGTTTATTTTGTTCTCCGGTGTATACATTCTCACAATAACCAGCGATAAAGTGCCTCTCAAAGGCAGATCAATCTAGGGATATTGTGTTACTTGGACTGATCTTGGATTATGTAAATTGTAGTTTCAATTTTACTGAAACGCGAGGCAAATTGAAAAACAAAACAAAAAAAAAAATAGATAAATGAAAGTAAAAAAAAAAAAAAGGATTAAAACTGAAAATCCCACGTTGCTACCTCGCAATTTTTTCCCTCATTCGGAAATTCTCCTTCATGAGCCATGGAATTATTGCAATTTTTTGCTTTCTCGCGGAGAGCAGAATGTCCCAATTTTACTCCAAAATTGAAAAATCTCGTATAGGAGGGGAAAAAAAAAAAAATCATCGAATCATATTATAATACAGCTCTCACTCGTGCGAGGAAGGAAAAATTAATTAAATAATTGATTTACCGATCAATGCTGAGATAAAACAAAAATATTATTTCACGTTAAAGGCAACGCGATGAAAATTCGAACGATTGGCGAGCCAACGTTAGTTACGAGTTACGAAATAATCGTTTGACGCGTCATCGAGACGATGAAAATTGCATCGTCGATGATTTCGTTGATGGTAACGCCGAGCAGCACGATCGTACGGAATTTAGAAGCGAAATTCATGAAAATAATGTCGATGAAAAAATTTCCATACGTAAAAATGTCGAATTAACAGCGTCGAAAGATTCGGGCGAAACGATATCCTTGAGATTGATTCTCGATTACGAAACATTGAAAACGAGTGACGGTAAAAAATTCACGAATAACGAAGAAAATGATGAAAAAATTGTTGATAAAATTGAGCCGGAAAATGATGAAATTGCAATAGAAGCCGAGAATGAAAAACGCGAGTCCAGCGAGTCTTATGATTTTCCAAATATTTCCTCATTGACGCGAAACAACGTGGACGAGTTATTGAAAAATTTGCGCGAAAGAATAAATTCGTTGAATTGTGAAAAAAAATCATCCCGTTATGTTGGACGCAACGCGAGCCTTACGTTTCATTCGCGAGCCGGAACTCACGAGAGCGATCGTTTCTTATCCGCTCGTTGGCAGGATAAATCTGGTTTATTCGTAAATTGCACGATTCCCGAAGCGGTCTCGACCGAGGCTCGTCCCTCGTTCACCGAAAGAATTCAGGATATATGGATTCAAGAAAAGACTTCGAGTCAATGGGCCATACTTCGCGATAATGAAAAATCGAGTATTTCGAAAGATACGATGAGAAATGAGAAAAATTTAATTTTTCCGGAAGAGACGGAAGTCACGAATAAACGTGAATCAATGAATTTTGATTTTTTAACGAATAATAACGCTGAGATATGCGCGAATGAGAATAAAATTATCGAAATATCAACGAACGAGGGTAATTGTAAAATTACAAAACCAACGATTTGTCACGTTGGCGTGCAGTACGAATTTACGGAATTATTTCTTTCGTCGTTTCCCGAATGTGATGAATTATCATCCGAGAACAATGAGGACCGATCGAAAATTAAAATAACGCAAAATAATGAGATTAAATCCCATACCGAGTGTTCCATTGTTCGATCGGGGAACGACGAGGTGCGATCAATTGTAAAAATGGAAAATAATGGTAATTCGATGAAAATTCCATCATTGTCGAAAAGGACTTTATTCGCGGACGAAATAATCGAGGAAACGAAAGATTCTTCTTCAATCGAGCCACATATTTTACTCGAATCGAAATCGTTACGAGAGACACGCGCGAATAATTCGTCTCGGTCGGAAGTATCCGCGTCAAAAGTAAAATCAATGAAATCTCAAATTTTCGTTAAATCTCAGCGTGGAAAAAAAAATAATTTTTCACTCTCGAGAATCACGAGATATCGAATAAAATCATCCTTACGTTTTTCCCGCTCGTCTTTCCTCAAATCCGGCAAAGCTCGCGCAACGGGCAATCGATTTGTCAAAAAAATTCGTCTCTTGGTCGATAATAAATTTCGATCGAACGACGATCATCGACGGGAGGATTTAATTTTTTTCGAAAAAACCGAGACACCGAATTCCAGAAAAATTAATAAATTTACGTGCAATGTTAAAAATATATTCAATTGCATTGATAAAACATCGGAAATTAATGTTTCCGAGGTTTTCAAGAAAACCGAGCGTCGTCCCGAGGAACCTTCGTCGAATTTCATTGACGCCTGTCCGTTGATGAAAAAAAATAACGAACGAAACGAGTTTATCGATCGTCCCGAAATCGAATATCCGGCTGAAACGAGCTCGATGAATGAGAATCATGGAACAGCGACCGAGTTATCGGTAGCGACCTCTAATTCAACTGATCTAACCTTTAAATTGCTCGGCTCAACGAGCGATACGAGAAACGTATCCTTCAACGACTCGGCGCAACTCGATTCGACTCGTCGTCTCGTCGAATCTTGCGCCGGCAACGCGACGAGCATCGATGCATCGTCGAAGAAAATTATCGAGAAAAATTGCGATATCGTCGTCGATTCTTCTCGAGACGAAGACGCAAATTTTAAGCTCGAAAAACGATCGAAAAATTTTGAAAATTCAAACCTTCACGATTGCATGATTTTTCCAGATTTTGCGAGAGAATCTATCGGACAAACGAGCGAGGTGAGTGAAAACAAAACAAAAATATATTTATAAAAAATTTACGAATTTACTTGATTTAAATTTACGTAAATTTACGAACCCTCAGAATTTCAGAAAATGAAAAAATGCAATTTTTCGTTTTTTTTTTGCCTTTTCATATCGAATTTTCGAATTTCACGGAAAAACTTGATGTAATTCGTAATCAGCAGAAAATTTTCAATCGCCCAGGGTCTAAAATTATGGTGAAAGACGAAAAAAAATTTTTTTTTTTTAATTTTTGCCCACTTTTTCGAAAATCCAAAAATCTCGAAATTTCAAATGGCCATAACTTATCTCCAGATTTACCGATTTTGGCTTATCGGGAGGGTTTTTAAAAGCCCCTGAGTAGAGTCAGAGAATGGCGTTGGATTCATCTTGATATCTATAATTTTTATACCAAAAAAAGCACTTTGAAAATTGACGAATTTTAGTCCAAGGGGTATGTATGGAAAAATTGGCAAAAATCGATGGTCCAACTTTGAAAATCTGTAAAAAATCGAAAAATCAACCCAGCTCGATGAACCAAGCGGCATTTTGAAGCTTGAACGATTACAAAGATATACAAGTACCGAATATAGTCATATCTCCTTCGAGAAGGAACGTTACAACGATTTTAGTGAACCCTCGTAATTTCATAAAATGAAAAAATGCAATTTTTCGTTTTTTTGCCTTTTCATATCGTATTTTTAGATTTCAGGGAAAAACTTGATGTGATTCGTAATCACATCAAGTAAATTCGTAAATTTACGAAATTCAAATCAAGTAAATTTACATACGTAAATTACGTATTTATTTACGTAAATTTAAATACGTAAATTTACGAAATTTACGTATTTTATAAATAATATTACGAAGGTCTGAACCTGAAAATGTTCAAGTGTGAAACATATTTCACCATGTTCCGGTGTAAAAATTTATAAAAATTACAAATTATATTAAAGTTTGAAAATTAGGAAAAAAAAAAAAAAATATTTCATTCAAGATTGTAAATGTGCAGAGATCGAAGAAAAATCGTTCAAAAACGGTGAGGGAAGCTGAGAAAAAGCGAATTATCGAGAATGAAGATTCATTGTGCAAGCAGGAGAAAGTGGCTGCTCCGCAGGCGCGGAGAATTATCTGTAAAACGAGCTCGGCGAGCGGCGAACAAAATTTGAGATTGCAGCGTCGTAAATCGGTGATCGATATCAACATTGATAAGTTATCGAGGGAGCGAACCAACAATCCCGAGATACGAGATGCAAGCATACGAAGACCGAGAATTCTCGAGCCATCGAGGATCGGCGCGAGCGAACTTCACAGCGGAGATGTAAATTCGACTCGGTGCGGAAAATCGAAACAACGAATGGATTCCCCGATGGTTCCTCGTAGAACGTTGAATTCCATGAAAATTCGCGGAAAATCGAGTCACATACCGATCTGCACCGGATACGGAAAAATAAATAAAAAAAATGTTTTTACGAATTCCAATCGAAATAAAACCGAGCCTACGGAACGATCCGCCGCTCTCGATACGAAAAACGAGTCTCGATCATCGGCAAAAATAAGGACTCTGAAAAATTCTACGATCTTGGGTCCTGAGAAAATTATCCTCGCGAATATCAACCGGAAGTCGAATGGGATGGAGAAAAAAAATAATCGTTTATCGCCTGAAATAATAAGATCCGGGGAGCCTCGGTCGTCACTGAAGAAGCCACCGCTGAGGGATCGTTCGACCTCGGGAATGAGAAAAAACTCGGATAACAGGGTCAATTTCGATGCGAGCTGTTCGAACGATCGAACGTTATTGTCATCGAAAATTTATAAAATTAACGACAATGAAATATCGAATGATTCGAGCGATCCGTTGAGCGAATCGTCGCGTTACAAGCTTCGAATGGATGACAAGAGGCTGGCCAAGAGAATAAAAACGAGCCTCGAAAATGGAGTACCGTTGAAGAGAATCACGATAATGGATCCTCGAACGGTTAGCAGGAAAGTCATCGATCGCTACGATTCGTTGACTCGCGAGACAGCAAATGACGATGAAGCGAGAAAAAAATCACTCTCGAATATCCATAATTCCACGAAACTAATGATAACAGAGAGATCGATCGATCGAGGGGATAAAAAATCCGTGAAGCAGTCCTATCGCAACCAAGAATCATCATTATCGCGAAAAATTCCTCCGGCGCTTCTTAAAAAACATAATTCTCATGAAACTAAATTGTCTTATCGCGCGCGTGGCAAAGAGGAGAGCCACGAATCGGCGAAAACTTCTCCCGAGCGAGATAGCTTCGTGAATTTCGAAAAAGTCGAGCGCGCCGATCTTTCCAGGATCATCGATCTGACGAGCATAAAGGAAAGAGTCGATAACGATATTATCGAGCGTACATCGAGAACTTCGGGAACGGAAGATTGCGACTGCGCGATAATTCTCATAAAAGCAATCAATTCATCGATGGAATTGTCCGATGTCTGATTTTAACAAAACATGCATATATATTTGTGTAAACGATTTTTCCTCTTTTTTTTCATTATCCGCACACACACACACACACGTTTTCTTGCCAATTTTTCTTTCCTCGAAAGACAGTAACGACGATAATAAAAAAAAAATAAATAAAAAATAAATTAATAAACGAGTCGTGAAATTCTGGTTTTTAAATTTACACGAAGAGCCGCTCACCGATTTGTGTCAGAGAGGCATTATAAATTGGCGCGCAAAATCGTTTAACCCATAGGATGCGCGACGCTTGGTGCAAGAGCCTTATATAACTCGCAATGTTACTGTACCGAGGCTTCATGGTTCGCATATCATTATTATGCAATTGCGCGAATGATTACCGCAATCGCACTAATTTTATCGATTTATCAGTCCTTTCAATACTAATATATAATATACATCGTTATCTTTATATTAAAAAAAAAGGAGGGGTAGAGCACAATTGTCGTGAAATGTCTCATATATCAGAAATATATTTCTCGATCATTGATCGATCGAACATGAATTACATAATGTGTTCTATTTGCTGTTTACCCAGCCGAGTGATCGATTCCAACTTTTTGATAAGAAATACATGCGATATATATATATATATATAGCAGTTATTAAAGTGCGAACGATAGGATAAGCCACGATAGCAGCCGTTTTGCAAGAAAAAAAAATGCAACTATATATACATATCGTATGCAATCATGAACAGTTCAATAACTATAATACATATTTAGTCATTGAGAGAATTCGAGAGAAAAATATCCAAGTGCAAAATATAACGCATTCTATCATATGAATCGAAATTCTCAGAAGTACAACTAAACGTGTCGTAATTATATATGATTCCTTTCGAAGTAATTTTTATTACCAAATATATACACGTGTTATTAGAAATTAAAAGCATGTATTGTTTGTCAAGTTCAAAAATTAAGTTCAAAATTTAATTAAAATTAAATTAATTTTATCCTTATATTTGCCAATCGTAGCATAAAATTTTCAAAAATAAAATCATGTTCAATGAATCATAAAATGTACTTGTGTCTCCGCCTGCTGAAAACATTCGCCACGTCTCTTGATCTTGATCACTCGATGAGTAGCGATGAATCATCCATTCACAATTTCATCAAACATATATAGGTATGTATATCGATTTTTTATTGTCGGCCACCTAACCTCAAACTTTCACTCGTCGATGTGCACCTTTCGTGAACGTTTCGGAGTAAATAAATAAGAAAAGGGAGAGGAAACCGGGAAAACTTGTGTCAAGTGCATCCAGTAGGCGGCGCAAGCGACAAGTTGTATCAGAGCATCTCTGGTTGTATGATTGCATATGCAGTGTTATATGGCTGTACGCATGTACCGTCATAAACACGCATGAAAACCGTGTGTAGCAGTGTGTCAGAGCAGCGCAACAGCGCCCCCGAGGGGCGCGGGGAGGGATATCGTGGCCGACGTTATTATACAGTATATCGTCACATTCGTCACTGTCCGTTGGACTTTTATCAGAAAACTTCATAGGTCTGTTGTCTGTTGTACGTCCCAGGGAATCCGCCTTCCTCGCGCTGCCTTTTGCCGACTCGCAGTGTGCGCGTGTGCTCCCGTGTGCTGCCTCGCGTTATAAATTATAATTCTTCATCAACCGTTTACTTGGATAAAATCAGTGAAAAAAAAAAGAACAAGTGGATACAGAGGCAACTCAGTTTTTTTTCGTCTTTCACATCTGTGAGTTTCAAGTTTTTACAAATTTACGAGGTTAACTCACCGAAAAGTGTACATAGTGTAGTTGCAATTTACGTGGCTATATAGTGTAGTATTTCTTATACACGTACTCTATCGTCGTGTAAAGAGGCACAAGATCCTATTGTTTTACGCGAGAGCGTTATAAGAATGGTATAAACTTTCTAATGCTTGTGGTAATGGGATTTTTTCTTTTTTCTTTTTTTTTCAACGAACCGGAAGTTGACGATATTTTCGCTGAATTAACAATAAACGTTAGACGGGTGACAAACTTCGCCACTGGGCGACATCATAGTATCTCGTGGCTCGAGTTACTCATAATTTGTCATCATAAATTCATTACCACCTCGCGACCTCGACGAAGTCACATCATCGTGTCACTTTTCCTTTTTTTCTCGTTTTTTTTTTTTTTTTATTCGCTGTACAGTTTGGTTCGCTCGTAAAGGGGATCGTTCGCGATACGCCCTGTTACACGTCTCGTAATGAGATACCATTACATTCTCTTGTCCTAATTGGCTTGTAATATAAAAAATCTATCTATTTACAGGTTGTATACGGATATAATACCGTTGTTTTTTTTTTTCTATTAACGATTTTTACATCGAGTCGATAAATTATTCAAGAGAAGACTATAGTGAATTTCAACTTGATTATTTATTTATATATTTATTCAACGGGAAAAAACCCTTTTACATTAATACATTATATACAGGTGGAACGCTTGATTAGTGAAAATTAATAAAGACAAATAATAATAATAATATTAATAATATCCTTATAGCACGCAACTAAAAGTGTAGAAGTAGAGCTCTTTTAATTGCACAAAATTTAAAGTTAAACAGCTAGAAAAGTAGAGCAAAGTATAGAGCAGGATTGAGCTAGCCGCCCTAGTAGATTGCCGAACTCAACAAGCAACTGAACAAATAACCGTCAAAAGGACGGTTCTTTTTGGACAAAAAAGAATAACTGTGGAAAAACCTTCAAAAGAACCGTCTATTTTTATGAATCCGTGGACGGTCCTTCGTACGGTCGATCCTACTGGTTTTTGGTTCTCGGTACAGTTTTTACCGGTTCGGTCCTTTTTATAGTTTTATTAAGGTTTTATTTTATGTAAACAAATTTATTACAACATTTCGTATGCTCCTTCTCTCCCTGGCAGTTGATTCCCTTTATTATTAAAATTCCCTTTATTATAAAAATTTCATTCCGCTGTGATTTGGACTGCCTCGATCCTGGCTCGTGTTGACACTACAAAATACAGTGTTTTTGTTTCGTTTATCCGGTACGGTTCGTTTTATGGTCATTTTGTCGGATGCAAACCCGAAAAAATAGTATGGTTATCGGTACGGTTCTTTTGGTGGTTGCTCGTAGTTTTTTAGGTGCTCGCGAAATATTACGAACGGTTCTTTTTTAGGTAATTGGTCGGTGATTTTTTGTCCAAAAAGAACCATCGATGACCGGTCATTTTTACGGTTTTTAGTGAGTCATACAATCTACCAGGGCGAACCGGAGCAGTAGATTTGAGACCGATGAGCGGAGAACCCTTGTTGATATACCAAAAATATTAAGGCCATTTATGCCATTCGCCATTGCGGTCATCCTATGTACGGCTGACCTCGATGAAAAGACATTTCTCACTGTATAGGTGCGTAGAAGACGCCTACAATTTAGCCCAGTCTTCCAGGGTCATGAATAGGAACTTTTTCCAGCAGAGTCGGGCAGTTTATAGTCCCTGACAACAACCTGCGTAGAAAGAGTAGGTCCGAGAGTTTCCGCAGAGACTCCAGCATAGGACGACCAATTTTGTAGGCAGCGGCTCTTAAAAATTTATGTTGCACGGACTCTGGGCGACCGATGCGTCGAGCATAGAGCGGAGCCCGGACTTCGGACGCGTATGTTAGAATCAGGCGAACGTCCGACGACATCCATTATCGTTGAATAATTTTTTTTTTGTATCATATTTATCATTGCTGCGAAGTAAATAATTGTAGACGCGGTTCCTCCGTTAGCGGTGTATTTTAGAAATTTTGTGGGAATCGATGTTAAATAAAGCGGACCGGTCGGCCAGGTTTCAAATTATTTGGAAAAAATTATCTATCGGCACAATATTTGTTCAATCGGCAATGTAACTTGTACGGATCGCGTCGGATCCGAGGCATCGAACAGAGCATATTTCACCAACGACTTATCCACCATCCTGCACCGTGAAAATTTGTTTCCTCATAATTTTCGGATAAATTCAACTTGACAATGAAAATAAGAGATATCGAACGAAAAAAAATATCCAACCGCGTATTTTATATACTTTTTTTTTTTTCCTTTCGCAGCCTATATTATAAAGCGCCACCAAAATGTTTAGCTGGCTATCGCGTGAGGACAGCAACAAGCAGGATATCTTCGACACTGTCTCGGATGGCTTGATGAAAATTTACAAAACCAAACTCTTGCCGCTCGAGCAGCACTATCAGTTTCATGACTTTCATTCGCCCCAACTTGACGATCCCGATTTTGCCGCAAAACCGATGATACTGCTGGTCGGCCAATATTCCACGGGAAAAACAACGTTTATCAAGTATCTCCTCGAGAGAGATTTTCCCGGCATAAGAATCGGCCCCGAACCAACCACGGATCGTTTCATAGCCGTAATGTACGATCAGAAGGAGGGCGTCATACCCGGAAACGCATTGGTCGTCGATCCTGGCAAACAGTTCAGGCCTCTATCGAAATTCGGCAATGCTTTTCTCAATCGTCTTCAGTGCTCCATGGTAGCGTCTCCCGTTCTCAAGGGTATCTCCATCGTCGATACGCCTGGAATTTTGTCCGGGGAGAAGCAAAGGGTGAGAATAAAAAAAAAAAATAATAATAATCCATGAGAGACTCATCTCAATTATCTTGTGCTCAGTTTCACGAATATTTATTTAACAAAAAAAAAAAGATAAATTTTTTTTTTATCGAAATATCTGCAATAACGACCCCGATTGAATATTCCAATATTCATTCGTTCTTGTTAAAATATTCTCTACGATTTCATTGAAACGGATGGTAAAAATAATACTCGCTAATAATAATAATAATAATAATAATAATAATAATAATAATAATAATAATAATAATAATAATAATAAGAATAATAATAATAATAATAATAATAATAATAACAACAACAACAACAACAACAACAACAACAACAACAACAACAACAACAACAACAACAACAACAACAACAACAACAACAACAACAACAACAACAACAACAACAACAACAACAACAACAACAACAACAACAACAACAACAACAACAACAACAACAACAACAACAACAACAACAACAACAACAACAACAACAACAACAACAACAACAACAACAACAACAACAACAACAACAACAACAACAACAACAACAACAACAACAACAACAACAACAACAACAACAACAACAACAACAACAACAACAACAACAACAACAACAACAACAACAACAACAACAACAACAACAACAACAACAACAACAACAACAACAACAACAACAACAACAACAACAACAACAACAACAACAACAACAACAACAACAACAACAACAACAACAACAACAACAACAACAACAACAACAACAACAACAACAACAACAACAACAACAACAACAACAACAACAACAACAACAACAACAACAACAACAACAACAACAACAACAACAACAACAACAACAACAACAACAACAACAACAACAACAACAACAACAACAACAACAACAACAACAACAACAACAACAACAACAACAACAACAACAACAACAACAACAACAACAACAACAACAACAACAACAACAACAACAACAACAACAACAACAACAACAACAACAACAACAACAACAACAACAACAACAACAACAACAACAACAACAACAACAACAACAACAACAACAACAACAACAACAACAACAACAACAACAACAACAACAACAACAACAACAACAACAACAACAACAACAACAACAACAACAACAACAACAACAACAACAACAACAACAACAACAACAACAACAACAACAACAACAACAACAACAACAACAACAACAACAACAACAACAACAACAACAACAACAACAACAACAACAACAACAACAACAACAACAACAACAACAACAACAACAACAACAACAACAACAACAACAACAACAACAACAACAACAACAACAACAACAACAACAACAACAACAACAACAACAACAACAACAACAACAACAACAACAACAACAACAACAACAACAACAACAACAACAACAACAACAACAACAACAACAACAACAACAACAACAACAACAACAACAACAACAACAACAACAACAACAACAACAACAACAACAACAACAACAACAACAACAACAACAACAACAACAACAACAACAACAACAACAACAACAACAACAACAACAACAACAACAACAACAACAACAACAACAACAACAACAACAACAACAACAACAACAACAACAACAACAACAACAACAACAACAACAACAACAACAACAACAACAACAACAACAACAACAACAACAACAACAACAACAACAACAACAACAACAACAACAACAACAACAACAACAACAACAACAACAACAACAACAACAACAACAACAACAACAACAACAACAACAACAACAACAACAACAACAACAACAACAACAACAACAACAACAACAACAACAACAACAACAACAACAACAACAACAACAACAACAACAACAACAACAACAACAACAACAACAACAACAACAACAACAACAACAACAACAACAACAACAACAACAACAACAACAACAACAACAACAACAACAACAACAACAACAATAACAATAACAATAACAATAACAATAACAATAACAATAACAATAACAATAACAATAACAATAACAATAACAATAACAATAACAATAACAATAACAATAACAATAACAATAACAATAACAATAACAATAACAATAACAATAACAATAACAATAACAATAACAATAACAATAACAATAACAATAACAATAACAATAACAATAACAATAACAATAACAATAACAATAACAATAACAATAACAATAACAATAACAATAACAATAACAATAACAATAACAATAACAATAACAATAACAATAACAATAACAATAACAATAACAATAACAATAACAATAACAATAACAATAACAATAACAATAACAATAACAATAACAATAACAATAACAATAACAATAACAATAACAATAACAATAACAATAACAATAACAATAACAATAACAATAACAATAACAATAACAATAACAATAACAATAACAATAACAATAACAATAACAATAACAATAACAATAACAATAACAATAACAATAACAATAACAATAACAATAACAATAACAATAACAATAACAATAACAATAACAATAACAATAACAATAACAATAACAATAACAATAACAATAACAATAACAATAACAATAACAATAACAATAACAATAACAATAACAATAACAATAACAATAACAATAACAATAACAATAACAATAACAATAACAATAACAATAACAATAACAATAACAATAACAATAACAATAACAATAACAATAACAATAACAATAACAATAACAATAACAATAACAATAACAATAACAATAACAATAACAATAACAATAACAATAACAATAACAATAACAATAACAATAACAATAACAATAACAATAACAATAACAATAACAATAACAATAACAATAACAATAACAATAACAATAACAATAACAATAACAATAACAATAACAATAACAATAACAATAACAATAACAATAACAATAACAATAACAATAACAATAACAATAACAATAACAATAACAATAACAATAACAATAACAATAACAATAACAATAACAATAACAATAATAATAATAATATTTCATTGAAACGGATGGTAAAAATAATACTCGCGATACAATGAATTTTTCAAATATAATAATCGTTATTTATATTTATTTACATTAACTACACAGATTTATGCGATCAAATATAGTTTGATCTTTCAAAGATTCGTAGAAACATTTTTTCAATTTTTTTACAAAATAGTACAATATATTATTAAATGAAGATCAGCATATATATTCCTTTTTTTTTCTAACAATATCCTTAACCCGCGCATCGTGCCATAAAACCTTTGTCTCTTAATCTTACTTTATTCCTCTACTCCGGCAGCTCTTTCTCTTTCTCCATACTCATTTTTTTTTACAAACCTCTATTTCCCTGCAGTAATCACATATCCCGTTTTTTGTATTTTTCCACGCAGCATATTTATCATTTCTCCCGCATATCATTAATTCCCCTTATCCGCTCCTCTGCATTCTTTCTTACTTTCTCCGTTGCTAACTCTCTGCCTTTTTTTTTTTACATATTAACAAAAAATGCTCCATCGCCTCATCTAGTCCTTTGCATATCCTGCACTTTCACGGCAATCTCAGCCTTCTCCATGATGTATTTGTAACATATATAGTATTATACGTTGATTTTCTTATTTTTTCCTCATCCTTCCTTAGAATTTCATTTTTCAAGTTTTCCAGCCCTTCATTTATTCTTTTTTTTTTATTTTTTTTTTTTAAATTTTTCTTCGTCACAGGTCGACAGAGGCTACGATTTCACGGGTGTACTCGAGTGGTTCGCCGAAAGAGTCGACAGGATAATATTGCTTTTCGACGCTCACAAGCTCGACATTTCCGACGAGTTTCGAAGATCGATCGAGGCGCTTCGCGGTCACGACGACAAAATACGAATAGTACTGAACAAAGCCGACATGATTGATCATCAGCAATTGATGAGGGTATACGGCGCCCTCATGTGGTCACTGGGAAAGGTACTGCAAACACCGGAAGTCGCGAGAGTCTATATCGGTTCGTTCTGGGATCAGCCGCTACGTTACGACGTGAACAGGCGGTTGTTCGAGGCCGAGGAGCAGGATCTCTTCAAGGATATGCAATCGTTGCCAAAAAATGCGACCGTAAGGAAGCTCAATGATCTTATCAAACGAGCTCGATTGGCAAAGGTAACACGCCACCGAATCTTTTGGCATTTTTTTTTTTTTTCCCCCAAGCAGTTCTCTCTCTCTTTTTTTTTTTTCTAACTTGAAATCGATTTCAGGTTCACGCGTACATAATAAGCGCCCTGAGAAAGGACATGCCCGCGGTATTTGGCAAAGAGGCGAAGAAGAAGGAGCTCATTAAGAATTTGGGTCAGATATACGATCAGATACAGCGAGAACAAAAAATATCGCCCGGTGACTTTCCCGATCTCAAGAAGATGCAGGAAAATTTGGCTAATCATGATTTTACAAAATTCAACGCTCTCAAGCCACGACTCTTGGAAGTCGTCGATCAGATGCTCGCCGTTGATATTGCAAAACTCATGGCTATGATACCGCAGGAGGACGTCACGACCACGACGGAACCTCTCATCAAAGGTATCAAAAGACACGTGGGCGTTTCATCGTCGATTCGCGAGAAAAAAATTAAACTTATCGAATATGGGCTACCCGAGCAAAATGAGAAAAGAGCGATCGGTCCTAACGCCGTATCGCTGTACCTCAATGAGGCGGTGTACAAAACGCTATCTCAATTTTTCGATCGATCTTTACGTTAAAGAGAATTGAAAAATATTCGATCGTATCGCGGTATTTTTGTTTACTTTTCATGAAAAATATTTTCATAAATCTCGATAACTCGTCTCGGATTATTTTGAATTTATGAATAATCGATCGAATTATATACAATATGCGCGCATCATCGTACACGGTACGATGGAGCGAAATATTTATTTATTTCTTTTTTTTTTTTCGATCGAGTTTCGAATATTTTTGAAAAATTTTATCGTACCTTGAAGAAAAATCGATTGAAAGGTGGATTTTGAATAGAAAAAAAAAAACTATTTTCATACGATTAGAAGCATTTTCTGAAACCTCGAACGAATAAATCGCATATAATTCTTGTTATCGTCATTGAATTATTTTCATCCTCACCTCCGTTATTTTTCTAACAATTTTTATTTTAAAAAATCCAACGAATCATTCGAGAATTCGAAGAAAAAAAAGGAATCGCAACGTCAAATCATCGAGTCCTAGGAAAAAAAAACAAATCAATTTATATATTTTATTATTGGAACGAAGGCCCTCTCGGAGAGTCGCGCTAATTTCTTTTTTTTTTTTTTTTTCATATATAAATTTGCTTTTTCTTCTCGGGGAGCCGAATTTTTTTTTTTTTTTAAATATATATTCATTTGAAATACATTTCCATGAATGATCACGCGTATATATTATTTACACAAGCCAATTTTATTGTTTATGACTATGAGTAATTGTTTTTTTTTTTTTTTTTTTTTTTTTTTTTTTCGTACAGGCGGTGCTTTCGAGGGCGTTGAAGATCAGATCAGTCCATTCGGCTACAAGAGAGGCGAGGGTGTCGATGCGGGTGCCGGTGAGCCCGAATGGATCGTTAATAAAAAAAGATACGAGTACGATTCCAAATTTGACGCGCTCGAACCATGCGACGGAAAGATCACGGGTGCAGGTACGTTTTTTTTTTTTTTTTTAATTATCCATCGCGTTTCAATAAATCGATAATAATTTCTACTTTTTTTTTAAATTATTCATCACGTTTCAATAAATCGATAATAATTTCTACTTTTTTTTTTTAATTATTCATCGCGTTTCAATAAATCGATAATAATTTCTACTTTTTTTTTTTAATTATTCATCGCGTTTCAATAAATCGATAATAATTTCTACTTTTTTTTTTTAATTATTCATCGCGTTTCAATAAATCGATAATAATTTCTACTTTTTTTTTTTAATTATTCATCGCGTTTCAATAAATCGATAATAATTTCTACTTTTTTTTTTTAATTATTCATCGCGTTTCAATAAATCGATAATAATTTCTACTTTTTTTTTTTAATTATTCATCGCGTTTCAATAAATCGATAATAATTTCTACTTTTTTATTTTAATTATTCATCGCGTTTCAATAAATCGATAATAATTTCTACTTTTTTTTTTGTAATTATTCATCGCGTTTCAATAAATCGATAATAATTTCTACTTTTTTTTTTAATTATTCATCGCGTTTCAATAAATCGATAATAATTTCTACTTTTTTTTTTTAATTATTCATCGCGTTTCAATAAATCGATAATAATTTCTACTTTTTTATTTTAATTATTCATCGCGTTTCAATAAATCGATAATAATTTCTACTTTTTTTTTTGTAATTATTCATCGCGTTTCAATAAATCGATAATAATTTCTACTTTTTTTTTTAATTATTCATCGCGTTTCAATAAATCGATAATAATTTCTACTTTTTTATTTTAATTATTCATCGCGTTTCAATAAATCGATAATAATTTCTACTTTTTTTTTTGTAATTATTCATCGCGTTTCAATAAATCGATAATAATTTCTACTTTTTTATTTTAATTATTCATCGCGTTTCAATAAATCGATAATAATTTCTACTTTTTTTTTTGTAATTATTCATCGCGTTTCAATAAATCGATAATAATTTCTACTTTTTTTTTTGTAATTATTCATCGCGTTTCAATAAATCGATAATAATTTCTACTTTTTTTTTTAATTATTCATCGCGTTTCAATAAATCGATAATATTTTCTACTTTCTTTTTTTAATTATTCATCGCGTTTCAATAAATCGATAATAATTTCTACTTTTTTTTTTTAATTATTCATCGCGTTTCAATAAATCGATAATAATTTCTACTTTTTTTTTTTAATTATTCATCACGTTTCAATAAATCGATAATAATTTCTACTTTTTTTTTTAAATTATTCATCGCGTTTCAATAAATCGATAATAATTTCTACTTTTTTATTTTAATTATTCATCGCGTTTCAATAAATCGATAATAATTTCTACTTTTTTTTTTGTAATTATTCATCGCGTTTCAATAAATCGATAATAATTTCTACTTTTTTTTCTCTCCAAATTACACATTTGGCAATTTTTTAATTTTTATTTTCTCACTTTACCCTCTCTCGCAGCTGCAAAATCCGAAATGGTAAAATCAAAATTGCCGAACAGCGTGCTCGGAAAAATTTGGAAATTATCCGACATCGACAAGGACGGCCTCCTCGACGCGGACGAATTTGCCCTTGCGATGCATCTCATAGACGTTAAATTGGGCGGTTACGATTTACCATCGGAACTTCCCGAACACCTGATACCCCCGACGAAGAGAGACATATGAACCGCGTAATTATAACTTATTTTTGCATTAAAAACAAAAAAAAAAAGAGCTGAATTTATCTTTCGTTGCGATGACACTTGAAATTTTTCCCGCAACCAGCGAGAATTGACGAATCAAAGTCGCGATTTTACGAACACGGCGAGATCGATTGCCTGGCACAAAAATCCTAGACGAATGGAATGAATGGAGAAAAAAAAAAAAAACGAAAAGAATGCACTCCGGCATCACATAACTTTAGGATAATAATTTATTGAATGAGAAATTGTATTCGCGAATAAAGTTGATCGCGAATTCTAAGATTTTTACGTGCACGAGCAGAGAAACACGGACATCGTCGAATGAAAAAAAAAAAAAAAAAACCAATATTCGAAATTAATAATAAATATCCTGAGTGATTTTTCCAATCGAACGGGGTGTCTCGGTCCACGGAACAATCAACGCTGTTGCGTTGATTTCATTCGATAATCGATGTGTAAATATGCCTAAACATCGTGTAAAACTTTTGAGAATGTGCAATATAGATACAAATATATATTTATATTTTTTTTTCCTTAATTTAAAATCGTTCATTGGCGTAGATTGCGTAACTTTGGTACGAGAAGCTACCGATAGCTGTAATTCACGCTTGGAATTGCAAGATCAACGATACGCATATTCTTTGAGAACGAAATTTCTGGGATTTTTTTGACTATTCATTTCCGTTTTCTTTGTTTTCACAAGAATCACTTTTGTTGCAATTGGGGGGGGGGGGGGGGGGGACACCTTCCGAGCGGTGCGAGAATTTTAAATTTGCCACTCTTATCCATGAACAATTGAGCTCAATGCTTGATCATTCCCATTTTTATCCTCGGTACAAGTAATAATTTTGTTTCGTATAAAATTTGATATATCCGGATGAGAGAACCTTTCGTGATCGAAGTGTACGCGGCTCGAGGATATTTTGAGGTCTTCGACGACTCGGTCGAAGAAAAAAAAATGCATAATTGCTCGGAAACTTGGGGGGGGGGGAAAAAAAAAAAAAAAAAAAAAAAAACCGTGCCGGACGATTTTCATAGCACCGATTTTTAATAGCACTGCCTTCGTACGGCGCAATTTTATTGTGATATATGAATATATATATATTTATATCCGAAAGAGATTCGTTATTAATTTAGAGCATTAAAAAAAAAATAATAATAATAATCACGAATCGCTTTGAGAACAGCCGTTCAAAGTTTACTTTGAGTATATAAAAATAAATGCATCGCGCGTAACAAAATGTACTCTCACGGTGATCCGATGACTGATGAATTTTCTAAAAGTTTACACTTTTTGTATCGCAACAATTTTTTTTCTCTGTCGTAAAAAAAAAAAAAAAAAAAAACATCATTTCTCTTCTGCTGAAAAATGGTATACGAAGATTCCTAAGCAGTGCAACTCTCGAGTACCGAAACAAGGTGTGATCCTCTCTTATAAATCAAGAATTATTACAATACGATACACAGCGCAGCAAATAATTTCCATCATACGTAAATTATAAATGACTTTATTTAAAAAAAAAAAACAAATATTTAATCATCTGTATCATAAAAATATTTATATATTTACGTACGATTGTGAGAAATTTATCAAATAAATTATGTTGCGTATTTTGAGAGATGCTTACGACGATGATGCTTTTATAATTTTTTTTTCAGCTTTCGAATACCCGAATTTTTGGTCCTCGCATCGCGATTTTGAGATTATCGTAACTTTTGAGTAAAAATTTTCTGTATTTCGAGTTTACGAAAATATTCGCATAATTTTTGAGCTTCCCGACATTAACGAGTCATCGACGAAGGAGACTCGAAAGTCTCGAACGAACGTTGTTTGAGTTCTAAAAAAAAAATCAGAACCCGGTCTCACGCGATCTACGGTGATTGTGAACATATTGAAGCGTTTGAACGCTTCAATTTCATATTATGATATGAATTTGTATAAAATGAATGATATTTATCGGAAAATGCGAAGGAATGGATCAATATTCATTTAATTATAAATTTTAGGGCTGAAAGTCATGTTGCACATGGGTTTTTTTTCACTTTGAAAACTTATTTTACCCCTTCGAATGCAACAACTTTTCCCTATGACATTTTTTCTGTAATTATTCGCAATCGTCGCGTAATATGGGAATGTATCGAAAAATCGACCACAAACTGAGATTCGATAAATGTACTTTTTTTTTTACATTAAAACGGACGCATTGTTGAACGATACAAGCGTCAAAATATGCGATAATATGAGTTTTGGGGAAAAAAAAAAGTTTCGCTGCAACGGAGCTGACGGAATTGCCGAAATAAGCGTCGACGAATTTTACAAATTCGTCGAACCATCGAACCGATGAAGATCCACGAAATTCATCGGATTCGAAGAGGCTCCTCCGATATCAGCCGAGTATTATTTACAAAAAAATTCGGAATTTCTATTGCAACAATTATGCGTTGAAAGGGCGCACCTAGAGTTCCCGTCGTCAGAGCTCGTCGCGACTCTTTCTTGATGAAATTTCAAGATACTCGAGAATCTCTCGTTCGATATTTTCAGCCTTCATGGAAGATATTCGATTTCCACCGTCAATCGTTCTCCTATTTTTCTTCTCGGTGTAAATAATCAGAGTAGGATAAGCTCGTACACCGGCGCGAGAACATTCTTGTCTGTATACGTCACAATTGAGACGTCCCAATCGTGCTTTTCCTTCCAAGAGCTTCGGAAAAAAAAAAAGGAAAAAGGAAAATAAAGATATTCAAGCAATTTCCATAAAATATACATAAAAAATCTCCACCAATATCCCAGAATATTCGTTCGAGTTACCTGAGCGGCAATAACGAAATGGGGCTCCAGAGTTTGACAATGACCGCACCAGGGAGCGTAGTAATCGACGAGCCAAACGTCATTGCTCGCGAGAACATTTCTCCTCAATGATCCCTCGTCCAGGTCTTTTACTCGAATCGGCAAAAATTGCGTTATCCATTTCGACAATGACAGAGAATCCCTCGGTCCGTTGTACATGCTGTTGGAATGATAAAAAAAAAATTTCTTCGGCATAAGCGCGAATTTGCAATTGATAATTTTTCGCGAAATTATAAAAAAAAAAAATCACTAACGCCACTTTTTCGATACCCTCGCTACCAAACGGATACAATCTTATGGTCGGATAACTTCGCACTCCCTGCGATCCGCACAGCGAAGACTCGGCCTCGCAATCGACACTCGCGATTTTAATTTCCGGCAAAGGGCGAAAGATCTTTGCGACCGCTGACCATTCCGGAGCGAGCTGCTGACAGGGTCCGCACCAAGGCGCGAAATAATCAATCGCCCACAATACTTTGGATTTTTTCTTTGCGATCTTTCGATCAAAGTCCTTCGAGGTGAGATGAACGACTGAAAGGGCCAACACACGGCGCAAGAATTATCGATTGTGGTTTAAAAAAAAAATAAAAAATAAAAACTCGCGATTCAAGCGTATCAGAGCGCGCTCACCTGTAGGATTTATAGCCTCATTGATAAATTGTACGACATTCGCGGCTGTTTTTTGTATCGTAAATTGCATAGTCGTGCTGCCATTGATCAGCATCGCCGTTGGATACGAGCGTATGTTGTATTGACGACAGATAGCCGAATGTACGGTACAATCGACGGTACCGAACTGTACAACGGATTTTTCAAATTTTAGAGAAGCCTTGCGTACTTCCGGCAAAAATTGTATGCAAGGAGGACACCAAGGCGCATACCAATCGACGAACCATGCTTCGTTACCTGGTTTCACATATAATTCATAAAACTACGACAATGCCTTTTTATATTTCGGATAAAAATACACATGAAACGAGTCTCACTCTCTCTCCATCGCCTTTGCTAATTTTTTTAGATGTCTTCAAGTGTCTCCATTTATTTGATAGTGATAGTCTAGGCAGTAAAATATTTTCTACTTTTGTATTCTTTACTTTGAAACTCGAAATTTAGCTCTCAGTAGTAATTATGCATTAATTTAGTTTTTGATTTAATATCATTTTCTCAAATTTAAGATACCATCGCAATCGTAAATCTTTTTCATGCCCTTCATTCGCGACTGTTCTCATTGCACTTTACTTCGTCTTTTCTTGTAATTCGTTTGCCCTATAGTTAAACTAGGGCATAAAATAAATATCAATCTATAATTATATAAACAAAAAATAAAATTAAAAAAAACAAACAAAAAATAAAAATCAATCAATCTATCTCTCTCTCTCCCGGAAAATTGTGATCTAGGTTAATTCTTGTTCCTATTTTAGTCTTCCTAAATCTGTAATTTTTCATCTTCGCTTTGCGCATCCGTTGACTCTTACTACTTTTAAAATCTTATCTTGTATATAATTATATCAATATTTGCATTTGTTCTTTTTTACCGCTTGTAGTAGCAGTAAGTTTTACTTTGCATAGCCTTTTCGGTTTTTTACAACACTTTCATTCGCTATATCACTCTTTACACCGGGCCCACTATTTTAGTTTTTCTGTTCATTTACGGAACTATTTTTCTCTCTCGATTTTTTGCAACCTCATTGCTATTGAGCCCAGTGTATTTGTGAGAACCTACAATTTAAGGTGGGTTTCGAATAGTGATGGGCGATGTTCACTCGATGTTTTTTGTCTCTGCATCGATTATTTTTAACCGATGTTTTTAAGAATCGATTCTTTAAAAAAAAATCGATTCTTTTTACAAATAATCGATGTTTTTTTCTAACCTAAAAATTTTCGCAATTTTAAATTTTACGCTCCTTTTGGCGAGAAGAACTCGTGCCGTCCACACAGATTGGAAAATATTTTCAAAATAACTTGCTTTCGGAATCACATCGTCGATTTAAAGACTATGAATCTATCGAAATCTTGGCAAATAGCGACGATTCTCGATCCTCGATTGAAAAAATTCTATTACGAAAAAAGCGTTCTGGTGGCTATGCTGCGGCTCAAAAGATTGATACGATCGTAAAATTGAAATCGAAGGAAAAGCATGTTCGTATATTCCAGAAATGCCCGAGAATAATAATTCCGAAAATGCAAACAGGGCTGGTGTTTGGCGTTTTCACGATTGCTATACCGTTTGTATTCTCAATAAAGGTAACAATAATAATTTTTATTCTCGAATTTTATTTATCAATTTATAAACATTACGAACCTCCTTGTTTCCTCGACTTTTTTTTCGTTTTATTAGCTTTCCGATAAATAATTGGCTACGGAAATTAAAAAAAAATAGCGCTTTTTCAACTTCTAGAAAAATCGATTAAAAATCGATGTTTTTGGAAAATAATCGATTCTGAAACATCGATTATTTTATATGAATCGATTATTTTGCTATCGATAGTTTTTTTAAACATCGCCCATCGCTAGTTTCGAACCACCGAGCTCGCAGAAAAAAGCATCTGGAAAAATTCATTGGTGCCGGCCAACGGGATCGAACCCTGGCCCGCCTGCGTGGCAGTCCAGAGTAGGACCAACTGGGCCACTGCTCGCTCTTATTTTTACCGCTTGTATTATCATATCTTGTTAATTTTTTTTTCCCATAGTCAAGCTGGGGCATCATAATAATCAATAAATAAATAAATCAATCAATCAATCAATCAATCTCTGTAAATTACCATTCTGTCTCTTGAGAATCGAGACAATTTTTTCCGCTGACAATGCCCAAACATTTTTGGCTCTTACGCTGTTCTCGGCAAATTTCGCGATATCATTGATCGTGTCCTTGCCATGACTGAGCTCGAATGCTCCGCCGGGCTTGAGTACACCCCACATTGGATAACGATTGATGTTCAAGCCGGTGCAAAGCTTGGAATATTTGCCGCAATTCACCTTTCCTGAGGAAAATTTCGTGACATCGTTTGCATGTATGACAATATAACGAATCAATAACGATGCAAAATCAAACTTACCCAAATTTATGTCGTTGATTATACCGGGCAATCGCTTCAATTGGAGATCCAACTCGGTCGCGTGACCAACGTAAAAACACAAAAGCCAGCCATCCTCGTTTTCCGACTCGAGACGTTTTCGTATAATCTGTGCTCACACACGTTTGTACGGAAAAAATTATAATTATTTTTAAATCGCTCGAGCAAATAATTTCATCGTAAGCGGAAAGTGAAAAATTCTGTCGACGCACCTCGAAATCATCGAAACTGAGATCCCGTGGCTCGGGTAAAAGTTCCAAAATTTGCTGTACCAGCGAATCCATCGCCGTCGTATCGTCAAATAGAACGGGTTTCCACGTTTCGTCATTATTTCGGGGCAAATAAACGGCACCGGTATCGGGCGAGACTAAATTATCGCACGTATCGTCGTCGCAATCGTAAATTCCTACGCTTATAACTTTGTCCTGCGTGTCGCAGAGAACAACGTAAAGTTACGATGCAAAAAAAAATTCACGAATTTATTATTCAAGAGAAATTATTTGAGATATATCTTACGAATATGGCGGAAATTTTGAGACGTTCGTCGGACGAGGGACAATCATGACCGGATCCGCAAGTGAATATCAGAGCGGAACGCTCAATTTCGATTCCTCGCATAATTCTCATCCATTCCGATTTCGTTATTTCGTCGATATTCGCATCGAGACGATCCAGAACAAAACGATTTATCTCATCCTCCGTCTTTTCACCCATGTATCTGACACCGTGCTGCGAATTCTGCGAGAAAATCATGATTTTATTTTTTTTTTTTTTTTGCACGCCGTATCAACGAATTTTCGTAAATTTCTTTCTTTCCTTTTTTTTTTTTTTTTCTCCCACCTTCGGATAATGCAGCAACGTCGGATAAGACTGTATGCCCAATCGATGACAGAGCTGCCAATCGTCCTCGCAATTAACAGCTCCGATTCTCACGACACCCTCGAGATCTTTGGCTATTCGCCGCCAAACCGGCGCCAAATAATGGCAGTGACCGCACATCGGCGAGTAAAAATTTACGAGCCACATTTTCTCCGAATTTACGACGCTGTCGTCTGCGAGAGAGAAATTGAAATTTTTTTTTTTCCCCCATAAAAACACACAAACGCAGATTGAATATCCGAAACGATCCCGTCGATGCTACAAAAATGAGGAAGTTTGGCATTTTTGGCGCCAACTTTGCTGTTGCGTGTACTTTTGCGGACAAACTTTTTGTCGTGAAAAAAATGCGCATACGTAGCTCGCGCGATCGGGATTGATTTTCGAAACAATTGGCGAAACAAGTGAAAAAAAAAGATAAAATTTTTTAAGCTTCGCTTATTCTTTTGTTATAACGAGGTGAAAAGTGTGCGAGCGAGAAACAAAGCGTCGGCGCAATCTGAAATATGATAAATTTTCGTTTTTTTTTTCAAATACCAACCATAATCGTTTCTGTTCAACGTAACAACCTGAGGATCGTCGTCGTAAATTCCAAAGTTATCGCGATAATAGTTCCACGAATGATAATTCTGTTGTTTGTTGGCGCCGCTGAGGCCCTCCTCGCCGTAAACGTCGTACTTTTTTCTCAAATCCGGATCCTTCAGGACTTCGTAAGCGGTCGTATATTTAATGAACTTTTCATGAGCGGCCGGATCTTCCTGAAGATTCAAAAAATTATTCGATCGTCGCGTGATTTTTTTTCGGTAAATGAGATAAATAAGCTTGGAGCAGCGACGAATCGATCTTGTTACATTGTTCTTATCGGGATGATGAGTGACGGCAAGTTTTTTGAAGGCCTGACGAATTTGCTTCTGCGTAGCGTCGCGTTTCAGTCCGAGCAGCTCGTAATAGTCCTCCGCGAGCGTCACGGACAGTATCAGCAACGATAACACAATTTTTGCGTACCTGACGCATACAAAATTTATTTCAATGCAACGAGATGCGGTCATAAAGAGTTTGCGTATGCGCAATATATTTGTAAATGCTCCGAAAAAAAAAAAAATTTGGATTCTCAGTGATTTTATATTGTATATTTAATAATAATAATACGGAGTAACGTTGAAAATGAATAGACGAGAGGATTGGAATGAAAAATTGCAATATTCGAGGATTTACTTACATTTTGTCAACGGCGGTTCTGCCAAATGTGTACTTGTAGATAATCCAGAATTTGTTCACGGTAATCTGTAGTTTTATATGTTATATATATATATATAGCACTGTCTACACATTTTTACACACGCGACTCATGACGCCCACACTGTTTACCGTTCCGTTTCCTATTTAGGCGATAAATGTATAATATCTCTTGGAAAATATATGATCCCACTTTTGCCAGTTCAACAGCCTTATTTATCACGGAATTACCAACTCTCGAATTATTTGAGATACATATCCATAACGTAGCGCACAATCACTTATAATATATCATTGAAATTGAACAAGACGATCTTATATGGAAAATTATGCGACATCGCCATTAGAGCAATCGGGAATTTTTTTTTTTTTTTCATTTACCCGGCAAAAGATCTAAGTCAGACGTACATAGAAGCCCAGTTCCTATGCTTGGCGTGAAGACAAGTTTTTTCGGATGTAAACGGCCACTGGAGGAGCGACGGTCGGGCTGTGACCCCACTATTGTTGGTTCTCTATACAGATAATGATTAATGAATTCCCAATTTTATAAAAATTATTAACGTCGTAACGGCTGATCGGATTTAAATGATTTAAAAAAAAATATTTATTATTTTTCTCGCCCTTTTCGAAAAAAATATGCCATCATCGGAGAAAAGCTCATTAGACAGTTTTCGGGGAAATTTTTCGATTTTTTTTTCTACGAAAGGGCCACCGGGAATTCCACTCACTATTTTTTTTTTCATGATAGAGGAGGGCAATACGCAACTCCACAGAATTTTTTAAGACGGAAGAGGGCATCAGTGAAGAGGGAAAAATTGTTTTTTGCCCTTTTCGAAAAAAAAAAAATGCCATCATCGGATAAAAGCTCGTTAGACAGTTTTCGGGGTAAATTGACAAAAAACAATTTATCCCTCATCTTCACTGATCTTAAAAAAAATCTTAAATTCCATTTTAAAAAAATCCTGTGGAGTTGCGTATTGCCTCCCGCTGTCAGGAAAAAAAAATAGTGAGTGGAATTCCCGGTGGCTCTTTCGTAGAAAAAAAAATTGAAAAATTTCCCCGAAAACTATCTAATGCTGAGCTTTTCTCCGATGACAGCATATTTTTTTTTTCGAAAAGGACGAAAAAAATAAAAAAGATTTTTTTTTAAATCGTTTAAATCTGAACAGCCGTTACGAAGTTATGATTTTTACAAAATTGAGAACTTATTAAGGATGTATCGGATGTACCTTCCCAACCAAAAGTGACTATATCGTCGACAATATTGCATACTTCATAAGATAAAAATCGGAAAAAATTCAACCACAATAAAGACGATAAGAAGATTACTTTTGAATAATAATAATGCCAAAAATTTATCAATAAATTGTTGAAACAAAACATTGCTTAACAAATTTTTAGGGAATGTTTATTTTTGTCATGTGAAATGAATTCGTTGATTTTTCTGACTAAGACACGCCGCTTTGGAATTTTAATATTACTTTTAAAAACAAAAAACCCTCAAGTCTGCTCTTCCCCCGTAAAAATATCGAATTAAAAATTTATTTTGGGGTAAAACCTTTTTTTCCAACCCTCAATATCCTTTTTACGTATTTTATTGAATTTCTTTATGAAAATTGAGCTTTTTTTTTCAACTGAGACTTTTTTTCACATGCAAACTCGATCAAATATGTTTTCGAGATTGATAACAATACAAAATTATTACAAATAAATAATTTCCTCAAACGATAATTCGAGAATCCCTGAAACAAAACTCAAAAAAAACAAAAAAAAAAAAAAAATAATTCATAGTCTCGTCATTCGAGGTTGCAAGGTCGTGATCGATATTTGATAAGGTGGCTGATAGATTCAATTTTAATAAACAATAGAAAAAACGATGTTAATTGTTCGGTGTTATGGCATTGAGATTAAAAAAAACAGTATTTTTGCTGCGCCAATATGAAAGATTTGTCATTCTTTTAAACAATCACGTATGCTCTTTTCCAAAGTCCAGCCCTAAAACGAACACTACAAATATTATCGTTATTCGTTAATTGCTATTCGTTAATTATTATTATTTACGATAATTATCATGAAATTTTGAATTAATTGATTTTAAAAAATGATAATAATAATTACAATAATTCAAACTCAGGCAAATATCAAAGAAGAGGAATTAATAAAAATAATTATTTAAAATATCATCATTACCATCATTACTAAATATCATCATTAGTTATATCATTGATTATTCGTTAATTATTATTATTAATGATAATTGTCATAAAATTTACGATTAGTTGATTTAAAAAAAAACATAATAATAGTTACAATAATTCGAACCCAGGAAAATGTCAAAGAAGAGGAAGTAATAAAAATAATTATTTCAAGTACCATCGTTATCACTGATTATTCGTTGATTATTATGTATGATAATTTTCATGTAATTTCGAATTAATTGGTTTAAAAAATGATGATAATAATAATTACATTAATTTGAACCCCGGCAAATGTCAAAGAGGAAGTCATAAAAATAATTATTTAAAATATCATCGTTATCATTGTTTATTCGTTGATTATTATCATTTATTATAATTGTCATGAAATTTCGATTTAATTGATTTTAAGAAATAATAATAATTACAATACATAATTCGAATTCAGGAAAATGTCAAAGAAGATGAGGAAGTAATAAAAATAATTATTTAAAATATAATCGTTATCATTGATTATTCGTTAATTATTATTATTTATGATTATTATAAAATTTCGAATTAATTGATTTTAAAAAATGATAATAATAATTACAATAATTCGAACTCGCGGGCAGATGTCAAAGAAGAGAAAGTATAAGGTGGTTCGTTATTGCTTCATAATAATTTTCGAAAATTTACAAAAAAAATTCCCACCGTCAGAAAGCCAAAATTGAGAAATTATATCTGACATCGCTTTTTTTTTATTTTTTTTTTTTCACCTTCAACATATTCGACAATCCACAATTCCTTGAGATTATTCAATTCTGCAATGACTCATCGTAGAGACGTAATTTTCGATTGTCCGATGACAATGACCGTGTGCAATTTTTTTTGCATCAACGAAAAGTCAGCTGTCAAACGTGATGTGTCATAAGTCATAAAATATATTGAACTCTTTTGCTCTTTATATCGAGGGCTTAGGACCAAAAGGGCGTAACCCACTGTTTTTCGACTTTTCATTACCTTACTGCCATAAGGGCGTATCCCCAACTTTAACACGGAAGTTCCATAAGAGCAAAATTAATCAGCCTACAGCCAGAAGGGCGTAAGCCCACTACAATACTGCCAGAAAGGCGTAAGCCACGAAAAAAAAAAAAAAGTGGCTTACGCCCGTCTGGCAGATCATTCATCATTTTTTCCCGGATTTAAATCGCCTGATTACAGCCAGACGGGCGTAACCCTCTTTTTTTTATTTTTCGTGGCTTACGCCTTTCTGGCGGATAACCGGTCAATTTTTTCCGGATTTCGATCGTCTACTTACTGCCAGAAGGGCGTTACCCCAAAAAAATTGAAAACTTGATGTGTGTAAGATGCTGGCCAGTTTTCCATCTTTCTGGCCAGTTGATGGCCAGTAAACTGTCGAGTTCCAGACTAGGTGTGTAACGCAAATCTGTTCAGTGCCAGTCTTGGCAGGCTGACGAGTTGCTGGTCAGCAAAACTCGGTAGTTGCTGGTCAGGAAACTATTCGCTATTTGCTAATATTTTTTTATGCGAAATCTAAACAAAAACGAAATATACCATTTTCAAAATGGTTGCATGCGCATATTTAGTCGTTGCTATAATTTTTCAAAATAAAAATTTTTTTTTTAATTTCAAATTTTAAAAATTTGTCAAAATTTTCAAAATTTTTAAAATTTTTCAAAATTTTCAAAATTTTCAATATTTTCAAATTTTTCAAAATTTTCAAAATTTTCAAATTTTTAAAATTTTCCAAAATTTGAAAATTTTGAAAATTTTGAAAAATTTGAAAAATTTGAAAATATTGAAAATTTTGAAAATTTTGAAAAATTTGAAAATATTGAAAATTTTGAAAATTTTGAAAAATTTTTAAAATTTTGAAAATTTTGACAAATTTTTAAAATTTGAAATTAAAAAAAAAATTTTTATTTTGAAAAATTATAGCAACGACTAAATATGCGCATGCAACCATTTTGAAAATGGTATATTTCGTTTTTGTTTAGATTTCGCATAAAAAAATATTAGCAAATAGCGAATAGTTTCCGGACCAGCAACTACCGAGTTTTGCTGACCAGCAACTCGTCAGCCTGCCAAGACTGGCACTGAACAGATTTGCGTTACACACCTAGTCTGGAACTCGACAGTTTACTGGCCATCAACTGGCCAGAAAGATGGAAAACTGGCCAGCATCTTACACACATCAAGTTTTCAATTTTTTTGGGGTAACGCCCTTCTGGCAGTAAGTAGACGATCGAAATCCGGAAAAAATTGACCGGTTATCCGCCAGAAAGGCGTAAGCCACGAAAAATAAAAAAAAGAGGGTTACGCCCGTCTGGCTGTAATCAGGCGATTTAAATCCGGGAAAAAATGATGAATGATCTGCCAGACGGGCGTAAGCCACTTTTTTTTTTTTTCGTGGCTTACGCCTTTCTGGCAGTATTGTAGTGTGGCCTTACGCCCTTCTGGCTGTAGGCTGATTAATTTTGCTCTTATGGAACTTCCGTGTTAAAGTTGGGGATACGCCCTTATGGCAGTATAGTCCGTTTTTTGTGGGTTACGCCTTTCTGGTTCTAAGCCCTCGATATAATTAACACGTTTTTAAATTTTCTTTCGTTTTTCTCGAGAAATTTTTTCTACTGATATCCCAATTCCATCGCTATGTTGGTTCATTTATTTCAATCTTTTTTTCATTCGATAACTCATCCCTTAAATGCATAAAATGTGTCGAAGTTTTTTTTTCGAGGTTTTTTTGATAATCTTGATTGCGGGGACGCACAAGAGCAGCTCTCGTTGCTTGGCATTTTTTTGAAAACAATTTCGAGTCAAAATAATTTAGACGTTGCAAAAAAATGAATTAAATATTTAGCAATAATTATCACGATGATAATTATAATTAACAGTCATAAACATCATATTAATTACAATTTCATGTGAAATAAAAATATAGCGCGCGAGGCAATAACGGGTGAGCGCTCGAGCGAGCGAGAGAAGTGGGGGGTACGCGTCAACGTGCGACGGCGAGGTGAGTAGCGGGGAGTGGGGAAAGGATGGAGAGAGAGCGAGCGAGAATCGTTCAGTCCGGGATCGCCCGTCGTCGGTGTCGGGTGTCGGGTGTCGGTTCTCGCGTCTTGTGCATTGTCGTGTGATGCGAAGCGTTAAAAAAATAAAAACGTTTAACACGCGATCGCTACATAATTAAACAATCGTAACTAATTGAGAAAAAATTAATGATCAAATAATTAGAAATTAATAATAATTAATATGAATAATAATTAACGTTAATTATTTTAAAGTTCACCAAGCAGTAGTAGGGGTGATGAGAGAGAGAGAGAGAGAGAGAGAGAGAGAGAGAGAGAGAGAGAGAGAGAGAGAGAGAGAGAGAGAGAGAGGCGATAGTACGTACCGGCGTACCGACCGCGTTAATGCCGCGCACGCACAGTGCCACGTAGCGCGTAGTGACGTAGTACCCCGTAGTACGTCGTAGTAGTCGTAGAGCGTCACGTGTTTCTCGAAACTCGAACAATGCATATTTTTCGCGTTTCCTCAATTTCACGCAGTTTTTCTTTTACCTCTCAACATTTCGAGTCATCGCGTAAAAAAAAGTGCGTTATTACATATTCGAGAAAGTTTAATCCGTGAAGGAGCGCAGTCTCGTGCTTCGCCCTGACGAAATTTCCGCGTGAATCGACTACACGTCGAACATAACCTGCCAGACGCCGTCTTTATTCGTGTCTTTTCTTCTCCCCACGATAAGCCGGATTATCATTGACAGCTCAGGGTAAGTCACTATCTCGTCTTCAAGACTCTTTTCATTGTCCTTATTATTTATTTATTCATTTATTGTATAAAATATCCTTTTTTATTTTATCTTCTTCTCTTAAATCGTACGGAATTTTTTTGGCTTTTACGCGTCCTCTCGATCCTCTCAATTTCCATATCGGATTAAACTTCTCGAGATCCCCTCGAAATTTTTCATTTGCCTTGTCTCTGCGTCTTTTACGCCGCTCTTTTCGCTTGTTGTCCCAGAACACAGAGATCATACCCGTCACAATTTGGAGCGGGCTCGGTTTTTTATTTTCACCTTTGCCGGGAAACTTTTTCGGACATTCCCAATAATTTACAGAAATTACAAAAATTCTTTAACCCCGCTAAACACCTAATCCCCGTCAACTCCGTGACTACTTTGTCGAACAAGAGCGATAGAAACTTCCTACGAGGCGAGATCCCAATGGATCGAATATTTTTCATTACGATTATCGAAAACCCGCTCGATGCCATCTACTGGCTTCTTCTGAATTTTTCTCATTAAAAATTTTATTAATATTCAAGAAAATAAGAGAGCCAAATTTTATAAAAAAAATTTCCAAATTTGCGAACACAGATTTGACAAACGCGCGCTCATGTTTCATACTGAATTTGATCAGAGATAACCAAAATGTGTTTATCTATTTTTTTTTTTTTTAACTAAAATTCGTGGATCTCTCATAAATTTGTAACTAAACGAGAGGTGCGATAATGAGAAGGAAACTTTGAATTTGTACTATTTTAATTTATGATGGAATTATTTTTAATAATAATCATAAAAAATTAATTGATAGCAATTAATTAATTATCATTCATTCTGATAATAATTAATTTAATTGTTCATGGTTCTTCATTTTATTATGATCGATGGTTTTTAAAATTTTACAAAGCGGGTTCCAAATCGGCCACCTCCAAGCGGTGGAATCTGGGAAATTCATGCTTCGACAATATTATTTATTGTAAAAGCATGAATTTGCTAACGGCTGAATTCGCGTTTTTTTTAGAATTGTGCCTTGAAATGGCTGGTAATCATAACATTGAATAATTTCAATATGCGACTCTTGCATGCTCGCTACAAAAAAAACTCGATATTTTATATACATATATATATTCCATGTAAATTTCTTGAATCGTTGGGGTTTATTTGCAAATGATTCTATATTTCAGGTTATGTTTCACGCATTGTAGGTTAATTTTCACTATTACCATGTTGCATCTATTTCCTCAGGTTACAGGTTATTTATGTCATGTTTACACTATTATACGACGTATACAACATTTTTTCATTGATCATGTACTTCAGAACAAAACGTTTTAGGTTTTCGCGTTTTTTTCATTGATCTAGGGACTCTTTCATTAAGATTTCTCGTTGATTGATTAAATATAATATTTCTATCCGGATATAGGCAGGTATAAGTATAAGGTTGCGACTCTCAATCGGTATAAAATACCAATCCCCTATATCTAAGTTTTTCCGTTGCGTATTAAATTTAAGAATATCTCATCGCAATTTAAGCTAATATTAAGATTTCTAGTGAACTCAATATAATATTTTAATCCAGATATAGGCAGGTATATAGGTATAAAGTTGCGATTCTCAATTGGTATAAAATACCAACCCCCTATATCTAAGTTAGTCCGTTGCGTATTAAATTTAAGAATATCGCATCGCAATTTAAGCTAATATTAAGATTTCTAATTGACTTAATATAATACTGCTATCCAGATATAGGCAGGTATAGATATAAGGTTAAGATATAATTATAAATAAATATTATAAATTATAAGTATAATAAATTATAAGGTTAAGATATCTTAATATAAATACGAACCCCCTCCGTCGACAGAGAGGGTTGGTATTCAAACAAAGCGGAAGCTTTTTTTTTTTGTTAGTTTCTGTAGCACAATGACGAAGAGATTGTTCTGGACCATTGAAGCTAAGATTGGGTTAGTTCCACCTTCATAACGATTCTCTTTGAAATTGCTGGTATTTTCGTATTTTGGCGAAAATAGAAAATACCTTTGCTATACTCTCAATTTCGTAATTATTTCCGCTTTGTTTCTTTTTATCACGTTTAATTTTAGTTTTCAAAATTAGGCAGATATAGGTAGCGACCGCGTTTCCATTGATGGAGTTGGTCTGTGCTTTAGCATGAATGTGACCGTTCGATGGTTGAGGAGTACGTGTTCTGTGGCAATCATGCTTTTGCTACAACCCCATCGGTGTAAAGGTAGTCAAAATGAAGTAGGCCTACAGGGTAGGCCTACAGGGTATCTCGTTTAATTTTAGTTTCCAAAATTAGGCAGATATAGGTAGAGACCGCGTTTGCATTGGTGGAGTTGCTACAATTATATTGCTACAACCCCATCGGTGTAAAGGTAGTCGGAGTGGATTAGGCCTACAGGGGATACCACTTTAAAAAAAACGCGCCCACGTTTGCTCTACCTCCGTGGTGGGTGTGGAAATGAGCAAGTCGCAACTTTCATTAGCTCTATGGGGTTTTGCATTTCCATGTATGAGAAATCAATTTATATATTAAGAATGTGAAATTATTAATAATGTAATCCGTGTGATAATAAAGAATTTTTAATACAAAATTTTGTTTACATTTTTTGTCAATTGATTCGATGAACATACGCATTACTATAGCGATATACATATTTATATTCTGATGCATGAAGATTTCGGGCACAGGAAGAATGCTGATCGAACGAGGCAGGTTTGATTCAATTAGAACAGCATATCATACATATTTTTTATCTCTTTTTTTTCATAGTGATTACTTTGTTCTGATATTAATATATTTTATATTATGTGTAATACGTACTTTGTTAACTCTGTTGATAAAACACCCATAATTTATTGAAGTAAAATAGAATAACTGGTAAAGTTGTCAAATAAATTTAAAAAAACTTTCAGTTATCCCCCCCATCCAACGATATCCTTTGGCTTTTACATATCCCCTCAGTTCTCTCAAATTCTATAATTCATTTGACTTCTCAGGATCCTCCATGAATTTTTCATTTGCCTCGTCTCCGTGTGTTCCATGCCGCTCTCTCCCGGAGACAGGCACCGTCTTACACATTTGAGCACGATCTTTGTTTTGCAATTTTCTAAAAACTTTTCTCGACAATCCCCCAAGATTAACAGAAACGACAAGGAGTCTTAAGTCATCCTAGACGCCTAATCTTGCGGCTAGAGGGTTACGGGTAATTTTTCCCAATGGTATGACTACTCTGTCTAATAAGAATGATAGAAACGTCTTACAGGACAGTGACCCAACGGAGTTGTTTCGTCTCGATTATTGAGATCCTACATTGACGTCTCTACAAAGGTTTCCTGAATTTTCATTTATTATCTTACATTCCGTTGTGTGAAAAAATAAGACAGCCAAATTCTCCAAATTGGCGAAAAAAAGATTGTCTATTTTGTGGGCAAGGGGATGATCGTATTTTCAAAAACATCAGATCGGATTTACAAGGGGAATTAATTTTTTTTTTCACACAAGTTTGTCGACGAGCTTGTACATTTGCAATTATATGAGAGAGATGGGATGGCAATTTTGAATTAGCACGATTTTATCGTTATGCATTATTAAAAATTAATGAATCAATGGTAAAAATTAATTGAATCTAATTACTTTCAATGATAATTTAATATGTAATGATTGTTCATTTAATCATGCTTGATGATTTTTTTTTTATTTTTCGTAGCGGGTTCCAAGTCAGCCACCTCCACGTGGTGGAACCTGGGGAATTCATGCTTCGACAATATTATTTATTGTAGAAGCATGAATTCGCTAACGGCTGAATTCACTTTTTTTTAAATTGTGCCTTAAAGTGCCTGGTATTCATACCATTAAGTAATATCATTACATGACTCGCTTGCGTGCTTTTACCACAGAAAAAACTGTTTGCATGCATTTTCTATGTTCCTTTCTAATAATGTGATTCTATGCATTTTCTTTTATTGCGCTTTAGATGTGTGTGTATATATATTTGCTTGATATCGCTTGAATCAATGGAATTAACATGCAAATGTGTTTTTTTTTTCAGGTTATCTCTCACGTATTGTAGGTTAAGTTTCACTATTACCATGTCGCATATATATTTCTTCGGTTACAGGTTTTTTATGTGTCATGTTTGCTCTAGTACACGACGCATAAATTTTTTTAATCGATCGTGTCCATCATTGGGAAAAAACGTTATGGGCTTTCAGGTTTTCTTATCGCTCTAGGGACTCTTTCTTACATCTAAGTTAGCCTGTTATTAGGCCTTAATGTTGAGAGGTCGCTTTGTAAATTTAAGTTACAATTAAAGATATCTATAGCTTGATTTAATATAACATTTCTATTCATATATAGGCAGATTATATACGTGTATAAGGTTGCAATTTTCAATCGGTATAAAATACCAACCCCCTAGATCTAAGTTAGCCCATTGCGGCTTAATATTAAAAGATTCACATCGCAATTTAAGTTAATATTAATATTTCTAGTTGAATAATAAAATATTTTTTCCATGTATAGGCAGGTATAGATATAAGGTTAAGATTGTTAATCGATATGAAATACAAATCCCCTAGATCTCTGTTAGCCCATTTCGGATTAATATTAAAAAATTCACATAGCAATTTAAGTCAATATTAAGATTTCTAGTTGAATAAAATAATATTTTTATCCATTTATAGGCAGGTATAGATATAAGGTTAAGATATCTTAATATAAATACGAACCCCCTCTGTCAACAGAGAGGGTTGGTATTCAAACAAAGCGGAAGTTTTTTTATTTTTGTTAGTTTCTGAAGCACAATGACGAAGAGATTGTTCTGGACCATTGAAGCTAAGATTGGGTTAGTTCCACCTTCATAACGATTCTCTTTGACATTGCTGGTATTTTCGTATTTTGGCGAAAATAGAAAATGCCTTTGCTACTACCCTCAATTTCGCAATTTCTTGCGCTTTGTTTTTTAATTGGCCTCAGGCTTTTAGGTAAGCAGGGTGGATTAGGCCAATATGGGATACCACTTGAAAAAAAACACGCCCGTATTTTGTAGTTGACGTGATTTAATATATTATTTCCATGTCTAAATATAAGCAGGTATACGTTAAAGGCTAAGATTTTCAATCGGTATAAAATACCAACCCCATAGATCTAAGTTAGTCCGCTGCGTATTAATGTTAAGAGATTCTCATCGCAATTTAAGCTAATATTAAGATTTATAATCGACTTACTATAATATTGCTATCCAGATATAGGCAGGTATAGATATAAGGTTACGATATCTTAATATAAATACGAACCCCCTCCGTCAACAGAGAGGGTTGGTATTCAAACAAAGCGGAAGCTTTTTTATTTTTGTTAGTTTCTGAAGCACAATGACGAAGAGATTGTTCTGGACCATTGAAGCTAAGATTGGGTTAGTTTCACCTTCATAACGATTCTCTTTGACATTGCTGGTATTTTCGTATTTTGGCGAAAATAGAAAATGCCTTTGCTACTACCCTCAATTTCGCAATTTCTTGCGCTTTGTTTTTTAATTGGCCTCAGGCTTTTAGGTAAGCGGGGTGGATTAGGCCAATATGGGATACCACTTGAAAAAAAACACGCCCGTATTTTGTAGTTGACGTGATTTAATATATTATTTCCATGTCTAAATATAAGCAGGTATACGTTAAAGGCTAAGATTTTCAATCGGTATAAAATACCAACCCCATAGATCTAAGTTAGTCCGCTGCGTATTAATGTTAAGAGATTCTCATCGCAATTTAAGCTAATATTAAGATTTATAATCGACTTACTATAATATTGCTATCCAGATATAGGCAGGTATAGATATAAGGTTACGATATCTTAATATAAATACGAACCCCCTCCGTCAACAGAGAGGGTTGGTATTCAAACAAAGCGGAAGCTTTTTTATTTTTGTTAGTTTCTGAAGCACAATGACGAAGAGATTGTTCTGGACCATTGAAGCTAAGATTGGGTTAGTTCCACCTTCATAACGATTCTCTTTGACATTGCTGGTATTTTCGTATTTTGGCGAAAATAGAAAATGCCTTTGCTACTACCCTCAATTTCGCAATTTCTTGCGCTTTGTTTTTTAATTGGCCTCAGGCTTTTAGGTAAGCAGGGTGGATTAGGCCAATATGGGATACCACTTGAAAAAAAACACGCCCGTATTTTGTAGTTGACGTGATTTAATATATTATTTCCATGTCTAAATATAAGCAGGTATACGTTAAAGGCTAAGATTTTCAATCGGTATAAAATACCAACCCCATAGATCTAAGTTAGTCCGCTGCGTATTAATGTTAAGAGATTCTCATCGCAATTTAAGCTAATATTAAGATTTATAATCGACTTACTATAATATTGCTATCCAGATATAGGCAGGTATAGATATAAGGTTACGATATCTTAATATAAATACGAACCCCCTCCGTCAACAGAGAGGGTTGGTATTCAAACAAAGCGGAAGCTTTTTTATTTTTGTTAGTTTCTGAAGCACAATGACGAAGAGATTGTTCTGGACCATTGAAGCTAAGATTGGGTTAGTTCCACCTTCATAACGATTCTCTTTGACATTGCTGGTATTTTCGTATTTTGGCGAAAATAGAAAATGCCTTTGCTACTACCCTCAATTTCGCAATTTCTTGCGCTTTGTTTTTTAATTGGCCTCAGGCTTTTAGGTAAGCAGGGTGGATTAGGCCAATATGGGATACCACTTGAAAAAAAACACGCCCGTATTTTGTAGTTGACGTGATTTAATATATTATTTCCATGTCTAAATATAAGCAGGTATACGTTAAAGGCTAAGATTTTCAATCGGTATAAAATACCAACCCCATAGATCTAAGTTAGTCCGCTGCGTATTAATGTTAAGAGATTCTCATCGCAATTTAAGCTAATATTAAGATTTATAATCGACTTACTATAATATTGCTATCCAGATATAGGCAGGTATAGATATAAGGTTACGATATCTTAATATAAATACGAACCCCCTCCGTCAACAGAGAGGGTTGGTATTCAAACAAAGCGGAAGCTTTTTTATTTTTGTTAGTTTCTGTAGCACAATGACGAAGAGATTGTTCTGGACCATTGAAGCTAAGATTGGGTTAGTTCCACCTTCATAACGATTCTCTTTGACATTGCTGGTATTTTCGTATTTTGGCGAAAATAGAAAATGCCTTTGCTACTACCCTCAATTTCGCAATTTCTTGCGCTTTGTTTTTTAATTGGCCTCAGGCTTTTAGGTAAGCAGAGTGGACTTAGGCCAATATGGGATACCACTTGAAAAAAAACACGCCCGTACTTGGTAGTGACGTGGTTTAATATATTTTCATGTCTAAATATAAGCAGGTATACGTTATAAGGCTAAGATTTTCAATCGGTATAAAATACCAACCCCATAGATCTAAGTTAGTCCGCTGCGTATTAATGTGAAGAGATTCTCATCGCAATTTAAGCTAATATTAAGATTTATAGTCGACTTACTATAATATTGCTATCCAGATATAGGCAGGTATAGATATAAGGTTACGATATCTTAATATAAATACGAACCCCCTCCGTCAACAGAGAGGGTTGGTATTCAAACAAAGCGGAAGTTTTTTTTAATTTTTGTTAGTTTCTGAAGCACAATGACGAAGAGATTGTTCTGGACCATTGAAGCTAAGATTGGGTTAGTTCCACCTTCATAACGATTCTCTTTGACATTGCTGGTATTTTCGTATTTTGGCGAAAATAGAAAATGCCTTTGCTACTACCCTCAATTTCGCAATTTCTTGCGCTTTGTTTTTTAATTGGCCTCAGGCTTTTAGGTAAGCAGGGTGGATTAGGCCAATATGGGATACCACTTGAAAAAAAAACACGCCCGTATTTTGTAGTTGACGTGGTTTAATATATTATTGCCATGTCTAAATATAAGCAGGTATACGTTAAAGGCTAAGATTTTCAATCGGTATAAAATACCAACCCCATAGATCTAAGTTAGTCCGCTGCGTATTAATGTTAAGAGATTCTCATCGCAATTTAAGCTAATATTAAGATTTATAGTCGACTTACTATAATATTGCTATCCAGATATAGGCAGGTATGGATATAAGGTTACGATATCTTAATATAAATACGAACCCCCTCTGTCAACAGAGAGGGTTGGTATTCAAACAAAGCGGAAGCTTTTTTATTTTTGTTAGTTTCTGTAGCACAATGACGAAGAGATTGTTCTGGACCATTGAAGCTAAGATTGGGTTAGTTCCACCTTCATAACGATTCTCTTTGACATTGCTGGTATTTTCGTATTTTGGCGAAAATAGAAAATGCCTTTGCTACTACCCTCAATTTCGCAATTTCTTGCGCTTTGTTTTTTAATTGGCCTCAGGCTTTTAGGTAAGCAGGGTGGATTAGGCCAATATGGGATACCACTTGAAAAAAAAACACGCCCGTATTTTGTAGTTGACGTGGTTTAATATATTATTGCCATGTCTAAATATAAGCAGGTATACGTTAAAGGCTAAGATTTTCAATCGGTATAAAATACCAACCCCATAGATCTAAGTTAGTCCGCTGCGTATTAATGTTAAGAGATTCTCATCGCAATTTAAGCTAATATTAAGATTTATAGTCGACTTACTATAATATTGCTATCCAGATATAGGCAGGTATGGATATAAGGTTACGATATCTTAATATAAATACGAACCCCCTCTGTCAACAGAGAGGGTTGGTATTCAAACAAAGCGGAAGCTTTTTTATTTTTGTTAGTTTCTGTAGCACAATGACGAAGAGATTGTTCTGGACCATTGAAGCTAAGATTGGGTTAGTTCCACCTTCATAACGATTCTCTTTGACATTGCTGGTATTTTTGTATTTTGGCGAAAATAGAAAATGCCTTTGCTACTACCCTCAATTTCGCAATTACTTGCGCTTTGTTTTTTAATTGGCCTCAGGCTTTTCGGTAAGCAGGGTGGATTAGGCCAATATGGGATACCACTTGAAAAAAAACACGCCCGTATTTTGTAGTGACGTGGTTTAATATATTTCTATGCCTAAATATAAGCAGGTATACGTTTAAGGCTAAGATTTTTCAATCGGTATAAAATACCAACCCCCTAGATCTAAGTTAGTCCGCTGCGTATATTGATGTTAAGAGATTATCATCCCAATTTAAGCTAATATTAAGATTTTTAGTTGACTTACTATAATATTTCTATAAAGATATAGGCAGGTATAGATATAAGGTTAAGATATATCCTAATATAAATAAGAATCCCCTCTGTCGACAGAGGGGGTCGGGATTCAAACAAAGCGGAAGATTTTTGTTAGTTTCCGTGGCACAATGACGAAGAGATTGTTCTGGACACTTGATCCTCGACTCTTTTGTTGGGGCGCAGCTCTATAACGAGACTCTTTGTCGTTGTCGGTATTTTACATTTCTCGAAAATATAAAATGCCTTTGCTATCCTCAATTCCGTAATCACTTCCGCTTTGTTTTTTTTTTTTTTATCCCGTTTAATTATAGTTTCCAAAATTAGGCAGATATAGGTAGAGACCGCGTTTCCATTGATGGAGTTGGTCCGTGCTTTAGCATGAATGTGACAGTTCGATGATGGAGGAGTACGTGTTCTGTAGCAATCATGCTAATGCTGCAATCCCATCGGTGTAAAGGTAGTCAGAGTGGAGTAGGCCTACAGGGGATACCACTTAAAAAAAAACGCGCCCAGATTTGCTCTACCTCATGGTGGGTGTGGAAATGAGCGTTTCGCAATTTTCATTTTAGCTCCTACAGGTGTGTTGCATTACGATTCATGAGATATGAATTTATCTTACAAGAACGTAAAAATACCATTAATAAAATATGTATAACAATATAAAGTTCTTCTACTACAAAATCGTGTATGAATTTTTTTTTTTTTGTCAATTACATATGGTTATATGTAACTTGCTGTATATTTATTTAAACAAATTTTCATTTTTTAGCATTTTATTGTGAAAATTCAATACTCGATAATGAAGAACTTGCATGTAAACGATTTTCTCCTTTTTTTTTTCATTATCATTCTGTCACAGTTAAATGTTTTTTTGAAGTTAATAAACATTGCATTAGTTTCTTCAAGCAGGTAAATTATTATTTCTTAAGGTGTAAAAATGGCAAGAAATTTACGGGCTCTGCGGGCCGAGTGACGTCGCAACACCCCTCTGTACTATAAGGGCAAGGTTATAATGCTCGGATTTTTCACCTAGGGTTATCTTCTGGATAGATGAGTTATCCGATAGATACTCCATGTTAAAAGCATATGATATTCATCAGATAACTTTATCCGTCGGTTAAAAAATTGGGGAAAAATAAATCGCATTGGTGTGTGTAATATAAAAATTACAGCATATATGCTGTAATTACGGAGGCTGTAACTTAAAAAAAGAATCAAGGATACATGAAAGCGACATCTGCAAATTTGCCAACGGTTTTTTTTTTTTTTTTTTTTTTTTTTTATGGTGCAATACCTTAAATGAAAATTAATTATTTCAAAATTATTTACTACACAAAGAAAATTTGTGAAGGTAAAATTTTTGTTACACATTTCGAAAAAAAATATCACTAAAATATAAAGGAATAATGTTTATTATTAAATATTGCGAAATTTATTAAATAATTAATTAGTATCAAGAGAGAGATCTGATCGCACGCGTTCCCCAGTGTATTATGCCTGTAAGAGGAGCAGAGACAGAGGGAAATTGCAGTTCCTGGTTGGCTTCACGCCAAGCATAGGAACTGGGCTTCTATGAGTATGTTTACACGACGCTCTTATTCCGGTGTTACGAAAACCGGCGTAGTTAAATCAGGCGTTAAAGTGCGTGTAAACGGGTCCTAACACCCGCTTTATGACGTAAAGCGGGTGTTAGGTACCGTGTAAACGCCTGGTTTAACTAAACCAGTTTTCGTAACACCGGATTTGGAGCGTCGTGTAAACGTACTCTATGTATACGTCTGACTTGGTCCGAAGAGAGCCCCATCCGAGAGAAGTTTTTATACACGTGCTGCTCTCTCTCTATCCGCTTCGTTTACAGATATTTTTTTAACCGATTGAAGGTACCCGCAAATTGGGTAGACACAGATTTAAACAACGAATTTTAAAAATATTGTTTCAAGATATGAATTTTGATAAGCTTTTGAGGGATATTGGGCTTTGTACGGAATATAAATAATGTAACAATTATATAATTGTAAAAAAAAAAATGAGCAGTCACAAGTCCATGATCGTGTAACAGTGTGGATATAGATAAGTTATGGAACCTTATCCGTTTTAGAAAAGTTATTTCCCTCCGTTCATTTGAGTTTTCATCAATAATTCACATTTATTATTCGTTACCTACTATTTTTTACCGTAGCAGCTTTTCCCGGCTTGTTCACGAACAAGCTAATTCGTATAAGACGAATCGTTGAAATATAAGATACAAACCTTTTTCGTCGTAGTTTCGTTTTTTTCTCGTCCCTCAAATTGTAGTTGGACAATAATTGGATAATCAGGCGATCGCGATTATATCTGTCGCATTCGTTGGCTTGAATATTCAGTTCGTTGGGTCAAAATATTCATAATTAACTATACAGTATACAGAGCGGACTAGGACCTATACCGCTTAAAAGTAGTGCCGCTCGCGCAGTAGGCGAAATTCTTTTTCACTCACGATATCTCGAAAACTAAACGGCAAATAATCTTCAGCTTTTACGAAAATATTCCTACGATATCTCTGCGTTACTTTAGTTTTTTTGGTCAATTATCGACGATCGTCCCCGCGGTACGGCGAAAACTTTTTCGCCGGGTTACCACCGCTGGCGCATCGAGTTACCGAGTTAATCAGGCTCATTTTGACTCGAATTATCTCGAGTTTGAAACGGTAAATCTCTTTTTAACTGCACGTACTACCGTTTGGATGACATCCTGATCAGCACGCGTGCAAAGATTGAAAGATTTCTCAAAATATCGATAACATGGAGGTACTACCTTAAGGAGGTTGGTCACCTGACGCAGAACGATAAGAATTGGTTCAAATTTATTGAGAATACTCGCGAATAGGTATAACGACTCTGTGAAAAATTTCAAGTCATTCCTCTGCATAGTTTCCCTGTAATTAATTGTTGAAGTTGTACTCTTATACATGGGCGTCAAAAAAAGACAAACGACAAAGACAACGTTAAAAAAAGATAAGAATTTAATGAAAATGGATCCGGATAATCATCGCGTCTTTGGGAAAAAGTTCGCAAAGAGCGAAATGCTTCATGTATACATAGTTATTAATCTTCAAAGGACGGGACCGGTCGAAATTTCGACCACCACATTTTTCGGCCACTTGACGCGACAGATTATTCGATATTATGTACAAATATCGTGTAAAATAAAAGTCCAATTTCAACGTAAAAATCCCCGTCCTGAAAAGGTTAAGAAATTCTAAAAAAAATAAAACAACTTTCGTTGTATTGCAATGTTCGCTCGGGAACTTGTGACTCGGACCTCTGCCCCGCCCGGTGAGCCGCGCACAAGCGGCCGTTCGCCGATTTTCCCTTCCCGAACGGAGGTGACCACCCTCCTTAAAAAAAAGGCACCTCTCATGGTGAGCGTTGAAATAAAAGCGAGCTGCAATTTTCATTAGCTCCGGTGGGTTTGCATTTCGATGTTCGACTAACCAATTTATAGATTGAGAAGCTTCTAGATTGGCTATTACACGTATAAATTGTTACAACAGAGTGGAATTTCGATCACAGGTCCGTAAATCGACGCTATGCGATATAATTATTTATTTATCCTCATCAATGTGGCCTGTTTTAGGCGCCTTTTTTGAACGGCAGTCATCGGAATGCAAGAGCGCCCCCCAAAAGATACCGAAAAAGCGTTTCATGTCAATTACAGCTTTGGACTGGCCTTAAAGACGCCGTTTTTCGTAATGTAAAAAACATTCGACCCATGGCGCTTTATCCAAAATCCCGCAAATTATCGATCTCTAAAATACTCGTATGCGCGCTAAAAATTATCGGAGGCTCCAAAAATCTTTGAACTTTGATAGTAATTTTTGTCTCACGGAGGCGAGTTGCGCGAATTTTTGCCTTGAAATTCTTTTGAAAAAATTGCCCGAACAAAAACATCATGAAAGAACAAATCTTCTTTTGTCCAAACTTGGAAAACAATCGAGAAAACGATTTAACGTAAGATCGAGAGAAAGAGAGAGAGAGAGAAAGAAAAAGATCAAAACTCACATCAGACCATTTTTTATTGAATAAATAAAGTGGTGGCTTTATTTAGTAGCGACCGGGGCCGATTGACCCGATGATTTGGAGTCGCGTATCGAGGCGCTACGCTTCCTCTTCAGCTCCTCCTGCCGTCTCGCCTTTGCCTCCTTTTGCCTCTGGGCCAGTAGTTTGGCGTAGTCCGCTGCTTGTTCTTTTCGCGCGACGCAGAGCCTCTTTTTCAAGGCAACTCTGTGCCTCTTTCGCTGAAGAGTCAGCGGCGTTATTAGACGCTGAATCTTCGGGGCCTTCAATCGTTTTTTCTTGCCCTCTTTTTGGACGGGACGCTTCACGACGAATTTGCGAAGATCATCATCCTTTGTCAGATTGAACAGCTTGCGGATTCTTCCCGCTCTTTTCGGTCCCAAGCGACGGGGCAAATTTTTGTCCGTCAATCCGGGAATTTCCTGTTCAATTAATAAAAACGCCGTTATTATATCAAGCTCGGTACGACGAGCGAGGAAAAAGTCCCTTTTTGTTTCGAGTTTTCGGGACGAAGATTGTCGAGTTTATATGTACGGAGAGTGAAATAAAGTTACAATCACCCAAAAATAAAACTCATTTTATGTACCATGAACATGAACGTCTCCAAGATAAAGTCAATACACTTGGACACTGCCTGTGTAGCATGGGCACGATATAATTATTATATATTATATGATATCGGAATTTGCGGCAGTATATATAGTATGCAAGCGTATAACCAAGCACAGAGACGAGTAATAAAGTAACCCTTCGGGTCGAAACACCAAGGTTTTAGCTTATTATTTTGCACGTTAGAATTAACCGCATAATCCTACTACGCTTTCTCTCTTTTCGAGTAAAAAAAAAAAAGGAAAACTAAAGTCTGGTCATCCTAAGGGCACCCACGAGGGATACTTCCGGCGAGATATAAACGGGTGACCGGAGAAAAAATAGGAAATCGTCGGACGGACGATGGACGGTAAAGACACTTGAATGTACACGCGCTATTGACCATTTCCATTATTTTATATTACTTTTATATCAATTGTTATAATAATAATACTCATTTCGTGCATTTCTTTGTTGCTCAACCTCAAATCACTCGCCCTTTCGATTCCGATACCACACACACATATTTATATATATATATAATATAGATAGAGAGATATAGAATATATATATATATATATATATATATTCATTATATATATATATATAAGAGTAACAGTACGAGGTGCAATGAGAAAACGATTGAACCAATTAAAATGTAGATAGCAAATAATAACATCAAGTATATTTCGTTATTTGGATTCGAAAAATTAAAAAAAAATTTTTTCGTATTTCAGCTAGGGACGTAAAATTACAAGTGAATTTTCTTTGCAGTAATTTTTACTCAATAAATTCGACAATTTTAATAACGATAGCGCTAGAGGGCTAATTAATGGAATTTTTTTTATTTCCATTCCATTCCTCAATACCCCCTAAGAACGCAGCCTCTCTTTTTTCAAAGCGCTACTGTATCGGATTTGCATGGGGGGGGGGGGGGGGGGGGGGGCAGGTAAATTGCGGAAAACCTGGCCAATACCAGGTAGCCACATTTTCCGAGTTTCAGTTGAATTACCATAAAAAAAAAAAAAAAAAACGGAGAAAACTAGTTTCACGCCTGAGCGATCAAATATCCCGGTCTCGAATGAGGCAAATATTGCTTAAATTTGAAAATCAAATGAAATAAAATGGATCTTTGTAATTTTTTTTTTCTTTACCTGTTCGCCCTTCTTCACAATCACGAGTGCCAAAACGGAGAGATTGGCATCGACGATACAGCCTCGGACCGATTTGCGCTTGCGTTCGCCGGTACGCCGAGGTCGATAGCAAGAGTGACCCTTGGATAGAAGAAGGCGTACTCGACCTATCGAAGGAACAGATTTTCAAGAATCACTTTTTTTTTTTTGTTCCCACGAACGAGCCCTTTGAGCGGCATACGTTATAAACGATAGTTCGAGAGAACGCGACGGAAAAAAAAAAAACGAAGGAAAAAGACAACGCCGTACGGCCGGAAATTTACGGAATGCGTTTGCGATCTTTGCATACGAACGATAGCTTTGAACGGTATTATTTTGACAATTTGGTCATACGGGAGGGAAGCCCGGTCTCTCGAGGGGAGCGATCGCTTCGGATACTTTGAAAAATTCTTTTTTTTTTTTTTCAATTTCGTAAATTGTTAGCAAATTTATCTCTGAAAATTTAAAAATGGTATTCGGATTCCTTCCAACGGTAACTATATAAATGATAACGGCTCTCCGCTCGGCCCTCGAGCGCGCTCCGGCATACGGGAAGTGTGTTTTTCTCGAGGCAATATTTTTTTTTTCGATTTGCAGGAATCATAACTTAAAAACTAAACGATCGATCGTCTTCAAAATTGGATTTGCTATAATTTATCGAAAAATGAACCTAAAGTTGGAAAGATTGGATTGTTTAAGTAATATTTATTATTGCAAAATGCTGTAAAAAAAAATACGCCAAAAATTGATCATTTTTTTTTTTTTTCAAACACTTTCGAATATTCAAATATTGATTTTTTATTTTCAATATGTAGGTTTATGTTTTTTAAAAAACGTCTCAATGTAGAAAATTTTTTTGGGTGATTTCAGATGCGAGCTGGACATTTCCCGCGAATCGACAACAAGGACGAGGGACACGGCGAATTGCACCTTAATTAATGCATGCGATAAGTTGAAAAAATTGCCAGAGATGTACGGAGGCATGAATAAATTATTGTCAGAGATTGGGAAATTTACGTTGGTTTTTGCGCATAGAAAAAAATATCCCAAAAATCAGCTAATTTTTGGTCACCCAAAAGTATTTGCTCCCCTTGATGTTTTGATCAGCGAATTTGAGGAGTAAAATTTTGAAAAAAAGCGAGCTCACCGTTGGTTAAAACTCCCTGCTTCATAGGGAACCCCTGCTTGTCGTTGCCGCCGGCCACTCGTACAACATAGCCTCTCCATTCGTCGCCTAGCGGATCGGCCTCCACCTCGGCGCCCATCCGCTTCTCGTAGAACGAACGCAGCTTGTGTTCGTCCGTGATCTCTATAAGTTTTTGGGCGCCCGTCGCCGGGTACGACACGTTCAGCTGTAAATACGAAAATATAATTAATCAAATTTTAAGATGGCGGAACACCGAGTGTCGCACGGATTGCCCGAAAATATAGGTTATGCGGATTGAATTTAAATGTCGGTCACGAGTTTTGGTGAACAAATAAATTTTCTCGACCGTAAGATCGAAGACTGCGAGTAAAAAAAAGAAATTTGCGACGCAACGACACTTTTCTCGATGGGAAACCCAACATTCGCGACGAATGTTAGGCCGTATCGGTGAACGACACTGGATTATTGTAAAATTCTTTGCAAGTAAAATATATAATATCCCGCGATAATATGCACATTGACGTATCCGTAGATTGTTTCTTTACAACTTGAGCGATTAAATATTCGTAGTACGATGAGGATTTGAGATGAATTATTGGATTCGTACCTTCATCGTTGAGGGATCGAAACGATGCCACGAGCTATGCAACGGAAAGAGCCTACTTGGCAAAGTGACCGCCGGGCCGCGCGATTAAACCGGAAGTCGTCTATATGAAATGGGCGTCAATTTTTAATTCCGTAAGAAAGCCGGAATACTATAATGATATAATTACGGAATAGAGATATCATTTATCGTCAATATATATTATTAATACATCGTATAATTCCACAAATATGAATTTTAAAAAGAGATCTCATATTGGGTAATTTCTTGCTTCTTTTTTCGTTATCCATTATATACTTTTATTACCGTATGACATATTGCAACAATCATATCGTCCGTGGGTCGTCCGGATATATAAAAAAGACCGGAACGAATATTTTATCAACAATTATGTCTCAATAAATAAATGATTCTGAGTAAATCCATATCATCGGGCACTTGATTCAAAAAAAATTCCATATCGTAATTGTGTAATATCGATCGTCCGTGTAATATTTCTTATGTGCGCGCATATATATGCACACAATTATTATACGTAACACACGGATCGTCGTCGAAATAAAATAGAGAGAGGTTGGATCGCAGTGTAGTGCTACTCCGTCATCGGTGCAAGCAACATCATTTCCGTGAATGAAAAAAATATATACACAAGCCCGAGAGGAGGAAACGGTCAGAGAGAGAGAGAGAGAGAGAGAGAGAGAGAGAGAGGTAGAGGCTGCCTACTGCATTCTGCATATCGAAACGCCGACACACGGGCGTGTTTGACTTTTTCGATAACGCAATCCCATATGTACACGTTTTTATGTATCGATTTTTTATATAAAAAAGAAGAAAACTCGTGATAAATGGAATTCACCGCGTAGTCTGCTCGAGCAAAAGGTAAAGAAAGGAAAAAGATACGATGCATGTTTCCGCTTTCGAATAGGTTAGGATACGCTCTCGAGATGAGATCCTCTCTGACAAAGAGCTAGGGGTGTCACAAAAAAGACTATTTCGGTATCTTTTCTGTTTTTTTTTTTTTTTTAAGATAAAAAATTTCGATCAAACGATCGTGCAAAGTTCCGTCGTGTCTTACCATACTTTTTTTGAAAGTACAGCGATAGGTTGTACACGAGCCACGAACTTATCTCATTCCGGGACGTGGTTTCATATTTTTTTCATATAGTAACGAAAGTTTAATAGAAAGATTGCCGCGAACGATACAATGCGGCGTCATAACGGAAGGGGGTTACGTGTTCTGCGACCAGGTTAAAAAAAAAAAAAAAACATGGATGCGGCGGTGATAGAGGTTCTGCAGCAGGCCGGTAGCCAAGATCCCGATGTATTGAAACCTGCGGTCGAGACATTGAAGCAATGGGAAACCGAGAGAGGTTTCTACACTGCGCTGCACGTAAGTCGTTCGAATATGCTTAAGCTTCTATGCTAAAGTGAAATTTTGAAATTCCCAAGCGGCGGAAAAAATTGCATAAAATTTTGCCATTTTTTCGTTGGAAATCGAGCTCTACGAAAAGTAATCGGATTCTTGCGTAAAATAAATTTAAATTTCCATTCGTTTTGATTGCAACATCCTCATTTTTTGCGCATCGCCAAAAGCGCGAGGAACGCCGAGTCGTAGGATAGACCTGTAATAAAAATGCGATCGAATATAAAATTACCCGAGGGAATCGAGATATCAAAATGATAAGCGCGCGAGACCGTGCATCTAATTTTAGGGACACCAAAGTTGGGAAAAATTTTCAGCATCAAAGTCCCCTTTCTTTTACGGCCGAGCGTTCATCCCCGTCGATCGTGTTTGATTTTCAAACTCTCGCGAGCCTCGAAGTCGCAACGACGAACCGAATCGTCCCTGCGAGGCGCTATCGCATACCCAGCCAAAGCTTCGAGATAGAATCGTATTTGCGTAAAAAATTGTTTCGATCCCGGGTATTATTTTTTTTTCACAAACTCGCAAGATTTCAATTCATGGTGGCCACTGGTCAGGGAAAAGTCAGGGAAAAGTCAGGGAAGTCAGGGAATTGGAAAATGGTCAGGTAAGTCAGGGAATTTTTTAATGAGTCGGGGAGTTTTTTTTTGGCAATACAGAACGAGAGAGGATGCGCTATAAAGGAGCAACTTTTTTTCCACCTGCTCAGAATTTTCAATCAAAATCTCAGATCGAAATGGTATTGAAAATTTGTAACGCTACATGCTTAAGCATTGGACCGGTGTCGCGCCGCGCCACGAAGAGAGACGAGAGAGAGAGAGAGAGAGAGAGAGATTGATCGATCGATCGATTGATTTATTAATTTGAACTATAATTGAACTATCGTTTCGACGTGTACTTCTTTTTTATCATGTAAATAGTGTAAACTTGTAAAAAAATCAGTTGAAGCTAGTAAAAGGGTTTTTATCCGTGAAATAAATAAATAAATGAATAAGTAAATATATATAAATATATAAATATATAAATAAATAAATAAGTGAATAAGTACATGAATATACTTACCGGTACATAAATATACATAAATAAATATACTTAAATACAAATTGCCAATGTTTCGGATCTTTATTTATTAGATACTTGAATCGGCACTGTTAGTTCGAATTTAAGTCAGGGAAAAATTATAATTTGATCAAGGAAAGTCAGGGAAAAGTCAGGGAATTTTTCCAACTCTTTTTAGTGGCCACCATGTTCATATATCCGAAATTTTCATACCGGTCGTATCTTTAATAGATGCGACGCGACGAATTCGAGCTTTCGTTTTGAGAACTAACGAATGAAAATCTTGACTCTTTCCTTAGAATGTATTTTCCAATCATTCCCTGGCCATGAACATAAGATGGATGGCCGTTTTATACTTTAAGAACGGCGTAGACAGATATTGGAGAAAAACAGCTCCGAAGTAAGTACGCATCGTGCGCGCGGAATAAAAAAAAAAAGGTCAATGACTCTCGGCAAGATTGAATCTGATAAGAGATTATTGTTCGTACGGCAGCGCCATAGCGGAAGACGAGAAGGAATCACTTCGGCAGCGTTTGATCGCAAATTTTGACGAACCCGTTAATCAGCTGGCCGTTCAGATAGCGGTCCTGATCGCAAAAATAGCGAGGTAAAATATCTCAACGCTTGCCCCCCTTCGAATGTGTCCGAGGAACGAGCAGAAAAAAAAAAAAAAAAAATTTCCATCCGAATTTGAAAATCTTCAGGTTCGATTGTCCCAGAGAATGGAACACGCTTGTTCCGACGCTTCTCGAAGTTATCGGTGGACAAGATTCGTTCGCTCAGCATCGCGCGATGCTGACGCTTCATCACGTCGTCAAGACCCTGGCATCCAAGCGTCTGGCCACCGATCAACGCTTGTTTCAGGAACTCACGTCCAATGTTTTCAATTTTATTCTCAATTTATGGAACACGTTTACCGAATCTTTTCTCATACTCGCGTCGAACGACGCCGATTCCCGTCAGATACAGGAAGCAATGGAGAAGGCACTTCTCCTGCTGAGGATACTCAGAAAATTGATAGTAAATGGATTCAGCAAACCGTCGCAATCTCAGGATGCCATGCTATTTTTGAAAGTCGTTTTTGAACGCGCGAGAACCAGCCTCGAGTGCCGTTAGTCTCGTAAATTAACGCGTCAAGCTCGGTTTTTTTTTTTTTTTTTTTTTTTTTTTGCATCTGTTTATTTAATTTTCATGCAATTTCAGGAAAAACACTGATATCACGTGGCATAGAGATGGCGGTATGCGAAAAATTTATCATACATCTGACCAAAGTTTTATTGGGAGTACTGGAATTGCATCCTTACTGCTACGTCGAGCTCATACCGACGTCCCTCGAATTTTCCGTCTATTACTGCTTCACCGAGGCCGGCCAGCCCCTAACATTTGAGAAATTTATCATTCAATGCTTGAATTTGCTGAAGGGAACGCTGCTGCTCAACGATCCCAAGCCCCAAAGATCCGAGAGTAAGTTTGCACGCGAGTTCGCGACTCATCAACGAGTGTCACGAATCAACAGAAAAAATTTGGAACAAAAAAAACTTGCAAATTCATGCGTTCTTTCGCGTTCGGATCGTATTAATTGAATTTCCGTGTTTTTTTTTTTTTTTTTCCAACAGAAACGAAAAATGAATTCTCGATAAGAGCTCAACAGTTGCGTCAAAGTTTCTTCACGCCTCAGATATTGACGGAAATTTGCTCAAGACTCGTGACGCATTATTTTCTACTTACACCCGAGGACTTGGAGCTCTGGGACACGGATCCCGAAAATTTTGGTAATTTCGATTATTTTATCGATGATTTTTTTTTTTCATTGCGCGAATCGTAAAAATTCAAAAATTACGCTCGATTATCATCGAATCAAATTTCGCGTCACGAATCTACGAAATTTTATCCTGTCGCTGAATTTGTTTGAAAAAACTCATTGCGCGTCGATTAATTTTCAGCCGTCGACGACGTCGGCGAATCGTGGAAATACTGTTTGAGGGTAAATAAATTTTATGCGGAGTCAATAAATTGTTTTTTTCCATACACAATTCGAATGAAAATATGTTTCTTTTTTTTTTCTCTTCTTCTTCCTCTTCTTCTTCTTCTTCTTCTTCTATTCGCAGCCATGCACGGAATCCGTCTACCTAGCGATGTTCAACGAATTTCAAAATGTTTTCGCGTCCGTATTGGTTAATCTCGTGCAGAGTCATCATCGATTGGTAGCTGCGGACGATTTGCACGCTATATTGCTCAAAGATGCCGTATACAACGCGGTCGGGCTCGCGGCTTTCAATCTCTACGACGGGGTGAGTACAGGGAGAACGAAGGATTGAGAAAGGAAAATATCACAGGGGCCTGCGCAATTGGGAGTATGAATGAAATTTTTTTTTTTTTCAATCATCGGGGCGCATAATGTGAAGTAAGTAAAAATAATGAAGACGTATTTGTTTATTTTTCGTTAAAAACGATAGATGCACCTGTTATAGGCAATTTAATTTCACGAATTAATTTTTTTGATATATTTATATTTGTTTGATATATATAGTATATATATATATATATATATATATATATATATATATATATATATATACTATATTATACTATATGTATATCTCTATATATATATATTGTAACGGGACAGACTAGGCAGTCTACCGTTACAATATATATATATATAGAGATATACATATAGTATAATATAGTATATATATATATATATACTATATACTATATATATCAAACAAATATAATATCAATATATATCAATATATATAATATATTTATATAGTTTGATAAATATAGATATAGCGTAACATGTGTGACGTCATAATTTTATATTTTTCAATTTGTTATATCAACGGCAATTTTGATTCAAATAAAAAAATAAAAAAATACGTACTAAATATATTTTCCTAAACTACCAGATTTTGAAATAAAAAAAATTTCATTCGTACTTCTAATTGTAATGAACAAGATAGCAATACTTGAAAATAAAGCCCCGAAGACGATGAACTTTAAGAATCACGGATTCCGATCGACCGTACAGAGAATGCGGTGTTACAACAGCCAGGCAAATTTTTGCTCCAACAGCGGTTAAAATTTGCATAAAAAATAATCGATCGATATCCTCGCAATTATAAATGCGCAACAGCACGGTGTTGTTTTACCATTCGGAAAGACCGCACTGGGAATTAGGAGTTTGGGACAATGTGGGACTACGGACATATAACGGGCTTCCAATCAGGGCTCCGATTAGGCCGACGCACGCGACAAATTTTACCAAAATCGATAATTTTATGTCAAAATGTTCGTCAACCCCCATTTTTTATCGAACGTATGTAATCGTGATAGTTTTTTTTTTTTTAACATTTAACAGTTTTAATCGTATCTGATCGTGAAAGATTCGAATTTCCGTTTCAAAGTTGCGTCGAAGCCCAGAATTCGCCTATGGCGCGGGACAAATATCCTGATTTCACGAATTAATTACTCGTGCAAAGAATCGTTGAGCCAGTTTGAAATTTTGCAGATCTTATCCTATATACGCTTCCGCTGCACCATATAAAAAAATTCAGATTTTTATCTAATCGTTAAGTTCGGTGCTTGATTATTTATTTATTTATTTATTTATTTATTTATTTATTCACGGGACAAGCCCTTTTACATATATACAGTTTCTTTTGGTACAGTGCGCGATATAACCAAATAAAGGAATAAAGATAATTATTAAAGTTATTAAAAAAAAAATATACCATGCGATACCGGCAAGGGCTGTAGCGGACATAGCGCTTTCCCTATAGCGCACGTAGCGAATAGAAAAATAAATAAAAAAGATTTAATAATAATCAACGAAGAAGATTTATATTTAGTATTTATTGAGACTTGTATTTATTCGGAGCACTTATCCGGGCCTTCCCTTGCCCGGCGGTTTTAGCGCACTCTTGAACCGTGTACGAGAATGATTTATGATGCATAAATGTATCGAAACACAAGACCACAGCAATTTTTTTTATCAACAAACAAACGAGCGAAAAGTATATTTCTAAACGAAAAAAAAAAAAAAAAATAGGTCGACTTTGATCAATGGTTCTTGACAACGCTGAAACAAGAATTGAAGCTACGCGGCACCAATTATCGAATAATACGAAGACGAGTCTGCTGGCTGATCGGACGCTGGTCCGGCGTTAAAATGAGTCCCGAACTGAGACCGGAATTGTACAAATTGATGGTAGAATCGCTGAGCCTGGAGGAAGATCTCTGCGTCAGACTCGCAACGAGCGACGCTCTGCGATCGGTCATCGATGATTTCGACTTTAATCCGGAAGAATTTGCGCCTTTCTTGGAGTCAGCGTTCTCCCTGGTATTCACGCTTCTCAAAGAAGTCAACGAGCGCGACACGAAGGTTATACGAAATTTAGCGCAGGAAGAAACAAAAAAAAATGGCGTTTTTTTTTTTTTTCGTTTCTATATTATGAATATTTCAGATGCGCGTTCTTTGCGTTCTATCGTTCATGATAAGGCGCATCGGTTGCGGCATAAAGCCTCACATAAATCCTTTCGTCGCTTATCTGCCCGCTCTTTGGCAACAATCGGAGGATCACAGTATGCTGCGATGCGCGATCGTCTCGACCCTCGTGCATCTGGAAAAAGTACACTTTTTTAATTATATCGATGTTAAAACAAAAAAAAAAAACAAAAAAAATCTCATTTATCGTATTTTTTTCCAAGGTTTTGGGTTCCGAGAGCGTTATACTGGAGCCATTGGTCTCGGGTGTCGTTGCTCTGAGCTGCGACGTCGAGCAGGACGATCACGTTTATCTCTTGGAGGACGGCCTCGAATTGTGGCTCGCATTATTGGAGAACGCTCCATCGCCGACTCCGGCGATAATGGATCTTTTCAGGAATATGCCAGCTCTGCTCGGTCAGCTGAAAAAATGAAAAAAATTAATTTCACGAATCTCGTCATTAGTTTTTTAGATTTTTTGTACGGGTGAAAAAAAAGGGGTGAGGGGGGAAATTATTGAGGAAATAAAAACGAAATTTTTTATTTCCTTTGTTTCGATAAAATTTAGATTTTTCGACGGAATATCTGCGCCTGTGTCTCTACATAGTACAGGCGTACGTTTTACTGAGCCCGCTGGAGTTTCTCCGCGAGCGCGGCGCCACGATGGTCGATATGATCAAGTCGCTGATCGGCGATATGAGATCCGAAGAAATAGTCATGGCGATGAAACTCTTCGAGACTTGCCTAAAAGCTGTGCCGCAGCAAGGCGCTCAACTCATAAAACCCCTTCTCGGCAGGATATTCGAGTGAGTTTTTTTTTATTTTCGAGACGAGGAAGAAAAAAAATTGGACGAAAAGAAGAAAAGAAAAAAAAAAATTCAACTAATTTCGGTAATTTAAAATTGCCAGGAACGTTTACAAAGGCACGGAAAATTCAATGGTAACGACGATGTGCCTGTCGATCGTTGCCCGGGTACTTCTCGGCTCGAAGGATATATTTGCCCAGGTGATAAGCGAGCTTACACGTGAGATTGGCGGCGAGGCCACCGAGGAGAGCGTATTCACTCGTATAATCGAAGTTTGGATAGACAGCATGGCCACGATAGCCCAGCCCGAGAGACTGAAGCTTCTCTCGCTCGCGCTTTGCTCCCTCCTCGGCCCGAACAGTCCGCCAATTGTTTTTCAACAATTTCCCCACATTATATCGAGCATCATCGAGACGCTCAATGACATTACGAAAATTGACGATATGGGTTGTTCCATAGAGTGAGTAAAAAATTTTTTTAAAATTCAATCGAAACAACCGAAAGAAAAAAAAAGAAGAATTTTAATCGTCGATACTACGTTAAATTATTGCGGTAATAATAATTCGTGTTAATATATATATATATAATATATATAATATGCATATATATATTATTTATTATTATTATATATATATTATTATATATATATAGCATATATTATATATATGCTATATAATAATATATATAATAATCTCGATAATATATATATATATATATATAAAATTATATATATATATATATTGATATATATTAATATATTATATATACATAAATTATATATATATATTAATTATAAATATGTATATAATATAATATAATATATAATTATACATATGTATATAATGTATATTAATACTATATATATATATATAATTATTATATATATAATCTCGATATATAATAATATATATAATTATCTCGATTGAGGTATGGGAGGGGAAAAAAAAAACAGAAAAAATGAGTAAAGATGTATAATATTTGTCGTTTCAGCTCGTTGATGACGAGCGATCAGCCAAGTCCGTCGCAGTACGAGGACGTTGATTACGAGACCGAGCACGAGCAACGGAGAAAAAGGCTCGCTCTTAGCGATCCGGTTCACAGTGTTTCGCTCAAAGACACGCTGCAGAATCAGCTCGTGACTCTGCGACGTATTATGGGAGACAGTCAATTTCAACAGATGCTGCTCACGCTTCGCGGTGACATCGATCAACAGTTCAAGGAGTACATAACGCTCTGAAGTCCCTCCGGGGCTGAGAGTTATGAAATTTCCGTGGCAGCTGCCCCCACCCAAGAAAATTCCGGAAAAATTGAGGGAAAAAAAAAAACAAACAAACGATGAAAGAAAAAAACGAAACGAACGAAAAGTTGAATTTTTATCATTCGATCAAAGTCTTCTCGTCATTGATATGTAAAAAAAAAAAAAAAAATCCTCGATCGCCGACTTTATTGTAAAACGGCACTACTTCACTGTATATTATATATGTTTCGCTGTATTAATTATGTTAATAATAAAATGAAGCACGAAACTCGGTCGTAATTCGGGTAGGAAAATTCGATCATTGCACGTCAATTCCCGACTCAGCGATATTCGTAATGGGCTTTTTTTTTCAATGAAAATATACTTTCGCATTGCAAGCTTTTAATCACAAAGTTGGCACGAAGCACAAATATAACAGAGATTTCATATTTTTATTTATTTATTTTTTTCACAAAATATGACAAATGCTCGTATTTAAATTTAGAAAAGTATCTTCGGAATTTTTTAAAATAAAAAATAAAAGAATTTTCCATATTTTTATTTCATATTTATCATTTTTTCAAATATAAAATAATGGAGATTTCATTTTTTTTCACAAATTATGACAAAAATACTCGTATTTAAATTTAGAAAAAATTTTTTCGAATTTTTTTTTCTCTGGTCAATGCGACGTATTTTCATGCGGTAGCGTAGAATTTTCCTCGACGACAAATACATTTGTTATTTAATCATTAAATTTAATGTTTGCCCGCGAAACTGATATTGGCTCAAATTTGCAAGTCAAAATTTATTGCTCCTGGAGGAATTTTTTTTAATGCTTTATTCGCGTTCAGAATTAACCGAAGTGATAAAAAAAAATATATATCCAAAGCCAATAATAAATTACTTGTGACGGTAAAAAAAACAATATTCTTAAGGGAATTCAAAATCATTCGAATGTAATAAATTTATATCGGAGAATCGTTATCGCAGAGAGAGAAAGAGAGAGAGAGAGAGAGAGCTGTCCCATTAGCTCTCGCCTCCCGGTGGCGATTTCACGAAGCTAAACGGAACAGCTGTTTTCTTCATGTCAAATTATTATCTTCTCCGTGGGAGAGGTTAGAACCCGAGAGTCAGGGCACGTCGATATATATCTCCGTGACAAAAACCTTTTAAATTGATTTACGGTAAGTCAAACAACGAGTTTCGTGTTACTCAAAATAAAGTGTGAAATCGTGAATACATCGAATAAGTTATCGTGACAACGGTATCTCTGTGAAGTTTTGATAATGATTATACTCTATGAGAGTGTGAGGTTAAAAAAAAAAATAAGAGATCCTCGTGTGGTACATACGAAAAGTCGAAGGACGCTTCCGTTGCATTTTTTTTTTTTAATTCCCTAATCGGTGCGTTAATTTCGATACCGAACACATGTTTGCTCCTAAATTCATTAAATTCATTAAATTCATGATTCCGGAAAAATCCAAACGGTACTTGTTTTATTATCGACAATGATTTCAAACGCAAAACTGACGAGCTTACGGAAATCATTATCGCTATTGGCCGTTATAATCTAACGTCCCTGATTGGATGATGGATCAGGCATTGTCGTTTCGATGTGGGTACGGAAGACAAAAAAAAACCGGAAGAATTTCATTGATAAACCGCGCCGCGTGGGGCAGCCGAATTTCGTAGAAAATCCTCGCCCATTGATGTCTCATAAATGATTGAATGCTTTGACCGTTTGGCCACACGTGAATATAACGGTACGAGATTTTACTGAAAAAAAAAAACAGCGAGAGGAATCGTCGAGTGAGAGAGACTTTCGAAACATGGAGAAACAAATTCGCGAGTATGGTGTACAGCCAAGGTCTCTCTCTCTCTCTCTCTCTCGCTCTCTCTCTCTCGCTCGTGTACGTTTTCGTTCGCGAGCTCTTCTGACTCACTCGGCGATTACTACTTGCAATAATGACGTCTTTAATGATACTTAATTAAGGCTCGATCCTCGACGAGCAATATCGCGATTTTTAACATAAAAAAAACTGCCGATTGTTTCGGAAACTTTGGGAGAATCGCGAACAGATGATATTTATAGTGTACATATATACATACTATTTATTATATACCGCGGTTCACTCTAAAAATTCTACCAACGCGTTTTGTAAAATTTTTCTAAGAAAAATTAAGGCGAATGAAGCCTGAATCAAATAACCCCGACATTATATACGTATATATTTAATTCAAATTTCTAGTTTTTATCCAACGAGCTATGGTTTTTTTTTGGTTTGATAAAAAAATAGTCCATAGATTCCCAGAAAATTGTTTTATCATACGAACAATCGTCGACAAAGAATAGACAATTTTTTTTTAGTTTCATTGAGATTTTTTCAACGAGAAAAAAATTGCTTCGAATCAGTGGTGTATCTGTTTGATAATCAATCCGTAATAACTTTTCTTCAATGTGGGGAGCACGGGGGAATGCAGTATTGAAAAATAAACGATTTAGAAATTAAATAGTGAGTTATAGAATTTTTTTTTTTTCTTTTTATGGGACATCAGGGTAATTTTCATAAAGTACGAATTATTATCATGAAAACTGAATAAAGAGTGCTAGAAATTGATGATTCATGGGAGAGATACGAAATAGAGGTTGTCTACCTTGAAAATCTTACTGGATGATGTACCAGAGATGCTTTTTTCTTTAACGTTATAAGGTAGCAATTATATTATCATTGTTTTTATTGAATATATCGTTGATATCACGTGATAATTAATGGTTTTTTTTTAACCCATACTGACGCAACGTTATCGTTGAAATCGGGAATACGTGACTAAAGTCAGTCGAATATATCGGCGTGATGTGTTTATTTATAAAAATAAAAAAGTAAAAATGTTATCGAATCGAAAAAAAAAAAAAAATATTTCGTTCATAGCGAAACAATTCTCATCTACTTTATCGCTCGGGGCGGTTGAAACGTCTGGTAGATTTATTTTTTTTTTATTTTTTCTACCACCGCGTATATCATGCACGGTTAAAATGCCATTGTGACCCTCAACCGAATGACTAATTTCACTGAACTCTGTGCTCTCTCGCTCATTGCCCTTTCAATTTCATACTAGATTAATGCAGACCACGAACTCTTCTCTCGCAACTCGTCTCTCTCTCTCTCTCTCTCTCTCTCTCTCTCTCTCTCTCTCGATTTATTTTTAGCATCGAAAGCTTTTTGCAGAAAAAATATGGGCATTATAATACTATACATATATATAGAGTATGCGCTCGAAAGCGAGACGAGATTCGTCATAAAAGCGGATGGACGATATAGTACCGATTCGAAAGGGGCGTCGCAGTGAAAAGAAACATTTATCTCATTAACCATTAGCGATAATGTCCCTAACGTTCGCGAAGAATAAAAAAAAAGTCAATTTTACCGGAAAAAAAAAACGTTTAGGGAATCCAACGATAACTTTATTTCGAATATCGTTTAGCGAATATGACAATAAAATTTATTTTCTCATACCTGCTATTATTTGATAATTCGTTTCTTCTTTCCTCTCGTGATTATAGTTGCGAATTGATTTATCAATCTTGAACTAATAATTAAGTCGTGAAAAAAAAATCTTAATTTTGGTCCAATTAAACTTTTCAATTTTAATTAAACGTTTTTTTTTTGTCTCTCTCGCTCTCGAGGCTAAATGATAAAATTGAAATTATGCAAAATTATGGAAAATTCATAGAGAGAATGAGAGGAGGCACGCAAGGGGGGGGGGGGGGGGATTTCCCCGAGTGCCTTTTATCTTTCGTGACCAGCCTCCGCGGGGACCACACGCAGCGAAGACGCATTTATCTTGGTATACAAGCCACAGGGCACTATTAAAGTACATTTTACGACAATTCCACAAAAGTTAAAAAAAATCAATCGAATTGAGCAAACAAAAAATTATTGCGATATTTATAAAATATAAAAATTAAAATTATAACGAACTACGAAATAGTCAAATTGACCGATAGATTTTCGGCAATCTGAGAAATTTTATTTGACCAATTGAAATATTTCTATCGCGGTAAAATTTTTTGTAATTAAAAAAAAAAGATATTTAAAGAATTATATTTATTATATTCCCATCTGTATAAAAAAAAAAATTACATTCCTTCGTTTGGGACCTTCGATACCTTTTTTGATTACCCAATTTCTAAAATATACAAATTAAAATTATAACGAACTACGAAATTGTGAAATTGACCGATAGATTGTCTGCAATTCGAGAAATTTTATTTGACCAATTGAAATATTTCTATCGCGGTAAAATTTTTCGTAATTAAAAAAAAAACATATTTAAAGAATTATATTTATTATATTCCCATCTGTATAAAAAAAAAAATTACATTCCTTCGTTTGGGACCTTTGATACCTTTTTTTAATAAAAAAATAAAATAAAAAATTATTACCCAATTTCTAAAATATACAAATTAAAATTATAACGAACTACGAAATTGTGAAATTGACCGATAGATTTTCGGCAATCTGAGAAATTTTATTTGACCAATTGAAATATTTCTATCGCGGTAAAATTTTTCGTAATTAAAAAAAAAACATATTTAAAGAATTATATTTATTATATTCCCATCTGTATAAAAAAAAAATTACATTCCTTCGTTTGGGATCTTCGATACCTTTTTTTAATTATAAAAAAAAAAAAAATTATTACCCGATTTCTAAAATATACAAATTAAAATTATAACGAACTGCGAAATTGTGAAATTGACCGATAGATTGTCGGCAATTTGAGAAATTTTATTTGACCAATTGAAATATTTCTATCGTGGTAAAATTTTTCGTAATTAAAAAAAAAACATATTTAAAGAATTATATTTATTATATTCGCATCTGTATTAAAAAAAAAATTACATTCCTTCGTTTGGGACCTTCGATACCTTTTTTTAATTAAAAAAAATAAAAAATGATTACCCAATTTCTAAAATATACAAATTAAAATTATAACGAACTGCGAAATTGTGAAATTGACCGATAGATTGTCGGCAATTTGAGAAATTTTATTTGACCAATTGAAATATTTCTATCGTGGTAAAATTTTTCGTAATTAAAAAAAAAACATATTTAAAGAATTATATTTATTATATTCGCATCTGTATTAAAAAAAAAAATTACATTCCTTCGTTTGGGACCTTCGATACCTTTTTTTAATTAAAAAAAAAATAAAAAATTATTACCCAATTTCTAAAATATACAAATTAAAATTATAACGAACTGCGAAATTGTGAAATTGACCGATAGATTGTCGGCAATTTGAGAAATTTTATTTGACCAATTGAAATATTTCTATCGCGGTAAAATTTTTCGTAATTAAAAAAAAAACATATTTAAAGAATTATATTTATTATATTCGCATCTGTATTAAAAAAAAAATTACATTCCTTCGTTTGGGACCTTCGATACCTTTTTTTAATTAAAAAAAATAAAAAATGATTACCCAATTTCTAAAATATACAAATTAAAATTATAACGAACTGCGAAATTGTGAAATTGACCGATAGATTGTCGGCAATTTGAGAAATTTTATTTGACCAATTGAAATATTTCTATCGTGGTAAAATTTTTCGTAATTAAAAAAAAAACATATTTAAAGAATTATATTTATTATATTCCCATCTGTATAAAAAAAAAATTACATTCCTTCGTTTGGGATCTTCGATACCTTTTTTTAATTATAAAAAAAAAAAAAATTATTACCCGATTTCTAAAATATACAAATTAAAATTATAACGAACTGCGAAATTGTGAAATTGACCGATAGATTGTCGGCAATTTGAGAAATTTTATTTGACCAATTGAAATATTTCTATCGCGGTAAAATTTTTCGTAATTAAAAAAAAAACATATTTAAAGAATTATATTTATTATATTCGCATCTGTATTAAAAAAAAAATTACATTCCTTCGTTTGGGACCTTCGATACCTTTTTTTAATTAAAAAAAATAAAAAATGATTACCCAATTTCTAAAATATACAAATTAAAATTATAACGAACTGCGAAATTGTGAAATTGACCGATAGATTGTCGGCAATTTGAGAAATTTTATTTGACCAATTGAAATATTTCTATCGTGGTAAAATTTTTCGTAATTAAAAAAAAAGATATTTAAAGAATTATATTTATTATATTCCCATCTGTATAAAACAAAAAATTACATTCCTTCGTTTGGGACCTTCGATACCTTTTTTTAATTAAAAAAAAAATAAAAAATTATTACCCAATTTCTAAAATATACAAATTAAAATTATAACGAACTGCGAAATTGTGAAATTGACCGATAGATTGTCGGCAATTTGAGAAATTTTATTTGACCAATTGAAATATTTCTATCGCGGTAAAATTTTTCGTAATTAAAAAAAAAACATATTTAAAGAATTATATTTATTATATTCGCATCTGCATTAAAAAAAAAATTACATTCCTTCGTTTGGGACCTTCGATACCTTTTTTTAATTAAAAAATAAAATAAAAAATTATTACCCGTTTTCTAAAATATAAAAATTAAAATTATAACGAACTACGAAATTGTGAAATTGACCGATAGTTTTTCGGCAATCTGAGAAATTTTATTTGACCAATTGAAATATTTCTATCGCGGTAAAATTTTTCGTAAATAAAAAAAAAAAAAAAAGAAAAAAATTTTATCATTCCTTCGTTTGGGACCTTCGATACAATTTTTTAATTAAAAAAAAAAAAAAAAAAAATACTTTGCTGTCCTCGACTCGAACGTTTGTCAGAGAATGAAATTACTCGCTGAAAACGTGAGAATCTCACGCGATCGAGAAGAGAGAAGAAAAATTAAGTCACACGCTTGTATTCGTCGCTTTGATCGCGATTTTTCGCGAGGGCGGAGGGCAGAGAGAGGTGGGGGGGGGGGGGGAAGGTAATGTCGCGAATACGCGTGTGCCCCTCGAAGGGGTTGTCGGCGGCTCGACGCGCCGTGCGCGCCGCGACGCCGTTTCTCGATTAGCAAAGGGGAGGGGGATGGATGGAAAGGGAGGAAAAAGCGAGCAGAGCGAACGTACCGAATGGTGGCTCTTGGTCGTATCGATCCGCGCTCTCGACTCTCAAAGGGAAAAAAAAAAAAAAAAACTACCCTTACTCGAGCGAAAAGCGCGCAGTGTCCGAAAGGCTCTCGCACGGTGATCGCGCTTTTTTTTGTTTGGTAAAAAAAAAAAAAACGAAGAAACAAAAAAAAAAATCATTATCCAAAACCCACGCGAATTGTTTTACTCCGAAAATTAATTTTCACATCGGTGGTGTGCATCCCGCGCATATATCCGGTGGGTGAAATTTAAATATTTTTCCCGCTGTAGTTATAAAGAAAAATAAAAATAAAAATAAAAATAAAAATCGCGACGTGACAGCGAGAGGGATAAGAACGAGAAAAAGCTTTCTTTTGCCTTTCGGTTCGTAGCAGCTCCGATAGAACTTCCCGAGGATTTCACAAGCGGTATTGTATATCGAATTAGCCAAGGTGAGAATTGTCGTAATTTTTTTTTTTTTTTACAAGGATTATTCATAAAAAAATTTTAAAACATTCGCAAAGATAATTCGAGAGATGAGATTAAAAAAAAAAACACATTATTACCCCGCTATTCGGTTCGTACTCGAGAATCTTCTTGATATACGAACGACGAAACTGCAGACGCACCAGAGTCGAGAGAGTGGTTTCCAGATGTATATCAAAGATCCCTTCTTTCTTTCGTCTCGCTAATTTTTTTTTGCTTTCCCCTCCCCCCCTCGGTTTTTTATTCTTTGCCAGCAAATTCGTTGTTTCACGCCACGACGAAATTTCCTCGCTCATTCAGCACCGATCCCCGAAGCCCCGAAAAGCATTGCCAATTCCCAAAAAACAAAATAAAATAAATGAATTGTGAAGTAACGAATTATTTGGTTACATGCGCGTCGAAATGTCGAAAAAATCCGAGTCAAGTAAAACTTAGATCGTGATAAATGAAAGGGGAGAAAAAAAAAAAATGATTGATTTTTCATTATGAAATTTCGAAAGACTTCTCGTAATAATTTTCGCTATCGTCCGCGCGCTCATTTTATCCTTCGTCACCAGACGAAAACCTCATTGCCCTCCTCCCTTTCCTCTCGTTCCCCTTTCTCGTATAAGAGGAACTCTCGCGAGGGATTCGCGATGCTTGTAATACTCATTAAAGCCAACGCTTGTACTCCATCGAATCCGTTTAACGCGAGGGATAAAAGTATCGCGCGAATTTCTATACTTGCCGCGACAGTCGTCCGATAAACGCGTGAAAAAAATTAAAAAAAAAAAAAAAAAAAAACAAATTGTCCTATCGAAATGAAAATTTTGATGCGGAGATATTCGATTTGTATCGGGGGCTCTGAAGATTTCTTTCTACGACACGCTGTTTCATTCGTTTAACATTTTTATTGATCCCCGCTGGCTTATGCAATGAAATATTACATGCACAATTGGCGCCATTGCCGAACTCGCGGGAGAGGGGAAGGAAAGAGAGAGAGAGAGAGAGAGAGAGAGAGAGAGAGAAAAAATCTAAATTCGAGACCACCTGTGCCAATAACCTGACTGCATTTTGAGGAAGGCCACCTGAAAAAATTCCTGAGCTTATAAAAGAAAAAAAAAAAAAAAATTCACGATTTCGATGCAGAGCGACCGTATCAATGAAATCGTGATTGACATTACTTTAGGCTGAACCTCCGCCCTATTGTGACCCCGACAAAAAGGTGCAGGCAACACGATGGCGTTCGCAGGACTCAAGAAGCAGATCAACAAGGCGAATCAGGCAAGTTTTGTTTTTTTAATATAATTTTTCAGACGAAACAATCGACTGAGATATACGAATCACGGCGAGGTAAAGTTTCAGTTGCGCTATCGCTAGAATCCATGGATGAAAATTTATTAGAAAAAAAAAAAGAAAAAACGAAAACAAAAGGATAAAAAAATTGTATTAAAAAATAAACTAAACCGAGGCGTGATTTTTATATAAAGGTCAATCAATTCGAGCGATCGATTTTATCGATCAAATCGAGTTTGATTAAAAAAAAAAGCAAACGGAAATAAATTAATTTTAAAAATTTTATTTCAATGCAAGATGACGAGGCAGAGTACGCTTTAAATTTTTTCAAGTCAGTCTGCGATGCATAATTGATTACACAAAAATTCATAAAGCGTGATTGTTTAATGTCAATATCCTAAACTCGATCACGATCCATCGAAATTTACATTTTTATATAAATATTGTATTCCTATATCGCCAATCTGTCCTCTCCCAACAATGACGAGAAATGCCAAAGATCAACATGAAAAGTAAATTTTTCACATGCAATACCACAAGAGCTTGAAAATTATCGGATATTTCCCGATAGGTTCGTTTGTCTGCAGGGAACCTTGAGTGAAATACCCGATTAATTTTTAAGCTCGAAGTGGTATTCGGGGGATTATTTTTCCATTCAAATTTCGGCCAATACAATTGCACCATGATGAGAAAAAATCTACGGTTAAAAATTCAATTAATATTCAAAAAAATCCCCAAATTTACTCATTTTTTTATGAAAACTTTTCAACTGACACAATGGAATTCAATTCGTCAGATTCGATTAGATGGTTAACTGAATTGGAAAATATTTTGTTTTTTTTCATGTATAGGCAACATGAAAAATTATCAAAAATTATCGGTTAAATACCGTGGAGGCTATAAAAAAAAAAAAAAAAAACGTCAAATGGTGCAATTCTATTGGCTGAAATTTCGATGGGAAAAATGATCACAAAAATTCAACGCTTATCTCAACATCGTGATGTAAAATCAAATGTAAATTCAGAATCTCTTGACGCGCATACCGCGGGCTTAGATAAGGTACCACAAATGCTTTCATCAATTATGCTCTCCATTTCCGAACTTGCCTCTTGCGAGGACAACGAGATTGGAGCCCGAGCACGGAAACAATTTACCACAAAGTTCGAGGCTGCAATGTCGTTGGGCCGTGTACACGAGGAAGACAGCATGCATGCTTTCACGTATACACCTACCTACCTATCTATCCTATTGTACCATTATATAACGCTATATAAACACACACACACGCACTTGTGCAAATATATGTGGTCATAAATCGTTGACATATCCATCAAAAAGACTTTTATTCAACACCTCAAGCCACCTGCGACCCGATAGTCCAATTGACACACTTTTGGAACTTCATTGATACAGCGTTTCGTTAATTTATCGCTTCGAGCCAACGTAAAACTTTAAATAATGCGAGGTGTCAAAATTCCTCGGATCACTATAACGCTACGATACTCTGCCTGAGAATTTTGGATAAATTTTTATTTTACGTAGCTTCGGAGCAAAAAAATCATCGTTGATGAGAATTTTACGTCACACGCGTAACACTCTTCTAGTGTTTCGATCCGATTTACCTTCGATTTTATCTCCTCATCGACGAGACTCTCTCGTAAAAATTTCCTCTCTTCGAGCCGCTTGTGCCAGTTAAAAAAAAAATGATCCGTTTGTGCGATAAGGTTGCTAAAAAAAAAAAAATGACGATAATCGATCGCTGTTCTTAGCTATATCAGCCCTGAAATTTGGCACAAAATTTCAATCATTGGTCGATGCTGATGAGGCTTTTAGTTCAAGTACGCTTTGAAAACCTTTCCTGTGTCGTCCATCGTGAATCCATTTGAACCTGTCGCGTCAAGGATCAATTTTGTAACTCGATAAATTACGGATATTCATTTATAATTTTTTTCAAATTTCGGAGCAATTCATCTGACCATTTTCCCGGTACAAAAAATCCTGACTCGATTTATTTATTTATTTTTTTAACACAAAAAGCGATAAAGATTATTCAAAGTTTTTGATGGAAATGATTCTTGTCGAATGAATTTATTTTTTTAATTTATTTTCACTGAATCGCTTGAGCTGTAATTGGACGGGTTGGTCGATATGATCCGATTGAAGATAAAAAAAAAAAATAATAAAAATGAGTCACGGCGAATGGGCAAGAAAGGGATAAGATTTGGGTTAAATTCCCGACGTTATAGAGACGATGGCACGTCGTCGTGGCTGTCGCACGACCTATTTCGCCCAAGGAAACTGCCAAATCGTTATAGGTATATAATATATATATACAAATATCCGCGAATCCCTCGCCATCGAGCAACGAGAGACGCCAGGAATGTAGGTCACCCTCGGGATATGGGTCAGGGTCTAGCGGGAGAGCCCCGGAGAGGACAATTGAAGCGTGGATACGCTACTATATCCTATACCACTACACTTAATACGAGCCACCGGCAAAAATTACTTGTCGATACTTCTGGGACTGTGAATTGTCCTTGCTTGAATCGCTTTTTCTAAAAAAAATGGTCAAACGTGTTGCAACGTTTATAAAAAACGAATTTTATTTGAATAAAAAAAAAACAACATTGCATTTGTAATGACATTTACTTTAATTTACTTCAGTTCGTTTTTGAAAAAAAAAATAACATCAAAAAGTTTATTGCAGTAATTAAAAAAAAAAAAAAAACAATTAGCTCGATGGCTTTACATGGAATAGCTCAAGATTGCTCTTTAAGATTAAAAAAAAAAATATTTTTATCGTGATATTTCTCTCCGACTTGAAAGATTCAGACGCCCAGATCGCAAGATCGATTTAATTCCTAATAGGAAAAAAAAAATTCATCAAATACAACGTTACAATAGCAGATCAAAGTTCCTCAGTTTAGGAGGGGAAAAAAAAGTACCAGAATTGTCGAGGCTTGAATTTTTTAAGTGATAAATCTCCATGAGAAAGGTGTGGAGCTGAAATTTGTGGATGCGATGCAAAGCCAGAGGGTAAAAAGGAGTCCTCCTTACTCACGACCCCTTTTTCCCTCTTGGCCATTATTGAATACACACACACTCACGCACACAGAGGCATGCATATAGAATCCGAAGATTTTTCATGCACGATGTCGGTCTGGCACGCCACTGGGTCGCCCACTCGTATCCAATGCTCCTGAATCACCGAGCTGTCGCCCTGGCAAAATCTCAACTCTCCGTTTCTCTCGCTTCGCAGCTTCATCTCGTATTTTCCCATTAAACGGAAACTTTTACTCCGCAATGCATAATATACCTACCATTTTTGCCTCATCGATATGCGGATCAAAAGAGAGACCGGATATTGTTTCCAATACTATCCTCATCGTTCTACCCTGACTCGTTCGTAATTGCCTATTATGATTACATTTTTGATTGTTTCTATTTTTTTATACGCAATCATTGATGTAAAAAAAAAAAATTCAACACAATTTCCGAGCAGATTAGAAAGAGTATTTTTTTTATTCGTTCTCGCGAGCCTTATACCGTGTACTTAATTTAATTAGTATATCGACAGAATTATAACATGACGACACAAGTGCCCTATCATTATATTCATAATGCGACTCGTGGCTCGCTCCAATTTTACGGAAATACATATTTCTCGTCGGAAATAGCTGATGGGACAAAAAAAAACATATAGTAATTTTTGGAGTATTGGAGTAATTATGTATACATATAATATATGTATACAAAATTATATGTATATGTATACAAAATTATATGTTTTAAAAAAACATATAGTAATTTTTGGAGTATTGGAGTAATTATGTATACATATAATATATGTATACATAATTACTCCAATACTCCAAAAATTACTATATGTTTTTTTAAAAAAGTATATGTTTTTTTAAAAAAACATATAGTAATTTTATATGTAATATATTATATATGTTTTTTTAAAAAACTATATGTTTTAAAAAACTATATGTTTTTTTAAAAAAACATATAGTAATTTTTGGAGTATTGGAGTAATTATGTATACATATAATATATGTATACATATAATATATGTATACATAATTACTCCAATACTCCAAAAATTACTATATGTTTTTTTTTCATTACTATATGTTTTTCAGCTATCCTATCAGCTACTGGAATAATTATGTATACATATAATCTATGTATACATAATTACTCCAATACTCCAAAAATTACTATGTTTTTTTTGTCCTATCAGCTATTTCCGACGAGAAAACTCCAATTCTACCGAATTATGTGACATAAGAAATAGAACAAAACTGCTCAGAGCTTTATTTCTCTCAGTGGTATTACTCTTTTTTCCGCAGCGGCAAAAAAAAAAAAAAAGATTCAAATAATAACAATGCAATATCTAATTGGCCACAATTATAAAATATGCAAATTTTCTACAAGAAAAATGTCAAAGAAGAAAAAAAAACACTCCTACAATTATCGGAGTCAGTGGCACACATATGAATTTTCTTCCACTTGAATCAATAGTACACTTAAAATATATATACGGAAACATACAAACGATATCGATTTTTCCCGAGACCCGGTGAACTTAGCACCCACTCATTTGTGACGTTGTCTGCTCTCCCTCACTTTTCTCTTCCTGTTCAACCCTCATCTTTTCAGATGTTGCAACACGCTCGTGCATTCCGCGGTGTCTGCGGACAAGCACACAGAGCTAAAAATTATTCCACCAGAGGATATATTGATCCAGCATATCATTCGTCCCTCGTCCATTTACCGAGCTACAAATTATCTTTAACCTTTATCACTTTCCTTCGTTCACAACTAATTCTCATTTTTTCTTCCTCTTCCTCCCCGAACTGTATTCAAACTTTTTATGCTTTTATATCGCATCATTGTGTCGCTGGATTCTGAAAGAAATAATTTAAAAAAAGAAAAACGAAAGATTTTTATCTCAAAGATCAAAAAAAGTTTACGCTTAATCTCCATGTTACGATGCACGCAGAAAAATGCAGACACATTTTTGCCGGTTTGCCGAGTGAAAGCGTGTCTATGATGAAAACACCCCGCTTGAGACCACCTCGGATATTGATCCGAGGTTTGTCCTTTCAGTTGCTAAAATCTCTTGCCTTGGGGCTTTCCCCGTTGACTCGCAACCCACTCGCGAACACACAGAGAGAGGAGAGCTCCAACGCTTTCTCACCCACATCAGATATATGTTACGTTTCGTAAGAAAAACGAAGCATCCTGAGGAATGTTTGATTTTTTTTTATTTTCTCTTTCCAATTTATCGAGATATATTTATTATTAATATATATATATATATATAGAAAAGTTCCAGCATTTGAGATTGAATTTATATGACAATCGCCATTTCCTTGATCGACCCTAATCATATTTTTCTTCTTATGTTAGTTTCGTATAGTTCGTCGATAGAACGAGCAAAATCGAGTTTGATTCAAAATGTTAGTCCAACTTATGGTCGCTTTTTCGGTCCGATTAATCGTGTATTGAAAATTTAAAAATGTGCGTTTTCAATATTACAACTCTGATTTATCGAGAGATGTCCTTGCAATGCATCGATCGATTGTACAATTGATATTTTTTTTAAATTGGATTTTTACGAGTCCAGGTTCTCGTCATGTATCTCGAGTTGAAAAATCACATCGCGTTCGACACGGGCAAGAAAATTGCCACACAAAAAATTACTCCAATTTTTGCCATTCTTCGTCAGTCCTATTACGAAGATACGATTATCATTGTGCGTCTATGCGGGAGATGAACTCGAGGCAATGAGGCGAGACCTCGAATCTACCGAGATCTCTTTTTTTTTAAGCTTATTTTTTTTTTAAATGCAGTACATGACGGAGAAGATGGGAGGAGCAGAAGGCACAAAGCTCGACGTCGATTTCGTGGATATGGAAAGGGTGAGCAAATTGTTAAATTTACATAAATCTCGGAAATTTTTTAATGTCTTTCTAGCTCGCGAGAATTCATAAATTAAAAAAAAAAAAATGAGAACGATCCTATACGAGCTATATAAATAGAAAAAAAAATAAACGAGCAGCTTGCGTGATTATTTAAATGGTAGCGAAATTAAACACGTATTCTTATAAATTTTTTATTTTCTTCTTCAAATTTATATATATATATATATACATATACATATATATATATATATATTTTTTTTTTCCATACACGCTCGCAGAAAACAGACGTCACGTGTGAACTCGTGGAGGAACTACAGTTGAAGACAAAAGAATTTCTACAGCCAAATCCAACGGCACGAGCGAAGATGGCAGCGGTCAAGGGAATCAGCAAGCTGAGCGGACAGGCCAAAGCCTCGACTTATCCACAGCCCGAGGGTGTTCTCGGCGATTGTATGCTCATGTATGGCAAAAAAATGGGCGATGACAGCGTTTTCGGTAGGTGCAAACCGATCATTCGATCTTAATAATTTTTTAATCAATATAATATCGTGGATTCATTATTTTCCTTGCCATACCCATACGATCTTCGAGAAGTTTCGAAATTTTCCGGATAAAAGAATTAAAAAAAAAAAAAACACGCAGTATAGAAATTTTCTAATTTTCAAATAAAAATCCAACGATTCGAATCAATCGAATGGAACAATTCGTGCAATTTTATTTATTTGATTTTTTTTTTTCTATCAAGAATGGACAAAAAAAAAATGGAATTTGCTTAAAATTATTTCGAAGATGAATGAAAGTTGGAAAAAAAAAAATTGTATTCCTTTTTTTTTGCCTCTCCCTCCCGGGTACCGAAAAATTTTGGCAAATTTTCGTACGCGAGTCTCGCGAGATGCCCCATGGGGAATTGATTTATCTTAACTGTGAATTGTATTGGATTTTTTTTTTTTTTTCTTCCCCACCAAAACCCAGGTGTGGCACTGATAGAAATGGGCGAGGCAATGAGGCAGATGGCCGACGTAAAGTATTCACTGGACGACAATATAAAGCAAAACTTTTTGGAACCGCTGCACCATCTGCAGACCAAGGATCTGAAAGAAGTTATGGTGAGATTGCACGAGTTTATATATTTTTTTTTAAACTTCTGCACTTGTTCTAGCTTCGCCGACTGTATCTCACGTGTTATGCAATAAAAGTGCAATGAAAAAAAAAAAATTTCCATTAATATTTTCAGCATCATCGAAAGAAACTTCAAGGTCGAAGGCTCGATTTCGATTGCAAGCGAAGACGTCAGGCGAAAGGTAATTAAATGGTTTGTTATTCTCTCTCACGATATGTAACGCGATTTAAAAATTACAATTCACGCCCGAGGTGCCTCGTCGATAATGCACAATCGTTAAGTGTCGCATGCATGGCGAAGAAAACAAAAAAAAAAAATCTGTTTCGAATTTGCACGTTGTCGTTTTTGTTATTGATTGTTTGTGAATCGAAAAAAAAAAAAAAAAAAAAAAAAAAACGCATCGCATGCTCGAACTTTAGCCATGGGAAAGATGTCGAGTCCGCACCTCGGTAGTCCAGCGAGATCGAACACACCGATTTCCCATGCGGGTACGTCGGCTTTGAACAATTTTTGCCCAAAAATAAATTAGATTTTACAATCCATATAGCTTTGAGCACTTTTTTTTTTTTTTTTTTTTTTTTTTTTTTGGAGTAAAAGCCTTTAGGCTGCAAACCCCAAAAGCTGCTTGCACGGATGCTCGAAGAAATTCCTGAATCCCTGAAAAAATAAAATTTATAACTATCGAGCTTATAGAAAAAAAAAAAAAAAAAAAAAGGGCGGGGCAAACGGAAAGACAGAAATTTTTGTGCACATCATGTGACATTATTTTCTCAATACCGTCCAATTGACATCGATAATTCTTCAGGTTTTAATTAAATTTTTTTTTTTTTTCCGTCAAATTGTATTTTTTGTACAACTTCATTTGTTCGTGAATGAAAACATCGATCGTTGTTGTCTCGGATTTTGCTTTTGCTTCGTGATAAATTAATGCTGGCGCACAATTTTTTCCAATCTCAAGAAAAGAAAAAACCAAATTTACCGACGAACGTTGAGGCCTCGTTGGAAAAAAAAAAAACATAAATCAAAATTAATCGTTAGGATACGTTGGTTTTTTTTTTTTTTTATACGAGAGTTGAGAAAAAAAAAAAGAAGTAAATCATCGAACATTCAGCTTTGGCCCTTGAGATGTGACCCTTCCTGTTTTCCCCAAGACGATCGATATGAAATTTCTTTGCATGATTTTACATTTCTGCACCATACTTTCCTCGCTTTTGCCCATAAAATATATACGTGCCACATCGAACTTTGCGCTTTTATTCAATCGTATATTGTCGTTTTCATTTTTCATGTACTATAGTAGAATAGTCACTGAATGAAGTTTAAGTACAGAAGGAATGGAAAACATGGATTTTAGGTCTCGAAGAGTAAAATTTCGATGCCTCGCTCGTTATAATTCGACAATAATTTTATTTTAATCTCTCTTTTGTCAGTCGAGTGTCCCAGTTTCTCATGAAAATTTCTATCCAGGCTGGCCACGATCAGGCAAAACTTGAAAATGTCAGGGAATTTTTCATTTGGTCAGGAATTTTTTTTTTAAATTACAAAAATTAAAATTCCAACTCGCCGGTCAGCTAAAACGAACGATGATTGTTCGTAAAAATTTTTATTTGCATCCGCATCAAGGCGCTCTCGCGTTGACGTGAAATATTTTTCCTACTTTTGTTAAATTGTGTAAAAAAATGGTAAATTTTCAATTTTTTTTTTTCCCCCGTTTTCGTATAGAATTCTTGTGATTCAGGGAAAAAATCCATTTGATTCGTGATTAGCGGAAAATGTCAGATCACCTAGGCCCTCTGAAAGTAACCGTGCTCCGGATTGACGAATTTAGGTTTTTCTGGAAGTGTTTTGAAAAGCCCAGAAATAGACTCAGAGAATGATGATTGATTCATTTTGGAATTTTAATTTTTTGTATCCAAAAGAGTAATTTGAAAATCGATGAATTTGAGGACAATCGATGGTCGGACTTTGAAAATTTGTAAAAAATCGAAAAAAAAAAAAAAAAAAAATCGTAACTCGATGAACCAAGTGGCATTTTAAAACTGAAACTATTGCGAAGAGAATAAGCACCGAGCAGAGTTTCATTCTCCCTGGGGAGCAACGTTACAACGATTCAAGTGTTCAAAAAAAAATCTTGTAATTTCGAAATTTCACGCAGGACTCTTTATCGATGCATCTATCGATCGCTCATCCTCGCGCAATCGATCTTAATCCGCTGTTTCGAATCTTTTGCAACAATCGCATTACCCGCGTATCGCAAGAAAATATATCAATTATGATTTAATTTGCCCAAAAGTTGGAAGAAAATAATTTTTAATGGCATCCATCCATCCAGATCTCATCTGTTTGTTGTAGTTTTACGAATTAAAAAAAAAAAAAAAAAAAAAAAATTAGAAGTGATACGGAGAAGATGAAAATTTAATTATTCGTTCGTTATTCGATAGAGCTAATGACGATGATTGAAAAATTAGATATTAATTTATCGCCAGTGCCATTAGTTTTATCATGAACGAAGAGCAACCCCGTAGTGCACTTTTTTTTAATTATTTCCTACGACGCAACGTTTGCGTACAGGCTCTCATGTTTCAGACGATGAGATTCGCCAAGCGGAGGAAAAATTCGCCGAGAGCCTTCAACTCGCCCAAGTGGGCATGTTCAACTTGCTGGAGAATGACGTGAGTGCAAGAAAAAGTAAAAGCAAAAAAAAAAAAAAAACAAAAAAAAATCCAACCGGAAAAAGGATGACGACTCTTCTCCCTCTTTCTCTCTCTCTCTCTCTCTCTTTCTCTCTCTCTCTCTCTCTCTCTCTCCTCACATCAAAAACACACATGGTCTATTGCCAAATGGAACAATATTTTACCCTTTAGGTTTTACAGGTGGAACAGGTTGCTCAGCTTGCGACATTCAGCGAGGCTCTGCTCGAGTATCATCAGCAGTGCGTCGAAATTCTCAAGGTTCTCACGGAAACACTTTTGGAAAAGTGAGTTGAATATGAAACAAAAGAAAAAAAAAAAAAAAAAAAAAAAAAAAAAAAAAAAAACGAATTTTGCACAAAAATTTATTTCCCATTATTTATTTTTGACGCGTTATTGGCGTTTTTTCACCTTCCGAATGGTGAGAAAATTGCATTAAAAAAAAAAAAAAAAAAAAAACTACGACCAGACTGATGACCAATCGATGCGACGAGCAAAAAATAAATCTTTGATATTTCGATGAGAGAAAAAGACGTCTCGACGATAAATTAACGCCCGAAATAATGGAATGTCGAATAAACGTATTTTTTTTTTTTTTTTTTTGCTTCGTTAACGAAAAATTGCCTCTGCGAGCGAGCCCCGATGAAACGAAAAGAAAGAAAATAATAAAAAAATCACGAGAAATTAATATGAAAGTGTCTGAAATTCGTTGAAATATTTCATATTGCAGAAAGGACGAAGCGGCGAACAGGCCCAAAATGGAATTCATACCGAAGACACTTGCCGATCTTAACGTCGAGGGTCTACCGTCATCGGACGGCATGAACGGTGGGAACTTCTTCGTATACGGTAAAACACACACATTTCACAGATTGTCAAAAAAGTAAAAAAAAAAAGGGAAAAAAAAAAAAACGAAAAACAACGAACCAACGATCCTCGGATTTATCGGTGGGCGCTATATAAATGTCTCGTTCATTCGATGCTCGTGGCCTGAAAAATTCTCTCAAAAATTGTCTGCATTTCAATTCTTCGTTGCCCAAATCTTCGGGTTTAAAAAAAAAAAAAAAAAAAAAACGCGAAATCTCTCGCTACGGTTTTAAACGACCAACGAATGAAATTTCATCCTCGTGACCAATCATTCTCGAACGATCCGTGCCGATCAGAGAACATTTCAAAAAAAATTTCACACACACACACACATACACATAATATGTGGGAAAAAAAAAACGACAAATTGACACGTTGCCGCGCTCTTTGCTACATGAATGTCTTTCCTGACGCGCTGTGTAGGATCAAGTCGAGCCGGGTCTCCGGTTCACGGGGACGGCAAACGCTCCCAGCTCGAGCTATTTCCGGCCGGAAACCCGCCGCAATCAGCCAATGGTAAATTTTGCATGGGGGTCCCCTCCCCCGCTTAGCGATTTTTCGTTCTTCCTCTTTATAACCGCGAATATTTTCATTCGTCGTTTCTGGGAAAAAACTTGACCGATGAGATCATAATAATTAAATTTACTTTATCGTTTCTGCCTCGTACTCGTGGGGGGGGAAAAAAAAAAACAAAAAATCACGATCTCGAATGAAATTTCTTTATTTTCCTTTTTTTCACTTTTATCCTCCAACGTTCGTTTACGTTTTTCCATCCTTTTTCATACCGAATAATCATTTTTTTCCCCCATCGTTTGCACACAGAAAGGATAGTTTAGATGTGATCTTTTCGTTTGTCGAAAAAATAAACATAAATAATATTTTTTTTTTTTTATCGATCCCAGAATTTATTGACAAATTATATCATCAAACTTCTATATTATAGTTAGATGCATGCACTTTTTATCGAATATAATTTCGTCGGGTAAGTTTTTTTTTTTTTTTTTCTTAATTTCTATTCAATAAAATTAAAAAAAAGAAAACGAATATACTAAAATATGATTCTTGGTGAATCAATAATGGGAAAAATAAATGAGGAATAAATGAATAAAAAAAAAATGAACGTATTTTCAGCATCGCCGCTACCATCTCCCAGCAAGTCCCCGGCGAGGACTCCAATGCCAAGGCAGCCCTGTTGCACGGCTCTCTACGACTTCGAGCCTGAGAATCCTGGGGAACTTGGATTCAAGGTAATCTTTAATTTTAAAAGAAATATATAAAAAAAAAAAAAACAAATAAAATTTCTCATTGCATTTACCATTTTGCCTCGTGCAGACTTTTTATTTTCGTTTTATATTTAAATATATTATATATATATATATATATATATATATATATATATTATATATATTTATTATATATAATATATATATGTGCATATATATGTGTATATATATATATATATATATATATGATAATATATGTATGCATATATACATATATATATAATATATATATGTATTACATATATAATTAATATATATAAATAATATATAATATATATACATTATATATATACTTACTTATATATATATATATATATATTAATTATATTATATATATATATAATTATATATATTAGTAATTTTTATTTTCGTGAAATATTAATAGGTTGTAGCTTTGAAAAATATTTCAAATAATCGAAAAACATTTTTAAAAAAATATTTAAAAAATAAATAAATCCGGATGGATTACAATAATTTTTTTTTTTTTTTTTTTTTTTCGGACTATACTTTGATAAAATTACGCGCGTGAATTAATTTTATTTTTCCTCGAATGAACGAACGAGCGAATGAAAAAAATTTCTCGCGTGTTACAGGAAAACGACACGATCACATTGATCCGAAAGATCGACGATAACTGGTACGAGGGAAGCGTGAACGGTCGTACGGGTTATTTCCCGGTTACCTACGTCGAGGTGGTAAATCCATTGCCCTAAAGTGACATCGATCGTTCCGCGATGCCAAAGACCCCTCCCCCCCCCCCCGCTGCAGCATTCGTTTATTCGCGTCTAATCGCCAACCCCGATCCACCGAGCAACAAAACGATCCACGCTTCTCCGGCCTGATCGAAGAACAAACAAAACAAAAAAAAAAGACATCAAGAAAAGACGGGGATAAACAAACAAAAAAAAAAAAACAAAAAAATTCCACATCCACGTTCCACGTTATGGTTTTTAAGCTTCTTCTCCGCGCGTTCCCATCGCAGGGATGAAATTATTTCCAAAGTTACGAATTGTGGGGGGGGGGGGAAAAAAAGAAAAGAAGAAAAGAAAAAACAAAAATCTCTCTCCATCTTTGCCCCTGAATAATCCAAAAACCTCTATACGCATGTTAATGTACATATATATTTATATATATATATGAAATGTTAATAAGTATCTTTTACCCAACGTAAGAGAGACTTTTCGAAGGCACGAAAAAAAAAAAAACAAAAAAAACAAAAAAGTATATACGAGGGAAAAAAAGCTAAAGATACTGTGAAATGAAAAGAAAAGAAGAAAAAAAAACAGACCTGGACTACATCGTGTAAAAAAATCTACTCGACGCAACTACACACGCTTCGACATTTTTTTTTTTTTTGTCATCCCCAGCGAGTTTTTTTCTTTTCTTTGTTTTTCCTTCGTACGTTTCGCCACGAGGGGCATAATGATTTTAATCGATATCGGAGAGTTAGAAAAAAAAAAAACAATGATCGTACACGTTGAGTTTGTCCCTTCGGTGGGCATAAGGCATATTCGTGATCGAACTACACGATTTATTTTTTTTTTTTTTTAATTTTTTTTAGACAAAAGTGATTTAAATTAGTTGCCGCGTGTAGATATTAGAGAAAAATAATTCGATAAGCATATACATACATATATATATATACGTTAATTCTCGTATAATTTACTCGTACGAAATGATTTCATATTTTCCCGAAGAAAGTTTTCCAGTCTCATTGCATCTTCTTATCCGTACTTTTTCGTGTACTTTTTAATTCAATTTTTTTTTTTTTTTTTTTTAATATTTTGATTTTCAATCGTCATTGCGCGACCTTTTTTTCGAGTCAGAATGGCTTTTAATTCAGGCGAAACGCGCGAATGACGTCGAGAATATCTTCCATCGAGTCCCTCGCATTTATCATGGATGTGAAAACGTTTTTTTTTTTCCCAGCCTGATTTTAATCGAAGGCATGAATTTTTCCTTGAATTATGAAATTTTTTTTTGTCCCTTGGCATCCTCCGGGACCGAATCATGTATCTACGGACTTTGGACGAGATCTCACATTCGCCAGGGCGGGGAAAAAAAAAAAAAAATGAAAGTAATTAAGGAACTTGGTTATAATATCCGTTGCCATGTGGTCTTTTAGGTATACTCTTCGACCGATATTTCCTAAGCGTAAATTAATAAACATTAATCTATGAGATGAAAAAGAAAGAAAACAAACAATAACAACATACACACACATATATATATATATATATATACATATATATATAAATTGGTAATTATTATCGTAATTATGATTTTACTTTTTTTCGACTAGTTGTATAATTAGTCTTTGTTGATATTATCATCGAATTGTAAAATTATCAAAGACAGAGAAAAACGACGCTGAGCCGAATTTTTTTTTTTTTTTTTTTTTTTCGTTTCATTCGGAGTAAAAAAAGAAAAATTCTTTTTACACAGCTCGAGTCTTGGACATCTCGTTGATAATATATTATTTAGCAATAACGTTGATTAATTGAGGGATAGAGGGGGCATGAACGAGCGAATTCTCGAAAATTCCGTTTCATTGTCCAAGATTTTTGAAATGGGGGAAAAAAAAAAAACGAAGAACCCGAAAATCTGAAAAAAAAAAAAATGTTGAAAGTGAGAACCGGAGATGCGATGAGTTTGAGTGTCGGGATTTAATTTAAAGTTACAATCAATTTTGTCAAAATCGTCGACACGCAACACACACACACACACACACATTTGTTTTTTTTTTTTCAAAATCGAAATGTTTTTATCAATGTCGTGCTCGAGATACCGATGTTTACGAAAAATTTCATGGGACGATCGACGATCGCAAATCCAGTGTTTCTCAAAAAAAAAAAAAATAAAAAAATAAAAACCGGCTCACCGCACAAGAGAAGTTGAGGAAAAAAAAAAAAAAAAAAAAAAAAAAACAAATTTACGAGTTTACGTAATTATTTCCGGTCGGTCTAATTATAAATCGTGAAGCAATTCAATGCGAACCTGATCGTACCTGAATACAAAAAAAAAAAAACAAAAAAAACAAAAACCAATAAAAGTCCCAAAAATACGTGGCTAAGCGAATGAAAAAGAAAAATTGTCAATTAACGAATGTGAGTAACGGAGGAAAAAAAAAAAAAAAAAATACCGATCGACACAGCTCGAGCGAAGAATACGTGTAAAAGAGTTTCGAGGATCGACGGTTCGAGTCGCGTAGCAATAAAAAAAAAAAAAAAAAATTGATAGACAGCGCCACGGTATTGTACGATTCGCGAGGAGCAGAAAAAAAAAAAAATTTATATTCTCAAGTGCGAGGAAAAAAGATTTTTCTGGGGAGGGAAAAATTTGAGAAACACTGATTCGTATGAGAAGAAGAAAAAAAAAAATTATAAAATTTCGAACGATCGCCGCATTGAATTATCGGATTTTCGAGTCAGGCGAATATCCGCGCGTCTAATTATTTATCGTTTCGTGAAGCAACGAACGAATGAATTCTGTGCGTTTGAATTCTCCATCTATAATTACAAAATTATTCATGAAAAAAAAAGACGAAAAAAAAAAAAACCCATTAATTATACATACTAAAGAAAGAAAGAAAAAAAAAAAAAATCGGTATCCTATTCTATAAATGTTGGCTATTGTTAAATGTTGAATATTGTTCTGCAATGGAGCTTTGTCGTTCGGATTGCATAGATTGGGAAATTCACGCCAAGGATCGTGAAGAAAATGTGAAACAAAAAAAAAAACAAAAAAAGAAGAAAGAGAAACGAAAATAAATTCAACGACAAAGCGACCGTGCACTCTACTGTATAATCTAAGAGATCGTGTACGAGGGAAGATACGCTAAAAAAAAAAAAAGAAAATTAAAAAAAAACCGATCGAGGCTCGAAAAATTAATTCACGATGAAAAAAAAAAAAAAAAAAAAAAACCATGAGCCCATGTATTCTCGTACACAGTCCCCCCCCCATTGCTTGGGAATCGAAGGAGTCTCCTTCGATTCGCTGCAAGGAAGAAAAAAAAAAGACGTCACTCTGCATCCGAGGTCTGACCAAAAAATAAAAAAAAACAAAAATAAAAACAACAAATTCAATTGGTGAGAAAAAAAAGAAGAAGAAGAATTCGATAAATACGAAACGTGACTCTTGGATTCTGTGCTGGATTCTCAGCGGGCAGAAAATTCACTTATTTCTTTTTTTCTTTTTTAATGAGAATTGGAAAATTTTGCTCACCGTCAAAGGAGAATCTTGGCACTGGATTTTCCCGGAGTTTCGACTCGAACGAGCTCGTAATTTTTTTTTTGGTCAGCCGTGTAAACCATACAATGATTCGTGTCTTTTTCGTTCTGTCGTTTTTTTTTTTTTCTTTTCTTTTCTTTTTTTTTTTTTTTCTTCAATCACTCGGTCTCTCTCATGTTGGTTTTGACGATTGATATTCACGCCGCAGGTGTCAGGTAAAACGACCAGGGGATGCTGAGGAGTGACACACTTTCAGACAATACATTACGATTAATTAAACTTATATAAAATGCTAAATTTAATCTTAACTATTAATTATTGAGAAAAAAAGTTTGAAAAAAAAATAAAAAAATCGAAATTACGATTCAAATGAAGAACGATGTAAACACGATTATACAATTTCGGTCAATGCTAATTGCATATTACGATAAACAATTAAGAAAATAAAGTGTGCTCTATGTCAATGCGAGTTCTCGATCCTCTTTTACTCCCTTTTTTTTTTGTTTTTCTTTCTTTTCAATAGTGTAAAAAAAAATTATTTCGCACGATAATTAATATATTCAAGGGTGACCAACACTTGGACGATAAAAAGTTTTTGATCAAACAGGATTTTTTTGATGGACCGAATGTGAAATGAAATTACATAAACTTTGGTCTAATCGCATTCGGGGCTTCGATATCGTTTTAATCGTAGGAAAAAAAAAAAAAAACCTACAACGAAGAATTGATAATAATCCATATTCGTGTTTTTTTTTTTTTCAAACATTGAGACCCTTGGGGGGAAAAAAATTATAAAATTTCTGGTGATCTTTAATCGTTAAAACTTCCCTCGTCCCCAAAAAATCTTTTTTTTTATATTTACTCGAAACATGACTTGGTTTCTATTCCAATTATTTTTAATTCTCTTCTGCACTCTGCTCGTGCACTCATCAAACGGCAGATTTTTCGTAGCGGGGACGTGTAAGAAGGTTTGATTCGATGGATGTTTAAATAAATAAATTAATCGTTAGAAATAATGATTTTTGTTTTTTTTTTTTTCCATTGATTTGGGTTTTTTATTTATCAATAATATCGAAAAAAAAAAATAGTAATTTATTTGAAATCCATGCAAATCATATGAATTTTGATGACATTTTATCAGATTAAGATTTTTATTTTTATTTTCGAGGGGTAAAAAATATGTTTATGCGTTTGTAAATTAAATTTTTGAGATTCGATGAGAATGCCTAGCAGATTCGTGATCATCGGAAAAAAAGTCTCGATACGAGGTACTAAATGAGATTTCAAAAATTTAAGATTTTTTTGAATTTCTTCGAAAAATTAATGGGTTATCGCTCAAATAGCTGTAAATCTGCTTCCCAACGGAGTTGAAGCTCAAATCGGTGTTCATTCTATTCGCAACGGTTTTAGCTTCAAAATGGCGTTTGGTTCATCAAGCTACGATTTTTTTTCAATTTTTTACGAATTTTCAAAATTGAACCATCGATTTTTGCCAATTTATCCCTTTGGCCTTAAATTCACCGATTTTCAAAGTGCTATTTTGGGTACAAAAAGTTGAGATCACGAGACGAATGAAACGGCATTGTTTAAGTCTACTCCTGGGCTTTTGAAAACACCCCCGTCAAGCCAAAATCTGCCAATCCGGAGCAGATTTATGGGCATTTGAAATTTCGGTATTTTAAGGTTTTGGAAAAAGTGGGGCAAAAATTAGAGATTTTATTTTTCGTCTTTCTCACTCTACTTTCAGGCACTAGGCGATCTGAAATTTTTCGCTCATTACGACTACTATCGAATTTTTTCCGGAAACCCAAAAATTCGATATGAAAACGTCGAGTAAGCCTGTAAGATTGCTTTTCGGCCTAAAATTTTTTTTTCTCGTCATTATTTCGGGCTGTCGATACGTGAATTCTGTTTACCGATGAATATTAGCATACAGTTTCGTGTTAATTAGAAATCAGGGGAAAGAGTTTAGAACAATTTCTCATCTCTGACTAGGACTTTTCTCGCTCTATATTGGATAAAAAATGTTGGATTTCGCTTCGATGCTTAGATGCGCATGCAAATCTCTGTTTTTCCCTGATCGAATGAAAAATTCCCTGCGACATTTTCAGGTTCTTCCTGACTGTGGCCGCCCTGGTAGATCCACTGGTGCATCACAAAGTCAATGCGTGGGCTTCTGTGCGAGAGAAATAATAAAAATATACTAATTCACAAATGACATTTGACGGGGTATCCGCTGATGGTGGTGGAAAGATCCCTATCATTTGCAGAGTTAACCAAGCCTGCGACATGATTTAACAGTGGTGGAGGGAACACGAGGGTTGGCCTATATTATGCATAATGCATGATTTCTTTTTCTTTTTTTTTTTTTTTCGGTGGACATATAATTGTATGCGATATTACCCAGGGGAGTTGGCTTCCCGACGCGGTAACAAGGCATACCATCATCGCAAATTCACCAACGGACGAACCCTCCTTTCCCCATAGTCGCGTGTATTACATCGGGCATCCCTGAAATAACGTTCGAGGTCGCTTAGTCTGAGAAAAATCCGCAAGATGGGCCTTTCATGACAGAGTAGCTCAGAGTAGAACTTTGCTGCAACGAGACTTGCCATTTTGGACTTTATTTAGTGCATATTAGGATTGATTGAAGAAAAAAACTTTTTATCCCCCTGTTTTTCGTTTTGTGACAAAAGAAGCACGAACCATAAATATGCGGGACCTGTGGAAAAAGTATATGCACCACATGAGAGTATCTTTAAGATGGATTCTTGAGACTTTTTGTATTCTTCTTTTTAGTAATCGATAGATAATTTATAAGTAAATATATGCACGTCTCATTCGATAATCGAAATTAAAGGAAGAAAAGAATTTATAGTTTTCGACCCATCCTAGAGTACATGCTTATAATTTTCTCGTACAGGATGTGTAATACACGTATACATCTCTGTGATACAGGCATGTAACTCCAAGTACACATTACCTGCGATATCATTGTGAAGAAATAAGATTCAGGCACCATGTATACGACAATTCAAGAAATATGTTTTCTTACACATCCTCGACTCGCATGAGAGAGACGCCTCTGGCCGGGACAAAATACGACCATTTGATGCCCAATTACAGAGTCTCGAGCTTTTATGACCTCCCGCACGATTGTCCTCCTTCCTTCTCTCTCTCTCGCTCTTTCCCTCTTCCGTCTATCCACTTGAAAAATAAAACCTTTTTCTTTCTGCGCGAGATATTATTTTATCGAGTGTCGACGAGCGTATATACCGGTGGAGGACAAGAGAAACGATTTTTCATATCAAATTACCGCGAGAAACGAATTGCATTGTTCACGGTTCGAAGAAAAGAATAAAATTTTCCTGTCTCGAAAAAAGCAAACAAGTCAGCAGGTTACGTTCATCACGGGGAGGGGGTTTTTTTTTCTCTGCACTCGTGCTAGCTTCGAGCCTATTTTTCTCGAGACGAGGGTGGATTTTTTTTTTTTATATACATCAACGTGTACCACAAGGCAGGGGAACTTAAGCTGCTTATCTCCCGCAATTAAAATGTTTTTCTTTAAATACCCGCTTAGGCCTTCTCGGGGTATAGTATTGTGAAAGAAAAAGTGTATGGGGTGAGAACACGCGATTCGTTCATGCGTCTTATTCGCATGTATACATATACATATATTGTACAATGTACAGATTCGAATCGTTATTCATTATATTCGTCCAATACATCCACGCGGGAGAATTCTCCCCGACTGTCGACGGAAAAAAATCTGAATGACAGATCTTTTCGCATCTGTATATTATTTGAATATACGCGATAGTCGTTTTCTCTTCAAGTTTGCTAAAAACTGCGACGAGGTATATACACACGCGCGGCTGCGTTGCATCGCGAAACTCTCATTTCTCCCTCGAGAGAAAGCATCCACATTTGTAAAACCAATTTCCCGGAACATTAGCCGCAGACGATGGCGCTTCTCTCGCAAGTGTATCGGGCGTTTGTAGACACCGTGCGGGTATAATATACATGTATATACATGCATATATAGGAGTCCTTGCAATAGGATATATATTTCCGATGTCTTGATTTCTACGATTTTTATACAACGTGAAAGTACGTATACGAGCTTCGCGTGCTCACGGAAAATTGTCTTTGTATCTCGGCATATATATATATATATATATATACATATATGTCAACGAGATAAATCACGGTGAAGCGAGATTGTCGAATTAAAAGAAGGAAAAAACAACACCATCAGAACAAGGACGATTTCCCGATTTTTCCAAAAATTCAGTTTGGTCGTGATGAATATAGAAGTGTCAAATTGGGCCTGGAATATTCCATGTGTGAGGTATCGTTTTCTCAAAAGATGCTTTTCCTATAACCTTTATATTTAAAAAAAAATGAAAAATTGACCGAAAATACGTTTGTCGCTTGAGTCGAACGTTTTCTATGCTTCAAATGTTACGGAGAAAGTTTCGGGTTGAAAATAATTTCTGTATAGGATGTATAAGACATTATAATTTAGAAAAAAAAATGGCCGCGTTCTCGAGATGTTCCTTTGAGAGAAAGACAGAGTGGTCATATGTTGATAATTGAACGATAGTTCATGCGTGGCACCAATTTCAAAGATTCAATTTCTCGAGTTGCGACGTTCACTCTTTATTTTCTCAAAGGTCAGTACCGATTAATCATGTTTATCGGGTTTATTTACAAACAAATGAAAAGTCATTTTTCCTTAATTGACAGTTTTGAGTCAATTTCGGAGTATAATGTGCAAAAATTTCGGAAGCAAAGTTCAATTTCGAATTAGACGGACATGAAAATTTGTGAGAAAAAAAATGTGACCAAAAACATGAATGAATCGAACAATTGAAATATCAAATTTTCGCATGAAAAATATCAAAATTACATACCCGAAAAATTTTTAACGATCTTTGGGTTGAAAGACTGTTTACTTTTTTTTTTTTTTTTTTCGTATTTCTTATATCCGGCAGTGCGTATCATGATTTACCGCTTACTTCGTCACGGCTGACAATACTTATTTCGCGAGAGAGAAATGTTTAGGAGCGAGAGGCGCGCAACGAGCGAAATGGTCGAACATTCGCGTGTGCATATGTGGTCTGAGATCCGAAATTCTGCTGACGATCGCCAAGGGACCGTCGCGTGGAGGAGAGAAGCTTCAAGGGCTCTTTCTCTCTCTCTCTCTCTCTCTCTCTTTTTCTCGTACGCACCCGTTAAAGGTTGTGCTCACTGAACCGGCGAGAAAAAACGCACACACACCCTGTGTCTGTGTGTGCCAAAATCGGGGTCATGGGATGCAGGAGGAACGCTCCCAGAGGAATTTGGCAGCAATTCTATAATACTATATCCACCGAGCAAGATTACCGCGTCGGCTTCATCGCGAAACACGTACGACGAAGAATAGAACGATATCGAAGCGAGAGTAATTGAAAGAGATTTTATTTATTCTTTCCCCAATATAGATGACCATAGCTGTGCACGAGATTATCTCCCGCGCGCGCGATATCGCCAAAAGGAGAAAAGAGATTTTGTCGCAGCCTCTCATCGGCAAGTATATACGAGTCAGATTATATGTATAGATAATATATAATTTCATAACGATTTTATTATAATTTTTTGTTACATATTATAATACGATTCGATAACGTCGAATTGCTCAAATATTCGTTCGATAAGAATTATAACTCAGCTTGATCAGGGATCTTCGGAGTGAATTGAGCATCAAAGAAAAAAAAAATTACATTCAATGAAAATTGTGAATTAAGGCGGCCCATCAGTGACAACACTAGTCAAAAATCGTGACGTGAAAAAAAATCATAAACCTATCATAATATTTTCTAAATACTCTGTCTAAATAAAATTTATGAATTTCGATGACGTTTCCCGTGATATTTTATTCATAATTTATTATAAATAATATAAATAAAGTCTCAACTGACAAAAGTATTTAACGCTGTCAGAGCGATCAAGTCAAAAACGATAGCTGATATTCATATGTTTCCTCGCGTGCAGAATGACAGACATATATATTGTATCCGAGATTTGCACACACGATGACTTTCGCGATTAAATTTCTCGGGAAAATCCCTGGCAAGACACAATTTTCTAAATACCATTGGAAAGTTCACGATTTCATCTTTCAATACTCAAAATTTGAATAAGATCTCTCGTCTTTATCAAAAGGTATCATGTCACTTCCGGTGAAAATGGAATCAACTGCCATAAGACCCATGCTAAAATCGGTAATTTTAAATTACTCGTTTGCAATAATTTGCCTGGCAACATACCCTGAAATTTTGAGAGAGTGTTCATTGCATCTTCTTCATTCATCTCCCGAAGTTTCATTCGTATCGCCGGTTTTTTAATTCACTGATGAGCCACCTTAAATAATATCCGCGTACACGCATACAATTCAAAAAGATCCAGCATATATACTTGAGATGTGAATAATTTTCAATGTTCAATGTTTTTGGCATCTTCAATGTATAGCTCATTTTTTTTTCTGATTCTTATTTCATTCGAATGCACTGAAATCCCCGGGGAATTCTTCTTTCAAGTTTTCTCCTTTTTTTTTTACTCCAAAGCATCCCTGTGTATAAACACGATGAGCCAAGATGTCAATAATATTTCGCCACTTTGCGATAAATTATTATACATATGTATTTTTTTTATTCACATTTTTATATACAGACGAATTTTGTGTTTTTTTTTTTTTTGCTCGGTAAGAGATAAAAGCAGAGACAAATGTCAATGTTTGATGCGGTTCACCGTGCAACCAAGCGACAATTATACTTACGCGCAGTTTTTCCTTTTTTTTTTTTTTCTTTCATCCTCATCGTTCGAACGTCAGGAGCCCGAAACTTTGGAAATTTTTCTACAAGCGAGGAATATCGTCAGAGCGGTGCCGCGATATTAAAAATTTTGAAATTGATAAACTCCCCATAATCGTCGTTACATCGTTACGAGTAGATTTTATTTCTTTTTTGCTTTGTTCAGCTGAATTAATTAATATAATGATTATTCGCAGAATCACGTGTACCGTTGCCCGTTTAATCCCTCGAGTCTTCTCCGTATTTACATCAAATTTTCAATAATCTACGTAAAAGTGACTATAGAATATGTAACGATAAACGAGAGCCTAATATGAACTGCAGTGCGTCCCTTTGCCCGACCAACATTGCTCATTGCCATTTACTTTTTTTTTTTTCTTCCTAAAATAGAACGTTCATCATGGGATTGACGCTGATTCTGAAATTCATTTCGACCGCTAATCGCAGCAATTAATTCTTTCTGTTCTCGGTTCTTTTTTTTTTTTTTTTACTACATACGCACGTAACACACGCCAACCTTTCATCGCGCAATTATATAGGTATTGGATTATACGTATATATGTGACTTCGTATACGTTTTTTTTAACCTACGACGAACGAAATGTTTCATGTGTAAATATTAAAATGAAAAATTAAAAAAAAAATAAAACAAAACGTTATAATATTTATTGCACGATCAACGATTAATTCGTGGACGCTGGAGGACTGTGAACTTGACCGTAAAACATCCCTCGTGGCCTGCACGCCGAGCAATCCGGGGTCGTACGATCCGACGATTCTCCGCTGCCTGAAAATTAATATTTCATTCCTATTGGCTACATCTGTCTCGCGTTGACTCTCGACTTCTCTCCTTTGTGGGCCGGGAAACTTTTACAAAAATTAAAAAAAAAAAAAAAAAACTCGAATGTAAAGAAAAATTGAGCAGAAATCGTTATCGAAAAATGGGTGAGAATCGATACTTGCACCGTGTGCTGGACAACGCTAATTTCCAAGTGTAAAATGATAAATTCGGGCAATTTCTTTCCTCAAAAAAATTGAATTTTCTTAAAACTACAAAAATCACATTATTAGCAATAATTTCGGTTTCAATCGTCACTATAAATGCGCGAGTAAAAGTAATTTTTAATATTGAAAAAAAAAATGCGGAAAATGTAATTGGGCACGTATTTTTGAATTCTCGATCGTTTATATACGGATTGTCCAAAAGCTGCGAGAGAGTTTTTTTTCGGTTACCGCCATCAATGATCTCTCTCTCTCTCTCCCGTATATTTCAATTCACCGCAGAACCACCGTTCTAACTCGTTATTTTCGGCTTACGACCGGACTGAAAGGATCGCGAAAAAAAAAAAAAAATTCTCACCGGTGAATCGCTTCTCGCCGTTTTTAGCATGTTCGGAAAAGTGTAGCTCACGCGGAATATTACGATCGTTGAAAAAAAAAAATAATAATAATCACTGAAATCGTTAAATTCTTAATAATCGAATGTTAAATAATCGACGATAAATTTCAAATGCGGAAAAAAAAAAGTATAACGTCAAGTCAGTATAACCAAGTTTCTTATCTATATCGGGTCGAATGATTGTTCAAAAATGATCATTTCTCGATTAAAAAGTTATTCAACTAAAATTTAAAAAAATGGTTGTATATAATTTTTGGCATATATTTTTTGAAATTTGTGTAGAATACGTGCAACAACGTTGGTCCATTTTCGAGAGCAGCAATTTTATCAAGATCTTGGTTGAGTTTTTCGATGAAATAAAATTTGTGACGCGAGGAAAAGCTCATGAGAAAATCAGACGGAAATGTATATATGTATATCGAGTCAAAGTCAACTCGATGCGTGCATGTGTGTGTGTGTGTAAAGCTATCGGAGAGTCGCGCAAGCGTCGTAGTTAGGCTAAATCCCGCCCTATCAATAGAATCCACTGTTTGGGTTTAACTCCCCCGCAACTTGGCGAACGTTATCCCTTCCACGCTCGTTACCTTGTTACGAGCCGCCTGGTGTATCAAACAACCCCTCTCGTTTCCCAGTCAACACTCCGACGGTAGCGACTAATTACTCCGATTAATCGAGACTCTCTCTCTCTCTCTCTCTCTCTCTCTCTCTCTCTCGTCTTCATCGTCGTTACTCCGCGCGGGGCCCGCAATTCACTATTTCCCCACTAACCGCGACTCTCAAGATATGTACTAATTGCCATCAGATATTATCCGCAATGCCACACAGTCACATATATGCTCGTTTCGCGAAAAAAAAAAAACAAAGTAATGATTTCACGAATTATTCGGAAAATTAGTGCTCAACGTTTTTTTTTTTTTGGATCAACGGTTGGGAAAGTACTAAAATATAGCAATGAAAATTATTTTTAAGAGCTTTCAGCCGAGGGCACGTTGGGGATCAAATTTTATACGTCCACTTTATCCGAATGCAATAATCTTCTGATATTAATTTATGCAAGTCATTTTAATGTTTATGGTAGCAATCATAATTATATTGATTTAATGACGGTCGCTCGTGATTTTCAATAAATGATGAATAAATAAACTGGTTTAAAAATCAAACAGTCACGACTGATTTGTTTTTTATGATATCAAATTTTTTTTTTTTTCATAAATATACAATAGCACTGACCTTTGAGAATATTTAAATGCTGATAAAAGGCACTACCGTGCCAGCTCTCCGCGCTCTTGGTCGGTTCGGGTTTTACGTCACGAAGAGCAGCAGCCTCTTCGGCTATTTTTTCAGCTTCCCGTTCCTGGAGCGAAGAATTTATAAAATAAAAATTTATAACTCACAAATATATTTCACATGGCCAGTGTGAAGGTTTTTTTTGCCTCTCGAATGGAAATTAAAAAAAAAATCAAGATTCTACCACCGTGGAGTAACGATTGATGACACAACAATGTAAAAATGTTCTATATACCGTATATTACAGTGTACACATAGCGACAATATATATATATAGATATATGTGTATATAGCGAGCAATTCGTTCTCGGTAGATGACCTGACTCGAATTTAATGGAAGTTATATATTCTCCCCTCTTTCGACTCTGACAACTCGCGAGTCTCCCACGCACCCAACAACGATTACACTCCACTCTTCCTGATCAACTACTCAGTTATGCAACAATAGCTCTGGTCTCGGGGCGCGTTGAACGAGCTCTACAAGAGTCCTCGCGATCCATAATCTACATTCATTACATACGCATACCGTATATATATATATATATATATGACGTCAACCAAAGGCGAGCGGGGGGAAATTTAAGCACGCTGCTTTATTTAATCCTTTTTCCAACATGAGAAAGACACAACGATCGTCAAACTATTCGTATTAATATTCACGATCGAGAGCGCGTTCCAATTAATCCTAAATTATCCGACCCGAATATATCCTTTTGAATTAAAGCATTTCGCAGCGATGGGTTTTTGTCTAAATATTATTAAAAAAAAAAAAGAAATAATGAATAAATTACCGATCCCCATCGTGCCCTTCGTAATACTTTCGTTTTCTCTTTTATTCCGCGAGATTCGTGCGTGCCGTGTGTGTCCACAGAGTGTAGCTATACTTGGCTAAATAATTAAGGAGCCCGGGTTACGCGCAACTCGCGATATCGCGGACACGCGAATATGCATTTTTTAAAAGTACGCAAAGTTACTGTGGTTTGTCGACTTTTGTGTCGACTAGGATAACACACACATACGTATATACATATATATTTGTAGGGGACGATAAACATGATACGCAAGAGCTCGAGTTAAAAATAAAAAATAAAAAAAAAGAAAACGGTTTCAATCAAAATCTTCGTCAATTATGAATAGCCAAGAATTTTTCATAAATAATACGAAATGAAGCGAAGCTAATAGAATTATAGGACTGTGATTGAAATGTAAGAATACTTTTTCGAATTATACAACTTTATGATATTTTTGACGATATCTCGTATTGATAATACGGGGCAAAAAAAAAAATTTCCCAATTTCCGACTTGAAACTTCGAATTCTCAAAATATCGATATTTCGGATATTTTCAACTCTGTATTATCCGTTTGGCCAGTACAAATTCTTCTACGCGTTCATTTGAATACGTCACATTGTTTGCTTTTCTTTATTATAGCAAGGTCTTGAAGGAAATTAAAATCAATTGCAAAAGTCATTTTGAGGCTAGAAAATTTTTTTCTTCTTTTTTTTTTATTATTCAATCGATGAGAATTATTTCCCATTGAATGAAACAACGTGTAAAATATGCCGTACGACGACGAAAAAAAAAAATAGAGTTGGAAAAAAGTGACTTGCCGGGAGAAAATTGTTGAGATCCACGAGCAGTGATACGACGAGAGAGAGAGAGAGAGCGCAGTTAAAGGCGGATTCGATCGCGTAAAACTTGCATATTCACCAATAAAAGTATATGGGCGCGTGTTTCACGGAGGGATGGGGGACATAAATAAAAAATTCATCGAGAATCGCCAGCGGGATTAACGTCACGTAACGCTCTGCGGGCGTAAGACCGCGATGATTACATTTACCTCGACGATATTGCACGTGTACATGCGAATATGCAAGAGCACCAAAACGCGAATAAAGCGGACGGGTATAGAAGAAAATGATTAATCAATCATTTTCAATCGACTGATTCAAAAATGAGTCTTACAGATTAATTAAAGACATTGGGAATATTAAATAAGCACGGTTATAAGAAAATATAATTACCGTTACGTTTTATTGTGATTTTCCATTATCATGAGGCGGAAGACGGGCTGATGTGTGGGCTAGAGTTTATACGCGAAGATATAATACTCGTCGAGGCAAGCTATATAATTATTGACGGACGTTAATGAGCCCTGAGAGAGTACATACAACATAATAGTCTCGGGAAATAAGGAGGTCAAGGTGGATATATACAGTGAACTCGGACCATCAATTGTAATGCTGTGTCAAATTTTAAGAAACGATGTTTTTCTTCGTTAAATTATTTCCCGGAATCTCATTCAGGTATTAATTTACATCTTGCTAATGAACGAAAAAATTGAATCAAATTCAAAGTTGCTTGCCAGAAAATTTCCGAACGTTGAAAAGGACAAACGAAATAAACAATACGACGTGTGATTTTATGCATTATTGTGCGTCAAATGCATATCGTTATCGTTAATACGTATAGACTTGCAAGTCTTCTGCCTTAAATTCGTGTTATTTTCGTAGAATCGAGTAAGCATGAGCGTATTCAAACGGAGTAGCAGGTGGTGGCAACCCCATTGACGTACACTGACTATATACGGATAACATACCGTGTCGTATGCACAGAAAAGGATCCCCCATAATACCCCTATTACACATGTATATCGATGGGCCAGCAAACTAAAGGGCTCAATTCACGCAATTTTATACATCAAATCGTGCAAGCTGGGTCCTTTTGTTTATCGAGTTATCGAGCGATACGACTCCTCTTCGCGAGCTAGTCTCGGCACATATGTTACTTGTCTCGTAATAACCATGCAGCCACGATATTTTCTGGTACACTAGATATATATATATATATATATATATATATATGTATCATGGGGTCTCGTTTATAATCGGGGTAGCTCGATTTATGCAGCGAGCAAAATCACGATACGGTTTGTCAGACGTTATATACAATGTTTGTATCGGAATAAATAAACGAGAGACGAGTCTCGTGACTAATTCGATGATTCGAACTACGAGAAATATGGAGTATAAGCCCCCATTAACGATGTTAACCCTCTCCGCACTTATACGATATATCGCAAGTTTTTTTTTCTCTCAATGTTACGGTGAAACGTAAAAAAGAATTTCGAAACGATTCCATTGGGCAACGATAACGAGTTTTTCTCCCAGAGAACTGAGGAGAGAAATAAGAAGAGATTGTACGTGAAAGGGATGGATTGTAAGCACTGACGAAGAATTCGAAAGAAGCCGTAAAATGGTGGCTACACGTTTTTCGTTTTGTATATATATCTCTTCTGCAAACCCCTGGAATACTTGACTCGCGAAACTATGTTTTTTTCTCTTATCTCGGGGATGTTCGAACGAAAAAAAAAGTGTGTCTTGTCGTCATTATTGCCTCTGGGTACGTGACTCTCGTTTATCCGGTATGCTCTATCTCAAAGACGTGAGCAATACAAAACAGGGCACTTTCTATATCTACGAAATACGTGGTACACTTTGAGGGTTTTCCATCAGCCCATGAAAAAGCCAGCTTCGCGTTGGAAAACGACCCTTTTATTCCATCCAACGATTCTAAACGATTCTAGCTATTCGCCAAGACTCATCCGTCTTTTTCCGCTGTTCCCGCGTATACAAACATTTTTCAGATTTTTCTCTTTTTCAAAAAATTTCGAGGCAAAGAATTTATCTGGAGCTACGATAAAGCGAAAAATTTGCTAAAGAGGGCCTCGATATATTAGCGAAGAAAATAATTATCATAAAAACTAATTGAGATAAAAGCATGAAAAAAATAGAACAAGTACCGCGCGACGAATGAAGCAATGCAACGAAGGATGGGGAAAGTTTAAGGACCGAGTTGGCAGGGATTGTCCCGCATACACGCGGATTTGTAGCTAATACTGAAATAGAGTGAACGCGCACACCACTACTTGGTCGCTGTGTGTGCGCGAGGATCGTTCCGACTATATATTGAATCACCACGAGATGACGACCGCGCCGTCGAGGAGCGCGAAAGCGACGGGAACACACAGCGAGGGCACGACCATAGTCGGGGTAGTTTCCACTTGTGGATGAGTTCCGCGTTCTCCCATTTGTAACTTCGCTCACCCGGCAAAGTATGTAGGCGATTTCGCGTCCCTCTGCTCCTCTCTCTCTCTCTCTCACTTCGTTTATCCTCTACGATTTACAGGGTGCACGCCTTAGGAGAGAGAGAGAGAGAGAGAGAGCTCTCCCTAGTACTGTATATATACGACTTTTCAACAGGGATCGTTTCCACTAGCTGGTTCGCGAGCGTCCGCGCTTATATTCATCCGAAAATGGGCGAGATAGAACGCATCTATAGGGCTACGCGGCGCTACGATCTCGAGTACACGCAGACATATCGAACGGTTCGGCAAACAAATAGGCGCAAATCGTATAGGATCGAAAGAGCAAATCATTGCGAGTTTGGTCCTTTTAACAGTTAGCAGTCGATGCATGGTTACAAGTGGAGCATCCAGCAGACCCTCTCTCTCTCTCTCTCTCTCGCTCTCTCTATCGTTTTGATACGACACGGACCAGCTCAATTGTTTCAGCCCCGTTGATCCAATAAAGGATTATGGCGAAACAATCGTAGCGCGTGCTCGCCCCGAGAGCCCAACCACCCCGATATCGTATACCGATGCAGGGAAAACCCTTCCACACTGTAATGGATTTTTACGTAAACGCGCGGAGAGAGTATATAGTTGGCCTTTCCTGTTTCCAGAGCCAAAACTCTCTTCCGCCGATGATATAGCAGGTCATGTGTGTGTGTGTGTGTGTGTGTTTGTGGGACGAATCGCGGTGAAACCAACAGAGTAATATGCAGATTCGGAGTTGCTTACGCGAATTTTGCGAGATTTATTCGAGCGATTTTCATATACATATGTATCTCCTGTCGATGATACATGGCTCGCGGAATATCCCGAGGAAGCCTCTTGCAAAACGCGAGTGTTGTGAGTGTATAACTGTATACAGATTCCCGAAGAGAGCCCGCGGCTCTCGTCGAGCGTATTTTATACGCAATCGCGTTAGCATCATTTCCAGCTCGATGATCGGCTCACCGCGCGCCGCGCGCGGTCTCGTAATATTATTGTCGAACGAATTGATTATACCGGACACTCTATACATGTATACACGGACGATTTTTGGCTTGGAAAATCTACAATTCGTGTCAAGAGGTGATAAAAAAAATACATCTAAAATTTTTTTTTGCGATACAGGTAGAAAAAAAATCATTCCGATGGAAGATCTTTTGATTTTAGCTGGAGTTCTGAAATCCAATTAAGCGCACACGTTTAATAATTTCTTCCTCGTTTGGTTGACGGAAAAAAATCGTGTTTGTGCACGAACGAAAAATCGCGAAATTTTTTATTCTCGTTGGAGGAGACTCTCGAGATTCTTGACTATTCTATATACTTATTTTGGTGCGTATAAAATTCATTGCCACCGCGTCAATTAAGCTGACCCGTTTAATGAAATTTCGTAGTGAAAGACTCCTCCGCGGGCGGCCATCGCAGCGAACCCCGATCGCGGCGTAACAGAGTATGAAGCATCTCTGTGTATTTGTACCGAACAAGAGCAGGGAAACGCGAACGAATATAGAGAGAGAAATCGAAAGGATGAGAAGAACCGCACGATGGTGAACGGATATCTCTGTGTATGACTCGTACATTTATATGTTCATATATACATTTATACACTCGAATGAAATATATACATATATAGAGATGACATACAAACGGTATGCTGCAGAGCAGTGTGGCTCGAAGAGTCGAATTGGATTTTGAGGGCTAAAGGGGCGGAGTCACTATAGTATAGTCAGGTCGACGATTATAATTGAATCAACAGTCACCGCCCTCGCTTTCTCGCCGTTGTACCACCATATATCCTCGATATCTTCTATACACATACATATACATCTCTCTCTCTCTCTCTCTCTCTCTCTCTCTCTCTCTCTCTCTCTTTCTATCTATATATACGCGTGGCCGAATTTTCCTCAATTCGTTTTGATTGAAAATTTTACGAACCAGCAACACACGGTTAGGCTCATTTTTTTATGGACGATTGCTGTTTTCTTTTAACGAATCAATGAATTTCGATAACGATTTTACGACAGAAGCCACGAAAAGTCATTGCGGCAAAATAATAAAAATAATAATAATTAGATGACGAAGGCTTGGCAAATTTGAGAAGCTAAAACGTCTATAATTCTCGTGGTACGATATATATGATGATAAATTTAATCACAGGGTCCCGAAGGGCTCTTATCTCGTTCGGTGAAACGCGTTAAAGGTCGCGAGTTGACATTTTACGGCGGGAGAACAACCCAACACGAAGCCTGGTGCTCATACAAAAAAAAACAGATCGAAACACAGAGGGAGACCTTTTCTTAATTAATGCGACTATATGCTCGAAGTGATTTTTCTCAATGCTTTCGCGGGGGCGGAGAAGAAAGAGAAAAGAAAAAGTTTGAGAACACCGGAGCTATAATTCTAATTTTCTAATTTTCCGTTTGATCAGTTTCGGACTGCTCTTTTACGGGCGAACGACCCAAGTAGCGGTTCGTGAATTTATATATAACACAGGGAAAATAAATCGATCTCATGCGGTTGTTTCCGAAGAAAACGAGTAAGAAAAGTATTGCCGAAGAAGAAAAACGTAATTCAAGTCCTCGGGGACGATAGCCTCAATGGGTATCTTCGTAGCGAACGTGGCTCAATTAAAAGTTGCGGTAGAATCTAACTAAGCCGCGCGCTAGAGAGTGAGAGAGAGAGAGAGAGAGAGAGAGAGAGAGAGAGAGAGAGAGAGAGTTCGCGATCCTTTGATTCAAATGGCTCATACAATCCCGGAAGCATCTACGTGACGGCCCTTAATTGCATCTGAGAGTCGGGCTATAGATCGCAAAGTTTCTCAGTTTTCGTATTCAACCGCCGCGGGGCAACTTGTTCGAGGCGATAACTCGGCAATTTTCATGGGTGTAACCTAAAATGAACATTTCGCATTGAGTCCCGTAAAATATACGGAGACTCGAGAATAGACATTTTCTCTCTCGCACACTCGCAACGAAATATCATTTGAATGTTTAAAAATTTCAATAAATTTTCGTTTTTTTTAAAATAACTTTTGAAATTATGTAAATAACTTTGGAAATTATGAAGCTCGAGAGGATGGAAAGGAGTCTCTTTTACCCTATACTTGGATAATAATCAGCGCGGTGGTAAGAATGAAAATCCTCGTCCACTTTCTGCCTCTCTCTCTCTCTCTCTCTCTGTCTCTATCTCATTCCAAAATGACTATATATACGAGACACTCGTAGATTCGGTGAAGCGACAAATAACCACAAATAACGTTCGGGGATTACTCAGTTACCTCAATACGCGGTTCGTGGCGCGCGCGCTCGAGGCCCTGTATATAGTCACGTGTGTGTCCCAGAATAACTAGGTTTAAGGGAGGATTACGGTATACAATATAAGATATCCGTATAACACACGCATGTACTTTTATGCGAGTTCACTTGGCCACTATATACCGAATGCCATGGGAGATCCGAATTCATAGATAGAAAAAAAAATACACGCATGTCCAACGTAACAAAGAGACCGTAATCCATACGATTCAACGCGCAATGTTACGCCCTTTTGTTCGCTTCTACGAGTTCATCGTTTATTTTATTTATGTAACAACATTTGTTACTCGGACATCATACATTTTTCCACAATTTTCACGGTAAATTGCTGATTTAAAACAGAATATTGCCCGAATTTATCACGTCAGAAAAAAAATAATGTTCAAGAATGTTAATCAAACACTTTCGTCGATAACGAGCGAGAAAATTAAAAAAAAAAAAAAAATTAATGTAAAATTGTGAAAAGCACAACTATGAGGGATTTTTTCCCTAGCGAGCTGCGAGGAGTTAAAAGTATATAGCGAAAGGTCACGAATTTTTTTATTCGCATTTATCGGGACGATAGGGTAGGAAATTCCGTGACTCGCAAAAGTCGACGATCCCTTGCATTTTATTTCAGATATATTTCTATATATGTAAAGCGATACTAGTTTCTCCGTCACTTTTTCGTTTTTTTTTTTTTTTTTTTTTTTCATTTCCACTCGACGCACCATTCACCGACAAGGGGAATTGAAAAGCCGTCTGGGCAATCCGGGCTGGCTCTCCCTCTTGTCCCCCGTCGTGCTTTCAACCCCCGAAACACTTCTACGATTAGCGTGTGGATACACGCCCTCGCGATGTAACCGATTAAGGGGTACACGAGTTTGTCGGGATTTGGTAAATTCTGTCCTACGTATAAAAGGGCCTCGAGCACTCGAACAGTTATATTTTCCGAGCCATACCAAAAGTATGCGATCGTTATCCCGCGATATGTAATAAAAACTAAAATATAAATCTACTTCATCCTCACGCCCCTGCTATCTTGCCAATTTTCGTCTGTTGATAATGTGAACGTATATGTTATACGTATACAAGCGACAAGAAAAACGAATTATAGTTATTAATAATTACGTATTTATTGTGCGTATCGTGAAGAAATTAAGGGAGCATTTCGAACGAGCACTCTGTTCGGCATTACCGATATGATTTTTTTTTTTTCAACCGCAGTCGTAATGAGATTTTTTGAATTTTAATGATATTTTTTATTCCTCAGTCGTTGTAAAAAAAAACCCTCATTGAAATTAATTATTTGTCATATTAATCAATATTCGCGTAGTTAAACATTTTTTTGTTTTGCTTATACGACACCCTCTATTTCCGATCTACGATGGAATGTTAACCCCCGCCATGGTATCCGAGATCCCGAAACATCAAAGCATCAATAACGCGAAAGACCGTCGGTCGATTCACTTAATTATATCGCAACCGCACAGCAGAAGGGTTATACACACCCCCATGGGCTGAGCGAATGTCCCAATGGAATATATTACTTGTGTGTGATTCTCTAGCCACCGCATGTGTACGTGGGTTTCCGGTCTCGCGTCACTTTTCAATAGACAGAATAGAACATCTACTCGTGGGTTATAGATATATATATATATATATATATATATATATATATATATATATATATATATATATATATTGAAGCGACGAGTGTGCATGAGCAGCGTATATTTACTGACAAAATAATTATCGGGATTGATGAGGGCAGGGAATCGAGCAGTTCGAGACCGCAGGCAGGCAAATTCTCGAGAGATCCACACGTGTATGCGTGCATCAGTGCGAGAAGAGCGATCCACCGGAAGCGAGAGGAGTTAGAAATTCTATCGGAATATCCCACATTATATGATAGGTGAACGGTGAACGTTGTATATAGGGATATATAGATATCGAATATTAAATGGCGAACGATGATACCCAATTTTAATCGTCAAATAATATATACTCGCCGTTTCCAAAGAATAATCATAATAAATTGTGACGACTACCATTATGGCGAAAAAAAAAATGGTTTCTTTTTTCCCCAACAGTCGCGAAATTTTCATCTCCGCTTAATCGATTTTCATGAAACTTTGAAGTTTTGTTTTCATCGTCAATAATAAACATGAAAGATGTACAGAGGTAAATGAAATTGGTATTTTCGATATCAAAAATATCGAATAAAATTTTTTTTTACAAAAAGGTAGGCAGAGCGCTTCATGATTATTATTATCGTAAATATGATTGAAAAAATAGCGGGTGTTTGTTAAACAAGCCCCGTGTCATGTATCGTTAAAAGAAAGAGTGTTCCATAACAGAGGTGGATAACGTTAATTCGATTAAGCGAGTACGAAAGGAAAGAGAGGAAAAAAAATACTGTTTGCTCTGCCATACAATACCCATAAGGTATATCGGGGAATTTGTCCCTTTTCTCTCTTGTCGCTCTATCGGGCTCGACACGCGTCGCGAGACAAAATAATCCCCCTTCTCGCCAAGTACGTACTTTACCGCGCGCCACGAGCAGCAGGGTGGAGTTGGTCTCGCGTTACAAGACACATATACACTACGTTGTTTTGCCGGGGTCGCAAAGATCGATTAACTATTTTTTTTTTTTTTTTTTTTTTGCGTCTCTCTCTCTTCTTTGCTTTTACGCTCAGCGACAAAGTAATTAATTTAACGAGAGCCGTGCTCATTTAACATCGAATTATAATCGTATATTCGTGGATCAAGAGAAAACAAAAAGATATCAAGTTTGTCTCCCGATTATAATTTTTACTTATCCATATTAATGCGCGCATTTTTCGTCCGAGAGTTTGATTCAAATATTTCGAACTTTTATTTTGAATATTTTTAATGCAATACGCAATATATTTTTTTTGTAAATATGAGAAGTGCTCGGTTGTAACACTCAGAAAGGCCTCGATTGCGTTTAAACTTGAGACTGGTATAAAATATGATAACATATATAATATAATGCCAAGCACCGTTTCAAGATCGCGCAATGCATACACACGCTCTTGCATTATTATTTTATTATTTTAGCACGAAAGCGGGTCGCGTGTCTTCGATCGTCGTGATTGTCTAAACTAAAATTCAGCGTGTTTGCCGCGCACAATTACGCGACAGGACGATGTTTCCCTCGGCCGATGTCAAGTGTTTGCCAAATTATAACACTCGAGCATTATAATGGACCTTTTTCTTTTTAGTTAATCACAATTTTAATACTATAATTCGTATATCAAAGCTTCAATTATTAAGAACTAATTGATAAATAGCGATTCAAATCCAACCAATTGTATATATCCGTTAAAGCGAGAATCGTATGAATTATTTATATTTTTTGAGAATCGATGAGATGCGAATTTTCACGCGGATAAATTTTATGGGCGATAAAAAAATTTGCTTAAATTTGAGTATTGGAATTTTAAAATATTTTGTTCAAAAATTTACCGTTTCCCGTGCGGGACTCCAGCACTGAGGCGACGCGCTGCGAGCGCTGTGATCGCTGCTCGTTCCCGAATTTGAGGCTGCAACGACGTTGCTCCGAAGATTTTGTACGGCGGAATTGAAATTGCTGGATGCACCGATACCACCGAGCGACGGGTCCTCATCCTCCTCCATGGTCTCGATGTCAACCTCGTCGTCCGAATCGATCTCTATGTTGACTGTGCTGACACGCGATGTTTCGTCAAGACGTGCCACCGTAGTCGATTCGACGACGATCGGTGACGAACGAACAACCGGACGAAATGCCGATTGATGAAGAGGAGGTGCGGCAACCGCAGCGGGAATGAGAGGCTCGGTTGCCGAGCTACCGCTCAACGAGGGCGGCAGTGGTCCTGATTTATTTTCAAATTTATTCCATTGTTTTTCTTTCAAAAATCCACACACGCATCTATTTTTAGTGTCAATTGTCAATCCAATAGATAATAATTTTCAACTCAGATACACCGTTTTTGTTTTTGACAAATTGACAAATTTTTCGCGCCGCTTTGTCCTTGCAATCCGTTTACGTTGATATTTATATATGAAGAATTTTTTTTGCACGTACCTGGAAAGAGTACGGGTCCTCTTTTGGCTAGCCAAGGAAAGCCATAAGGCGGAAACGCGAAACCCGGAGTTTTGGCAGCAGCGACAGCGGCTGCCTGTTGATGCTGATGCCAAACGTAATCCATAACGAGACTGCGCGAGAGTGGTAGCGGAAGTTCTGGAAATGGCGGTACTCTGGGATGCGTGGATTGTTGAATCGGCAAGGTGGGCGGTGCTCGGGGCGATGGTATCTGCGCCGTCGGTGAGGATCTCGATCTCTTGGCAGCGGGTCCCGGTGATTCCCGAGAATTCGCCGAATTAGCGAGCAAACGTTTTCTCGTTCCGGCATTGAATATCGCTTTGACGTCTTGCCAAGCGTGCACAACGTCATCCGTTTGATTCGCGACGCTTCCCGGTTTCGATAACATACGTTTTCTCGTGCCACCGTTGAACATTGCTTTAACATCCTCCCATGCGTGCACAATGTCGTCCGGTGGATTGCCCGAAAGTTTCATGTGCCGTCGCCACGAATTAAAATTTGCCGCATCGGGCTGCACGTATTTGTCGGTTGGGCCAGTTCGATGCGAATGAAATATAAATTTGTTTGGCGAAAAGAATAGTCCGCAGTACGTGCATTTTATGCATTTTGCCCGGGAACTGTTGTAACGAGAGGGTAAAAATGCACCCCGACAACCCCAGGCGCACTCGTGATGAACGGAGAATGCAAAATCTTCGGGAAGTCTGCGTGGCAAAAAGATTTATTTTTGGTTTTTTTTTTTTCTCGAAGCTTTTTTTCGATTTTTGTTTTTGTTTTTACAGCGAGATTCGAAAAATCTCAAAAATCGAATACACGACCATTTTAGTTTGTCTCGACTATATACGAGACACGAAAACGAACTTTTTCTTTCTTTATATACGCGTGCAACATTCCTACACATCGCAACAACATTATTTTGAGTTTGAAATTTTGAATAATAAGAAAATAAGGAATATTTCTAACCTGGGCGGAGCATTGTCACTGAGAAACGATTTGCAGAGACGCTCGGCTTCCCTCCTCGTGATCATTCCGCATCTACGAGAGGACGGCGGCATTGCCCCGGCTCTTCGTAACATTTCCAACTGTACCGGTGTACACTGGACGCAAGTTATACCGAGGGCAACCCGACGATTGTGTATCTCGTTGTAGCTAAATTGTTTGAGCAGAGTGTTGCTTATTTGCGCGAGGCACAGTCTCTCCTGTCCCTCGATGACCAGGGAGACGATATGAATACCGTACAACGATACCGTACCGACCTGAAATTCCTAAATCGTATAGTCGCACCACGCGGATCTCTCGAATTTTCATCGGGATCATTGAAAATTCACCGAATATAATATGCGAGTTGCACCGATAAAACGAATAATTCATAAATAATTTTAACGATCGAGACGATTGAAACAAATAAAAATTCCTAATGTATGCAAAAAAAAGTAATCTCTCTGTACACGCGTATGCATAGATTTATTATTGTTTGCTGCTAAACGAACGGATTTAACGCCTTTTTGTTTGCCAGCACTCGATATACCATCTATTTATATATATATATATATATATATATATATATATATATATATATATATATATATATATATATATATAACTGTGCAAGGGGCCGGCTGTACCTGATTCGGTTTAGCGTGCGGTTGCGGTTGGGGACTGGACTGCGCCGATTTCTGGGACGGGGCGAGAGGCGGCATCGACAATACCGCCGGTCCGTCCATGCTGAAACGACAGGGAAAAAAAAAATGTATACATCGTACGGACATCCATTTTCATTTCCTCTGCTTGCTTTTTCATTTCTCATTCCACACTCCACTTTCGTCGCATCTCTCTATCTCGCGTTTTTTTAGTACACACACCAGATATACCTACACGCGGTGTGTGTATATATTGATTTTCCGTTACTATTCAGAATGATGCATGACAAACTGAATCCAACAGCGGTTATCGTCTGTAACTATACGGAAATCAATGATTTTTGTAACTTTTCAATCGAATTTGGCTAGTTTATTGTTGACGAACCTTCTCTAAATAATATTCTTTTACGTTCAATCATTTTCAATGATTACACGGACGGAATTGCTCCTTTAAAAATAATTTTGTTTATATTCATTACCCAAGCTGTCGAAAAAAAAACAAATCACGAGATCGAATCGATGCATCATATAAAGCAACGAAACATGTTTCTATATGTAAGGGTTGATTAAACTATACCATCCCATGTTTATCGTGTAGAGAGCTTCAAAGCCTTGTTTTCAAGGATACACAGAAGGAGATTTATCTCCCTGGCTGTTTCTCCTCTTAACGATCTCCTCACAGAATTGGCCGACGGTGATTAAGAAAATCCTCGTATTCTGAGCAGCGCACAACCGGCAGCAGATTAAACTCTTCGATCAAAGCTGGGGCTTTTGCTTGGGAGATTTTCACGGAAAATCAACGAGTCTCTCTCTCTCTCTTGTTCTATCGATAATTAAATCAGTAGAAAATGTACTACTTTTCCGTTGCTTCATCTTTTGTTTGTATTAAATGTTTCAAGAGAGCGTCTTGGATCACTTTCATTCGACGAAAACTACGGATTGCTTCGCCTTCATCAATGCTGTCGCTCGAGGTGAAAACTCGTTCATTTCTTTTTCTTTCCCTTTCTATAAAATATTTTCTTCCTTTTTCTATCTTGAGGCTTTCTTTTACGTCAATTTCGTCGCTTTCTTTGCGAAAAACGAGACCTTAATATATTTCTATATATATATCAGGCACGCGCGCAGACTCATTTCTATATAGACGTCGTCGAGAGATATGGCGCGTATATATATACTCTCGTAAAAGCAGCCAGAGTACTTGGTCGTTCCGCTGCTGTGGCTGCGAAAATAAGCGAAGTTGAATTCGCAGCAGCGAACGCGAAGCGTGTCTCTCTTGGCTCTCGAAATCGAGTTCCTTATCCTCTTATATCGTTAGTTCTCTGCGAACGAAGCCAAGCGTCTGTTCTCTCGCCCTTAACACCCCCCCCCCCTTCTCGCTCTTATACATACGGCGCTCTACTTTTTTACTCCCGGGCAAAAAGCTTTTCTTTGGGAATTTTCGTTCAACGATCTCAGAAAGCGTTAGATTTTGTGTATGTAGTTTTCCTTTTATATATATAACACACACACACACACACACACACACGAGGAATTGGTTAATCTTTTAAAAATTCAGAAATCGAGAGAAAGATAGAATGTGTGTAGTTTTATATAATAATAATTGGGATAATTTCTGTAGTTTTACAAAGAATTAAATTGAAGTCTTCGAAGAATTATTTTTCTGAGCAAAGTTGAAGCGCTAATTTTAGTTGTGTTGCCCGTCATTTGAGACCATATATATATATATATATATATATATATATATATATAGATTAGAAAGGATTGGAATTCCTTGTAAAAAATAAAAAAAATTTAATTCAGGGATAATTTTGCAACCTAATCCAATGTCTATATCGTTCCACATAAGCACCACTAGATATATTGATATATCGGACTGCTAGTAGAAAAAAAGGCGCAATTCGAACGACTGCACCAGTAAATTGACAGGACATTCGACTTTCTGGTTGTCATTAGACGATAGACATGTACATAAGGAATCCCGCCAGCCTTGATTTTAATTGAAAACGCCATCCATGAAGGTATCTACTCACGGTGCAATCCTTATATACTATATAAATGTATGCGTATATACAGAGGTGGAAATGCGAGAGCGAGATAGTCGAAGAGGGAAGAGTAGAGAAGCTGGGTTTCGATGCGGCACACGGCAAAATGTCCCCGGGGGCTCTGAAACAGGGGAGGGTAATTCAATTTGACACTCCCACCCACGTTTAAACAAGGCAGCACCCATCCGATCTGCACGAGATTCATCTCTCTCTCTCTCTCATTTCCGGTCTCCCACCAACCGCGTCTCTCCCTATTCTCTCTAGCGTCTCCTGCTCGTGCAAATTAAATTCTCATCCACCGTGAAACAATGCCAAGTGGAGGGTCTCGGTACATATACATGTATATGCACTCATCGTTGGCCCGGGAACCGGCCGTTCCTGCGCTACCGATTCTCCCTCTTGCTCTCTCTCTCTCTCTCTCTCTCTTTACGTGTATATATGCTCCGATCTCCGATGTTTCGTCCAGCCCACGTTCTATACCCTTCGTCGTTCTCCAAGCTTGAATCTCGTGCCTGGGAAATCTACTCTTTCATTCATTCGCATCCCTTTACCGTATACCGCGACCTCGTCTGACCATTCGGATTCGAACAAACCGCATTAATTACTCGCCACTTGCTACGCTTGTACCGCGCTATATCGAACAGTTACGATTACGAGAATCGTTGCGATGCAACCGACAAAGTCAATGAAGACGATGAAAAAGAGAGAGAGAGAGAGAGCGATTTATTGGATTTAAATACATTAAATTTGTAATTAAAATGCTTGGATTAATGAAACTTTAATCCTTGCTTTAGATTAATTCTGCATCACCAGAAGTTTAAATCAATGAGTGTATTTAAGTACGACGGAACGAGATGTAAAGAAATGTTAAACCAATCAACTGAACTGAATATATTTGAAACATTTATATCCGGAGAAACAGTAAGACCGAAAATATATTTATCTATTTATTTGTTTATTTATTTATTTATTCAACGGGAAAAACCCTTTTACATTAATACATTATATACAGGTGGAACGCTTGGTTAGTGAAAATTAATAAAGAATATTAATAAAGCAGCGACAAAAATCATCCTATATTTGCCAAATTTGTGGGGAATTTTCAAGAAATAAAATAAGATCTCTCTTTTCAAGCTATAGTCGTATGAATTTGAATGGTGAAAAGTGTAATTTTCATTCAATGGAACTTTTTTTACGAGACTTTATACAAAGCTTCGTTAAATTAATGATCTAAATATATACGAGACTGCGAGTAAATGATAAAATGACATTGAATTTTATGGATTTTCTTTATGATGAAGATTTGTATTGTGTGAAATAATATATTTATAAGAAATATAAAAATATATGCATCAGTAAATTTGTGATTCTCGTATTTTCGAAATAGCAGCTTTTCGAGCCGTCTCTCCTTCTCCCGTACAATCATCCGACTGTTCTCGCAGATTATTTAAATGCAAACAGCGCAATGTTGTAGCGGAAACGAGTGCATTGTTTCCCCCCTCCCCCATCTCTTTCTCTCTCTCATCTTGGTTATTTTACAATTCAATCTGCGCGATTCTGCGCCCTCACTCGCTCATTTCTAGGCAGTATGGGAGGCTGACTGTGGAGTCGCGGAGAATCCCGGGAGGGTGCGGAAGCGAAAGCCGCCGAGAGAACGAGACTATAATATGAGGAAGGAAGATGACGAAAGCTCGTTCATTGTAACGTTGTTAAATCTCCGTGATTCCATCACGAGTATCTCTCCTCTTCCTCCTCCTACGCACGCGTTATTATACTTTGCTCATTCCCCATCGCGACTATTCCCCCCCTCTCCCATTTACCTACTCTTCTCACTTTATCCTCGTCGGTCTTTGTCATCTCTTTCTCCTCGTAATACTGTCGATCTATTGCACTCCGGTGAGCTCTCGCATTCTTACGGTATTCGGGGAAGATATAACGGAGACAACCCCGGGAATGTTTCCTCTTCCATATAAGTCCGATCTGCTCGTGTTGTCTCGGAACCTCTCTGAATGTTTTTTTCATTATATATATATATTTTTTTAAAATTAGAAACGAAGAGAGAAAGGGTCGTCAACTTTTATCTCGATTTTACAATTAATTTTTCTGCCTCATAGAACTCTGGTAAAAACATTCGGATGTGCTCATGAAATACAGTTTTGAGCAATGATGCGACATTGATATATAGGAGAATGTTCTTTTCTTTTATAAGCTCTCATTTAAAGTATCACTAACACAAAAATCTTTCGAGATCATTATTTGCTACTGTATTTACATAGTTGCTATTGTTGTGTTTTTTTAGATTATATTTTGTTATGATGGGTTTTTTTTGTCTTATTTTGGTTTATGTATCTTATTATTATTATTTGGTTTATGTATCTTTAATATATTTATTATTATTTTTTTTAATCATCAAAAAATTCATTTTATTCTCTCGTTTAGAGCCTCTTTTCCTCTCTCTCTCTCTCTCTCTCTCTCTCTCTTTCTTTCTCTCTGACCGGCTAACGAAAATCAGTGTTATTATAGAATACACAGCTGTTCATGCTGCTCGTGGGGACGACACATACGCGATGGTGGGAAGTCAATTATGCTGATTATTTTTCGAATTAAATATTAAACGGAGCTCCGAGGATTTATTGCAGCACGAGAATTCGTCATCCCCTCGCTCTTACTCCGATTTAATCAACGAATTTATGCGCTCGGAATTAAACACGCGGTGTCGTACGACAAACGACACCGGAAACCACGGCACTTGCTGTCCTTCCTCACGATAATTAGACGAATTATATAGAGCAAACATAAGGTGCTTTGTTTGATCGTGCTTATACAAAAATGACCATGATCGCGCGAGAGCTCTTGAGTAATATACAACAGAAATAAACACCTTTCGAATAATTAATTACTTTTAATTATTTTGCAATATAATTGCGACCAAAAATTATTCAAAATGATTCTGTTAGAAAATTACATTGAATGGGAGGGTTTAATCATTGGGTTCACAGCACACAGATTACTCGGTAGTTAGGTTTTTTTGCTTTCACTTCCGGTACTTTACTGATAGATTAATATTACCGAGTTCGTGAATTGCAAAAGCTAATCGTTTCGGCATCCTCTTAGCGAGAGTACGAAGAAAATCTTTTCGCTCTTTTATCATTCTATATCTATAACTGCGATGTATACGATATGATCCCGCAAGAGGCCAACGGCAAAATCCGTTTCACCCCCGGGCAGATCAAAGGATTTCATATCCATCGCTGTCTGGATTAAAAAAAAAATACTCCAACTTTAATCATATAATTAGGCGAGTTGGCTTCACAATGTGCACGTTTTACTCGGATGAAGAACGAGGATAATATCTCACTGATTTGATTGCCCGATTTTCGATGACACTAAATTTATAATTCGGTATGAATTAATCTAATGGCACCCCGGGTCAGATTAGCAGACTATACTTTGAAATAACTTTCAATTGCAATATAGTGAATCTCCAATCGACGAAGGAGATATTTTTTATTAATATCAATGAACAAAAAATCCATAACACTGTGAAAAAGTCAAATTTATGAGAGTATACGAAAAAATACGATGACTCTGCAGCAAAATTGCAATGCAGTATCTCTCAAAAATAACAACTGTAAGTAAAAGTAAGGATTTAGTTATATTGTTGATGTTTCGATGAAGATAGATTTTTATTAAAATATAATTGATAAATACAACCGGAATAATGGCACTCTTTGCTTACTGATCGCTAAATCTAAATGACTGCTAAATAGAAAAAAATCAGTTTTACAAAGTGGCATTGATTAATCGACAGGAATGCGTAACTATATCGCGTCAACTGATCGAAAAAAAAATCATAATGATATGTCAGTGACCAAATCACTGATTTGTGCAAATTTTTGAAAATGTATAATCTTTGATGAATAACTTTACATCCTTGGAACAATTTAAATTTTCGATTCCAAGGTATTCCATTAATTTTGAAGACACGATTTTGATATTGAATCCCTCAATTGGAATGGGCATTGGTTTTTCTTCATGTCCTAAACATTTTCGTTATAAAAGTGAGACTTGCTGTTTTGTGCATTATTTTTCATTTCACTAATGATTTATCGCCATATACAGCTACTTGAATGAAATTTTTCACAAAGCAAAGGCTGGACCACCTGTGACATGGACGATTCACTTCGTAATTTCTGAACTCATTGAAAATTCAATTTGTTTCCTCGAGGGCGAAAGATCATGTTTGCCAAAATCGTGAGAATAATTCTTCCGAGCAGTGCAGAATGTTGGGCTAATCCTCGGTACAAACAGTTTACGATGTTTGCCCGACGGTGTTCTCGGGACCCTCCAACTCGAAACGAGAGAGGCAACCCCTCGAACAGTTGCCTCTGAGAGAAAACACAAGTGAAAAGAGAGAGAGAGAGAGCTATTCCCCTTGTCCCGCGGGACCAGTTTGTCCGTGCTGGAGCCACGCGCGTGAATCGACTATCAATTTATTTCGTCGCGATTCATTTTTAAAGGAGTAACTTTTCGTGAGTTACAGGGATGTCACGAGAAGGCTTGAGATTTTCAGAATGAGCAGCACGAATGATACCGATAACAACGAACGATTTTGCGAAATCTCGGAGCCAAAAAGACCGTGAATAATGGAAAATAAATTTTTACTCGGTTGAATTAAATCGCTACTTTTTTTTTTTTTTTTTTTTTTTGCAACGTGCATCGTACGATTTATAATTCCATCAGCTTGTAATTGGAGCATCTTCAACCCTTATACCCTAAGGTTCAATCAGTGCTCTCAAAATAACTAATAACTAACTGTAGTATATCCCATCCAGCTGAAAATTGGCAATTTCAGATTCTCTACAACCGTTGGTGATTGCGATGTCGCATAAAGGATATTCTAAACCTCTATTCGTTGAAGGCGTTTAATCAATTACAAAAACGATTCATGGCCTCAAATCGCTTGAAAAATCTCCGATCCAAATTTGGAGCAGTCTGCGTGTGTATAAGGGTCGATCGAGGAAATACCTGACAGTAACAAGTAATCAAAACTGCTGACTCGTCGGCTTGAACTTTTCTTGAAAAATGCACTCTGTCGTTTTTTCGTGCGAGTAAAAATAATAATGGATAAATTTGACAAAAGACGAATACACACACCTGATTGTCCCTTTTTGTCTTTCTTTGATCTTTTTTTTTCAAGCCAGAATTTTCGAAGCTTTCGTCGATAAAAGCTGGAACCGAGCGCGTTGCTGGCAAGTTGACGAACGAATGACACTTTGGAATTTTTTTTCACTCGCAGCACACCACAACCCTTATCGGACCAGCTTCGCGACTCCCGATGTGACAGCACAAAAATGAGCGTTTCTGTGATTCTTGGAGTATTTGAGATTCGAGAAACGTAGCGGAGAGCAAATTTGAGATTGACTTTTTACGTTCTCGTGCGAAGCGACTGTCCACGCGGAGAGACTCGTTCTCGCAGCTCTAAACGAGGATTTTGATGTCGGGACGAGGGGGAAAAAAAAAACTCACCCCCGTCGCGAGGGAATCGCGAAGTTGCGAGCACGAAGCACCGCCTTCCTATTATGCCACCCCCGTAACAACCAACCCTGAAACGAGAATGAGCCGAGATAGGCGGAGCTAGCAACCTCATCACGGGGGTGGCTCACCTCAGGGGTAACTACAAACACGTACTTAACGTACATTATTATCATACCACCACCACCACCACCACCACCACCGTCACCCACACACTCCAAATCTCCGAACGGAGCCACAGTATTCGTCTATACTGTATGCAAATATAGATAAGCAACATATATACACGAATGAAGATTCATCATTCAAAAGAGAGCATTCTCACTATAGGACGAAAGTAAAATTTAACTGACGGAAAAATTCCTCGACCGTTTAAATATTGAGCGGTACTGCAAGTGACTCGAGTTAATTGTAAAATTGCTGCAGTGTATTGTTAATTTTTTATTGATAAGTTAATTTTTAAATTTCACAAATTCCAGTGCTCGCGAATATATCGCTCGCTCATCAAGCATTTTACTTCATTGCTTCCACATAAAGAATTCCCCGAGCGTCAATAATTGGAATTTACAAGAGGATCCTGATTTTCCGAAATATTTTATTGAATAAAAATGTAGGAAAAAGGAGACAACGCATGAAGGGAGTAGAAAATAAAAAAAATTCAAAATTACTTGCTCATTTTTACATCGCAGAATAAATATTACTGAAGTGCAAAGTGATTCATTTTAATTAAATCTTGATTTTCCACTTTCACGAATACCGAATCTCCCTCCTAACATCTTGCACGCTTTTTTTTTCGTCTCCTCGCTTGAATGTCCTAAATCCATGCATTGTTTAATGAACCGCAAAAGAGGCTAGCGCTACTTTCGAACAGCCCACAGTGTTGATCATTACAATTTTTTTTTTTTTTTTTTCGACACCCTTCCCCAAATTGACACGCACATGGACGTTTGTAATAAATATCTTTCCGGGACACCCCTCTGCCAATTATTCGACACGATTGTCGCACAAGAAGAGTCAGAGTACGACAGTTCGAGTCAGAGAGAAAACCATCGTGTATTAGAGAAAGAAGGACTCATCAAAATGTGTGAACATACGGTGCGAGTAGACTCGCCTCGTGCCCCTCGCGTTCTGGTCGTACCAGCATATAGGGTGTTGAGCACGATGTATAATACACAATATACTGTGCTCATTGTATAGATACATATCTGTCAGCAGGTTATCGTAGCATAAAACGAAAAAAATAATAATACTTTTCAATTTTTTGCATATAATTATTTAATTTTTTATGATAACTCAGCCTTGTCCGTAATCAACGCGGAAATCAATCCTAATCATACAACGGCTCAATATGTAATTAAAACAGCTCTATTTCCAATGGTCAAAATTTAAAAATATCGAAATTCAAAATGACCATAACTTTTATTCTGTTTTACCAAATAAAAATTTTAATGCTGCAATTCATTATATGATCAAAATACAAAAAGCTTTTGATTCTGAAAATTTATTTTACTACTTATGCATCGAATAGTTTTTTCCGGCTGATCCCGAATCCGTTAACAGCTATCTTTCTCAAATAACAACAACAAAAAAAATCCCCAAATTTTCCGTCAAAAAATGTCCACAATTATACTTTGCCCTTCGCCGGTTTTCCCCTCCATATATAGAAGGTATCACAATATGGTGCCCCAGTGATTTTCTATTATATGGATTATACAATATACGACACTTCTGATGGCATTATTAAGTTAATGTCCAGCCATATTTATAACGTAAATCGCATGTATACGGCGATCACAAGCCCGTAAACACATTTGTATACAAATTTTTTTGAACCTCGATTGCTCTTCTATAATACTACTACTAGCTGGTCATAACTACCTCCACGTAAAACGGTCAAAGACATACATGTATATGTATACGGACATTGGAAATTTCGACACGTTTTTGGCTGGTACGGTCTTGTTACCATCGCGTCATTTAATCAACGCGAAAGCTTCGATAACGAGAGGGACCGCCGAAGTAGGAGAACCGTGAAAAAAAAAAGGAATTTTTGTTTATATAACGAGAATCGATCGAACATACACACACGCTTTTCATTGAAGAGCGATTTTGTTCCAACGTTGACACCCCCGATATACACTCTAGATAACCACGCTCGTGGTAGGTGATTGCTTTTTCCACTTTTACGCCGAACGATATATTACGTTCATACAACGAGCGCCCGAGTGGACATTGCAGTGTTATAAAAGCGTGTACCAGTTCGTATAAAAAATTTAAATAAAAACTCAACAATAGCGTTGCCACTGTTACGGAAATCAAGTGCGCGATGGCAACTCAGACGGAATTATTTTTAAATTCCTACGAAAATTTATTTTATCGTTACTTTTTATTTTTCTATAAACGTTAGCTTGGATCATTACGATCCAATGAAATGGACATTTCAACTTCTCTTTACGTTGTGCCAATTATACGTCTTCGAGAATCGTGTCAAAGCTTGACGATAAAATTCGATGGATTTTATTTTTCTTTTTGTCTCTCTCGTTGCCAACAAGGGAGAGAGAGAGAGAGAGAGAGAGAGAGAGAGAGAGAGAGAGAGTTGAAAAGCTGGTGCATATAACGAGAGATGCACGCGATGATACCACCACATTCGTATTATATACGCTACATCCGTAATATGGTACATTAACCGCGGGTATAGCGATCGGTAAAATCCAGACTCGATGAGCCTCAATTAGTAAGAGACCGCGATTCGAGTGGCTGAATGTGCGAGGAGAGGGGTGGGTCAATTGAATAGAGGTATTTTTCAAAGAGACGCGTGTTGGGTATTAAGAGATGCTGTCTTTGCAATATCATAACATACAGACGGGGTATACCTGCAGTGGAGGATCTACATCAGGAGTACCTTGTTCCAACTGTGGTGAGCATTAGAGCCCTTTGAAAATTAAATCATTTTTGGCACATCTTGCTGAAAAAAAAAAATTATTTCGTTTCTATGTTTCGTAAATTTTAGCACGAAATTTTGGGTTAGCTATATGATAAAAGAAAAAATCAAATTGTTCTAAAATTTTCGTCGGTCAAGTACGTTGGATAAACGGTAAAAATAAAAAAAAAATCTTCAACATAACATACGAACAAGCTGATCATTTGAAAAATGAGAACGAAAAAGATTTACAGAGGGGACACGTGTGATCAGATTTTCCAAAATTACTTTGCGGCCGAGAAGGGGATGTATGTATAAAGGCGCTGATGCGTACAAAATTTCGTTAAGAGGGTTGTAATCGATGCAGCGACGACACCGAGAAAAGGGAGAGGGCGGGCGATCTCACGTTAACGCACATGAGATGGAAATATGCATTGGTGTTGACTCTAACTCGGAGGGTTCACGGTTCACGTTTATATAGGGACGCATGAAATTTACCATGTACGTATACACGAAATTTGTGCGGATATGTGTGTGTGTGTGTATGGGACAGTGTTTTTTTTATTTATATTTTTATTATTTTTATTATTACTGCACGATCACTGTGGGTACTGACATACTGCGCAGTCAATTAGTTTAATAGGCCGACAGTTGTCTGGCGGACGAGGCAACCGCGACACACAGGGTCCCGCAGCTCTTTCTACCCCTAGAAACGATACGCTGCTATACATGTACCATATACTATGTATAAAGTGCGTATTTACGTGTCGAGTCGTCGTCACGCCTCTCGAGGGTCCGCGTACTATTTTCCCCAACCAACGGAATATAACCAAACCGATTGACTCGGACAGTAAATCCCGGACACTGGTAATTCGTTAACGATATATTATGCCATATAGAGTCGTGTCTATAATGAACTAAATTTTTACAAATTCTTTCTCGACAATATTCCCTGCATTGATGATAATTTTTTTCCCCTACCGAATCACGAATGTGTAATTATCGTAGAAAAAAAATGCAAAAATTAACACGGAAATAGATCATTTCACGATAATCGTGCAATTAAGGAGGGAATTTTTATTTTCGATTATTTCAAAGATTCTCTATATAAATTCACCAATTAAATCCTTTCGCTTGTAACACGCAATTCTTTTTTTAACTGAAATATTCATGAAACGGTGAATATTTTTCAATATCTGTTTCAGAAGGGTCACAGGGAATGTTTCGAAAAAAAAAAAACTAATCAACGGAATATACACCTCTTGGGCATTTGCAATGAGTCATATAATTTCTGTTTAATTCGATGATCATTAATTTTTATTGCAACGTTATAGTTACACATTCATTAAATAAAAAAAATATTTATTAAAATGAACGCACAAAGTATTTCGAATATTCTTATAAATTTTGGTGCTATTTCGAAACATTCGATCCAGAATCACTTTCGTCACAAAAAAAATTAACGCTTAGTTCCTAAATTTATCTTTTCAATAAATGCGAATTGAGATTTGTGTAATTTACGACTCAAAGAATGTATGAAAATGAAGGTAAGAAACGCTTTTCCCAATTAACGGAGTTTCGTTGAATCGATAATTATACATACAAATAAATTTCCGAAATATGTCGATTAAATTTTTAATTACCCGGAAAATTCAATTGTAATTTAAGCTTAAGCATAGATGTATACAATTGTGTGCACGCCCAATGAAAGTAGCGAGTATGTATATCATATAGTATATAGAGTCACGCAAATGTTATTTCGGCGTATCCTCATGTAATGACTGTAATCCATGGACCCTCGATCCATCCGGTATACTAATAGTCTACGGATAATACAGATTACAAGTTCCCTTTCCATTCTCCCCCGCTTATATAGCTATATATGTATACATATTTCGGACGACCCCGTTTTGTCGGTATAGCCACGAAACGCGTGCAACTCGTATGTAAGAGTTGTGTATAGCGTTGGAGGTGTGTACGTCGCTATATACATGTATTCGGAATGGGTTACGAAACAGGCATCTCCAGAGTAACGCGAGAGAATACTCGCGTTTTGCCACACTCGAATCGGCAATCTGAAACAATCCCTTTTCGTCGGTTAAATCCCACGAGTCGTCGATACGAAGTTTCTGCATCGCGAGGTCAGCGCTATATAAGTGGTGGGGATCGTATATACTGTTGCGATTAATCGATTTTCGATTAGTCGCTCGCTTACTCTCCTCATATAATTCGGGACAATATAATCGTTATTTCATTGTTTAAAATTAAATTTCGAAACAAATGAATTTAAGATAAGTTAACTTTCGAATGCCTCGATTAGTAGAAAAAAAGTACGCATTATTTAAGTGTATAGTTGAACTATCGAAAAATTTGAACATTGTGAAAAAAAATCAAGACAATATATATAAGGACAAAATTTGTAAAATTCTAATGAACCGGTGATAAGTGATATACTTTTTGCGTCAGGAGATTAAATCAAAAAATTGTATATACCAGCTCTCGAGAGGCTGGATCTCGAGTAGCAAAAGGGTGCGAGAGAGGGTTGGCTAGGTTCGAGAGACGGTGCCGTGGCCCCCGGGCCACTCTCGTTAACAATGGCCTCGTCAGAGTTATGGATCGGGGTTTGTTGTTACAGTTAACACTTGACCGGCATTCGGTAGGCACAGCGACGTTGTTCCCCGTTGATCGTCATGGCTTCCGTCGCTACCCCTTGCACCCCTTTTTCCCAGGGGATTCTCGACCTTTAATGCGGGGGTCGGTGAGAAAATAACCCGTTTTAATTAAAATATTGACACTCTCAGTCGTCAGGGACAATTAATGCAGTCTAATGCGGTATTCTATCAAGTTTAATAACGATTACCGATATTCCGTGATAATTAACCAAGTTTAACGATAATTAATGACCATATATTTATCTCTTTTGATGAGGCTATAAGATTGAGCTCGTCTTAACTCGAAACGGACGTTTGCGCTCCTCTGCTCTGACCACATATGTGCAATTGGAGTACTATATTTACCATTTGGAGCGTTTTGCGGATAGAAAACGAGAAACCGAGAGGCGCCGTAACGCCTATGGTCGTAAAATCCGTAATAGGGTGTACCATGGCCGCGCACGTTCACAATGGAATATTACCATCAATGCTCGTGAATTATGTCAGGCACGTGTGTGCTACCCAACATAACGATAAAGAGATCTCTTGCCTGGCATAGGTTCCCCATTGTCCGGCTCACGTGATTTTCAACCACGTTATAAGAGAGTAATAGGTACACTGTGCCGAGAGGTTTACGTGCGCTCTTGGGCACATGTGTGTATGTAATACGTGTATATGCGTATATGTATTCTTTACATACAAAACGCTACACTCGGCGCGGTAATCGCTTTATTATTCGATGCGAGCCTCTCGGGTTTGTTCACATCGAAAAATTAAATGTATATCCGATATATTTTGCACTTTACTATACAAATTACACCGGTGAATAACAATATTTTTGAGAAGTTTATATGTTCCTCAACTAATTTAATACGGACATCGTAAGAGGAAAATTCGATTGGTACGGGAAATTGTTCGAAGTGGGAAAAGTCGAATTTTATATGTCTTATATTATAATATGTAAGTTTGATCCGTTACGAGCATGTTTAATAAGGTCTACCAGGTGATATATTCAAAATTCCTATGTCCTTTACTTATGATGAAAAATTTAATTCTTTTACTTTTAGCTTCATAATTCAAATTAGCAGGGTTTGAAAAACTTTAATCAACTAATTACATTTAATCTGAATAATAATAGAAAAATGGCAATGATATTAAAATTATAATAACGATCATGACGATAATAACAGCAACGATAATATTTTTAAACAATGTGCATACCAATGATAATTCTTAAATAAGCATAATGTCTGTCAGAAACTGGACACCAGATTTATGCATCACAGTGAAACTATTCAACTTGATCGGTGCGTATATGTGAACTTAAAATTTTTTTATAATTTCATACCATGTATTTCAACGAATCCAATGAATCAATCAGCCAAATTAACAACCAGCACCGCTCGCAGTCGGGTCAACTCTCATGACACTTTCGTCTTATGGACTGGATATAGATGAACATATGCATATCAAGAGCGGTGGATTACAAGCTCTATAGCCATTACACCTGGACTCACGAGAATTTCACATCCACCGCATGAAATTACTCTAATTAGACGTCTGACTGACGTTTACATACATATATACGGTATGTGAGATGTCACTCGCTTTCTATTAATTTCATTCTGTGTACCGACTAGCAAGCGAATGAAAACTTGATGTTTCGTCGAAGGTTCCGAAAGCCAACCTATACCATAGAATCCGTTTCAAAATTTCTTCATTACGCAATGTCATTCAATTAGGAGAATTAATAAAATTTACAGAACGCGAATGGAGCAGTAATGAGATGAGTGTTGAATGGAATACGAGAAATGATGGGTTTGTCGAAAAAAAAAACCTTTATTTTAAATACTGCGCTGTCAGCAGAGTGGAATTAAAAGGATTAAAATATGAGATTTCCGCGAGTCAGACCATATAAACAGAATGTTTTTTAAACCAGCATATTGTATTAGTTAAATAAAATTTATCAAAATGATGCTAGATTTTTCCATGAATTATATGTATGACCTCGCTTTGCTTGTCAAAATTTTATAATTTGAAGTAGAAAAAATATGTTTATCTCATTTACAAACACACCGTAAAATTAACCAACTAAATATTATCAAACTATGCATATTTTTTTCAATATTGACTTTCTTATTTTTTTTTTCGGGTACTTGCAGTTTTTTCAACTTGCACCCCCGTACTTGAAGAAATCCTTATCTTCCAAGAAAATTAAAATTTATATAAGACATATCTCGCTGTATTATATAAAGAATCGAGAGGCTCTCGTGTGGGCACTGCAAATGCAAGGGTGCAGTTGCGGCATTTTCAGCTATTCAGGGGATTTACTTGATTTGGCTGTTTTATCATTTGGGGAAATTATGACGACTACACCGACTATTTATATATCGTCACGTGCGCTAGTAATTTTCGTTGTCACCATCGGAAATATTATCGGTTGCTCACTACACAAAAACAGAATCACTTCCTTGAATGATAAAAGGTTGAGCGAAAAAATATATATTCTCGTGGAATCCTACCGTCGATACTTCATTATCCGTCGGTTAGGTTATTGACACGAGAGAAAACTATTATACCCGCAGAGACTACAAGCCTGCCTTACCAAGCTATAATATCCTTTTCCTTCACATCAAGGGGGCTCACAAGGTTAATCGCAGAATTTCTCCATGTATCTCACGAGGGTAAGGGAGCGCGTGTGAAAACGAAATAGGAAACGTTGGCTGAATAGTTCTCATCGTTTTTTGAACGTAATCCAATTCATAATTATCCGCGCTCCGATGAGCACGATCATTTGGAAGACTTTTGGCACGCATTGATCACAATGATTCGCATCTGGGTTGAGATCAACAAAGACTATCTAGCTTTGTGCCAGCGCAGGGGTGGCATTGTCGTTGTTCACACCCGAAATGACAAAGTATACATGAATTCCTATATGACGCCATTGATCTAACGGTATATGCTGAAGCTCTCGTGCGAGATAGAGGAATGGACCACCATAAAGGTCCGTTGGTTGACACTCGGTGTCACAATCTTTCAACATAATTTTTCCTCGTGTACCTCTTATTCAAAGACCACTAGACGGACCCACTGACTACAATCCCTCAATTAAAAAAAAAAAGGGTTGTGTAGACGGCCCTTCGGTTAAGCCGTCGTCGTAGCCACTAATCCCAAGCTTACACGGGACCCTCTCGAGTGTAAATATTGATTTCAATCTGTTGAATGGCACAATGGATAATCGACGTTGCGCTCTTATGCGAGGACAGAGCGCGAGCCGCTGTCAAAACAGTCATTACCAGCACCTTACGCCAAAGAGATCGTACTCTGAAGAAGCGTTTTCTCTCTCTCTCTCTCTCTCTCTCTCTCTCTCTCTCTCTCTCTCTCTCTCTCTCTCTCTCTCTGCCCTTTATAGCCCATAGGCTTCATCCCCTCTGCTATCTATCGGGAACTGCTGATCGCCATCGTCGGCTCGACCACGCAGAGTAGATTTCGCAGTTAGAAAAATGGCTTATTCACCGTGTTTAACTATACACCCAAAATATATATACATATAGACGCGTTGTCCACGAACCTGCATAGCCGTTATATCGCGATCTTGGACCGAATAAAAAAAAAATAATAATTTCGACGACCCTCGTTTCTGATGTCGTTTGGTTTGGCCCCTCGAATATACCGCGCGTCTATCACCCTTTGAGCTGACTCGATCTTCGTTCTAGTACCGCAGGGAACAAATATCAGAAGGCCAACGTCTGTAAGTGAATAATAAACGCAGGGCACAAGGTCCACGGGGATGGTGAGGTTGAAACGAGAGAGACCCGACAGGATATCGTATGAATAGTTACGCGAGCGTCACTTAGATCCTCTCCAAGCGGCGTTTATAAGAGGTGCCCATATTGGAGTATTGCCTCAGGCTAGTCGACGAAGGTCTTAGCCCTCCACCGACCCCCTATGGCTCCCCATAAAATTATTATTCGACCATTATACGGTGATTAGCCGACAGTATGTGGGTGTAACACGAGAAACACAACTGCGTGTGCGCAGTCCTCTCTCGCTCTTTCTCTCATACCTGCTGTTGCGCTGTTTAGCTTCGCAAAATGTTGCATCAAAATCGTATCCAGTGACAAAATATCGTATGTGCATTTAACGAAAGCAAGTACAGCCTAACAACGGCGTATTTAACGCTGAAGCACATGTTATGCGCATCTGTCAAAATCGAACTACGATAACCCATAATTTCTCAAATATTGTACGAAAAATCCTCACGCAGAATTGGCTATATGATATCGCGTATAGAATTTACCAGGAATAAATATCACCGATTTACGGTAGCTATATTTTGCTCGACACTCGTTGAACGAGTGGTGAATTTAAAGCATTTTTTCTACACATTTTTACATATCAACCAATATAGTAATGAAATGTGCACTTCACCGCAGCAAGTGTTATCAAGCCATGCAGAAATCATTCACAGCGGATAATTGACAGTTGCGACAATATCTTACGACACTTACAGTTTCGTTTAATCTTTTCAAAGAATAATTCACATGGTTGATCCAATTTTTACGTTCCACAGTTCTCGTTATATTCTTCGAAAGATACGCAATATATTCCTCCCGTATGGAATGTCAATGACAGTAATTTTTTAAATATTCGAGTCTTTTGCTTGTAACGAAAAAGTATGTATAATACCACACTCCAGAGTCAAGTCAATATAATCTGCTACGTGAGAAACTTAATGTAAGATGTAGACCTGAAAATTAGTATAGAGTATAATACCGTTCACCGATCAATAGTAGTTTTTACGAAAAAAAAAACTTATTTCAGTACAGCTATTTTAATCATTTCTGCTATTAAAAGTATCAATCATCAAATAAAAAATACAAATTACATCTTATATGAATAGTCTGAATGGAACGCTGTGAGATAAGAATTGCCTAGATGTTTGATTTATTTTTTTCATTTCGCGGTCGCGGTCTCACCCCATATGCTTGTACTACATGACCGATAGTAATCCGATACACGGTGTGTGTGTGTTTGCGTGTGTGAGACAAAGTCTCGGAACGACTTGTATCATTCAGCCCCTATCAACCCTTCGCTCATAGAAGACTATACACATACATAAATACTAAACTCTCTTCTCGACTCGTTGTAAAGAGAAAGTTTATTATTGAAAGTCGCACGGGCAACACCCACGCGACATGTTCGTTTATAGTTATATTGGATGTTATTACGGAGGGAAGAGCGCAGTGCTATGAAAGCACCTAACCATTTATATACTATATATATGGCAGTGATGGGGGGGGGGTGGCTCGGGGATACCGAACACCCCTTTCACCGTCTATTACCGGCAGCATCGAACGATCGACGTGGACTATACGAACTGCCGCGTATATATATGAAAGCATATATAAATATATATATATATAATCGGATAGCACAGTTCTCTGTCGCCTTTGTCGTACGTGGTAGTCCGCGTGCTCTTCAGCCGACCACTGCCATTGTTGAGGATCGTCGAGCCACGCGACAGCTGTTCTCGATAGTATCGATGACGTTGATTCTCGTATTCGAGATTCGTACCGTCTGATATCAAGCATGCACACATATATATACAGTCGATTTACCGGGTCCTCTCCCTTCTCTATTTTCCATAATGCCACAGTAGTCAGATACTATATGTCGTTTAGGGGAAATAAAAAAACAATGCTCCAATATAAAACGATAGATACGTCTTCGATATATATTTATCTATGTATCTATGCACATATCAGAGGGGTTAAATCTCCGTCGGACAAAAGGTGCGAAAGCGTTAGAAGATACGATAAATGTATGTATATATATATATATATGTATATAAGGTCCGGGGTTATTATTTTTCGAAAGGTTTCCGTCCCAACGAGAATGGCCCTCGTGTACGATTTGAAACATAGACGCTACGCGACGCCGGCTGTGGTAACACATCTCGAGTGTTTTCGTAGGTATAAAAAGAGGATTCCAATCGCATCGCGGACTGGCAATAGAAGATTCTGGTTGGGACACGAGATTGCCGACCCACAATGAGAATGCGATATGTGTGTTATATATATTATACGGATTTCCAGCAGACAAAAGGGCGTTATTAAACTTATTTCGCGTGTGTTATACATCGTATGGATCAGGTCCCTTCGTTTTTGCTAGCAGTCGATATTTGCTATACGTTTACTCCACGCTATATATATCACACCGATAACATCGAGACCCCCCTCTGTTAAGCCTCGATTAACAACAATATTGTGATTTCAAGTTATTCCCGTTCAGGCACTTGGCATCATATGATCGAGAACGTCTGTATATATACATATATATGTTTCATAGTATGCATACGTATGACTGATGTTCAGTTCATAAAGCTTGATTAATAGTGCGTAAAATGTATACGATTGAACCGTTGCCATGCGTGGCGTGTGGTAAAGATCGTATAATGATGTAAATGAAATGTATAGCGATATGAAATCATTACCTGCGACAGCCGCGTGCAGCCGTGCAATGTGTGTGGGTGCCTCATTCGCGTGACCAAGTCAGAGCCGTCCGAAAATATTTCACGGAGCGCTTCGATAAGAAATCATATACATTAAGGGTCTATTCCAAAAAGCGAGACCGACCGACATAATATTTCAAGATTGTATCAGAGCTGTTTCGATCTTCTTTATTTCCTCATGCACAAATATAAGCTTTGCTTTCGACATAATTTATTTCAAACCTTTTGCAATATTCGGAATATATTTTTGTTCAAGAAAATTTCTGTGCAATGAGAGTAGGAACATAACCAATCTTCCGATGTAAATGACAATAATTCAGTATTTTAGTGACGATTCCGCGGTTAAAATCAATGCGGGTGTTGACATTTTTCAAATATATACATGTTTACGAGTATATATAACGATAAAGTTTATTTATTTCATATGAATAATCGCGGCTTTACTCCCGTTTGGCGATTATACGAATCAACATATAAAAAAAAAACGAATGTCTTCCCGCGTACCTATTATAGTATATCACAAGCTCTCGGGTGTGTATCACCCTGGAATATATATTCCTGGGTTTAACCAAGCTCGTAAAGCATCTTGCGCTAAACTACAAAAGGGTTTCATCCTGGGCGTTGTTCAATTCTGCTACCCCCTCGTTGCCCAGCGCGAGTATCACGGATCCCAGGAGAGTATCTAATAATGGATTAGCGAACAAATGCTCTTTGCGCTTTGTATTTGATATTGGAGAATGGAAAGGGCAAGATTGAAATATTCATCAGAAGCCTCGCGGATTACAATATTAAGTCTGCGTTGTTTACCAAAATGACAACGATATTCCATTCCACCTCCCTGCTCTCTTATTAATATCATGATCTGAAAATTTGTTACGATTCATGAGAAAGATCATATACTTTAACGACAGTTAAAATATTCAGGCTGAATAAAAGAATATATATATATATTATGATAAAATAAGCTGTTCAAAAATTATAGCAATTACAGCAACAATGAAATTAACTAAAATTAACTACAGATTGAGGGGTTGAGTAAAGAAAATTTTACTCGGTGAACCGAGATGGATTTCATCGATTTTACTGAAAAAAAAACCCACGAAAAATGTTGTTTAAACAATTTTTTGAGACTATACCGTCATCTAATGACGCGCTTGATTACACATAAACTCGGAGTAATTTAATTATAATATAATTCAATCTATAAATTAAAGAGGGCACTGTAGAAATGAAAAATCGAACGCATTCTTGATGTTCTTTTCAGCATCATCGATCTATCGAGAAGTGCTGCACCATGGAATAACGTCGGGTATAGAGAGCAAGGAAGAGAGAGAGAGAGAGAGAGAGAGAGAGAGAGAGAGAGAGTGCGAGATGAAGAGATCTCATGCGGCGGTCCAAGAGTGATGCAGGGGTAAAAGCGCCACGCCCATCGTTCCACTCGACAATGCATCCACTGTCTCGGCACAAAGCTAAACACCCAAAATATTGGCAAATCCGGGTATTGAAGCGTATAGCGCAGAGCGAGAGAGAGAGAGAGACAAGCCTTGAGTGATGCATAGACGCCGCCGTTGATGCAGCCACCGTCAGTGGTTGTAGGCCAAGCATCAGGAGCATTAAAATATCTCGAATCTAATCTCCTCTATAATCCTGTTACTCGGCCAAACGGTCACGTTTTGCGGCCTGTCGTGTCTATTAGATGGAAAGAGAAAGAGAGCTACTATATATGTGCGTTCCCTGCTCTGCGGTGTGAACCGGAATCGAAAAGGCGCGGTTAAGGACCGAGGGAGAGAGAGAGAGAGAGAGAGAGATTGCCAGAGTGCTCTAGATAGTGAGAGAAAGAAAAAAAATGTATGTACGTATAAAGATAGACGATTGATACAGAATGAGAGAGACTTCCGGTCAACGCCATTAGAGGCGGTACAAACGCATCGCGGAAGGAAGAAGTGGACGAGAATATCTCCATTCTCGTTTCACTCATATCCACTCTACTCTTTTCGTGTCTCTCCGACGTTGTATATATAGCAAAACAGAATTCGTGTTCAATGCCTACCTCTCTCTCTCTCTCTCTCTCTACAATGGAATACAAAATCTCGTTGCACACTGACAGAGTCGATTGACAAAAGAGAGTATAGAGGACTCTCCATCCGTCCTCCACTCGATAATTGAACGCTCCGCTAAATCGTGGGGTGTTGGACACGTTTTAGCACCTCTGCTGCCATCACACGTATAGCTGTATTTTTTTTTTTTTTTTTTTTTTCGAGGGTGTCGTTTGTTCAGGGAGGTGAGAAAGAGAGCTGGCAAAGTTCAGCACGCTTCGTTAAACAGAGCAAAAAGCATTCACGTTATGGGGTATATATATATATATATATACACACATATATAATACTTTCAACTCTCGTCATCGGTGGTGTAAACACAAAATGACATCCCGCAGCGCGCGTTTGCACGAGCCCACACAGGGACCATAGAAATACGTCCATTGAGCTTATTATATTTTCGTTATAGAGATCGCTCTTGAGAGAGGAAATATCGCTCAATATCGGTCAGTCGAAAGATATCCATTGTACGAATTTGAACTTTCCAAAAATTTTCGTACTCATACATATAAATCTATACAAATATATATATATATAAATCGACATATTGTTTCGTACTTTATTTTGCAAATGTAGAAAATATTTAGCAGGAACGAACATTCTTTATCATAGCCACAATTTCAAATAATTCACAATCCCGTCAAGTTTAAATCGTTTTTCAATTTGCACAAATTCAATACCAAACATCCTTGATCAATGCTCAGTCTGCACGGAAAGTTTCAATCGGCGGGCTCAAAATTTGCACAAGCTATCCATAGGTCCTCTTTCTTTTTTAAGTCCAAAATTTTAATCAACCTCACTACAATAAGGATCAATTTCAGTCAGTCATCGTTAATAACGACGAGCTGTTTCGATTTTCAGACTATTTTAAATATTTGTTCGTAATCAGTGAGGAAAGCCTACGTGTTTTTTATTTGTTTGTTTTTCTACAAGAGCAAAGCAGCTTGTTCATCTTCAGTTCCGTGAAAAAATGAAATGAGGAATGTGTGGAAATAAAAATACGAAAATTTGTTTGATAAATCAAGTTGGATGTTTTTTCTTCCTCTTTCGATACACGCAAAGTTTACCGATCGTGTACCTACTATATGTATATATATATATATATATATAGACGTATATAGTGACTTTTCGCCGGGGGTTTCAGTAGTTGTTGTCGAGAAGGGAGTTTGCGAGTGATGAATATTTAAAGGGTGCCAAGCTTGAACTGCTTGTAGAGACTGTTATATAAGTAAATGCATATAATTATCTATTTAATATCTACATTAGTATATTATGTATAAGTAAATTTCACCTTGGTCCCGTGACGAAGATAGATAAAGCGCCGCGCGAGTAAGACAAATTGGAGGGAAAATGTGTGGAGAATATATATATATATATATATATATATATATATATATATATATTTATCGTGCCGACGATGCTGGCAAGGAGAGAACGCGATGCTTTAGGAAACACTCGGTATACACGATTCCGAAACGAGTAGAGTTCCTTTGAGACGAGCGTCAAAGCTAATGGAGTCTCTTTAGTACAGGGCGAACATCAGCTTTTCTGTAACATATAAATATACATATATATATATATAAATATACATATACTGGCAAACAAAATGGCGTAACTTTACGTATTAAATAGAGCGAGTTACACCCTTTTATTTGCCAGTAACCGATGTATATATGTGTATATATATATATATACGTATTAAAACTCCTTGAACCCCTTATGCCGAGGAGATCGTTCTTTCCCCGCCATCGGTGCTCTCGTAACCCCTCTAAATTTGCGCACCGGGGCTCACTTGGTTCGTTTCGAGGTTTATACACCCTAGGTTATGGTGGCTCTACGATATCGTGCCCAAAACCTCCAGCGGGTCGATTAAACAAGCTCCTATAACGTTAACTCGGGAAAGTCTAATTTTGCTGCAACTGCTGTTTGACCATGATATAGATTTATTTTTTGCTAGCTGCGTAAGTAATTCATATCAAAGTTAGCCGTACGACGAAGACATCGATTCCATCAACTTAATGATCGAAAAAAAAAAAAAAAAAAACTTTATTTTATTCGTTGCTAATGAATTTTACAGAAGTTGTGAAAAAAATGTTGAAGGATTTTTTCAATACCCATTGAGAAATATTTCCATTGCAAAATGTGTCGCACAAAATTTTTCAAAAAATAGTCAACGAAAGTATATCTTTTAGATTATATTCGGGAAAATTTTTAAGACTATAATAGTTTTGGTGCTGAGATCGAACACGACTGTATTCATCTTTTTTTTCTCAATGTCGTGTCTACGTGGTTCTCGATTCACAACGATATATATGCGCGATGGAACGCCGGCGGCGTTAGACATCGCCGGGAAATTGGAGAAGCTGTCAACTCGCCGCCATGCATCTGCCACTTACCCAGCTACACGAAAAGCGTCCCAAAGAGCAACCCGGCCCGCGATGGTTACAGTTATTATATATACCACTATACACAACCTTATATCGGCTGCTATATAGTAAATGAATGGATGGACCACATTACATGCTTTGGGTGCGTTGAATCGTCTATATACATTACGCCCTTTTATTTCGCAGCAGTCGAGACATACATACACACACACACACATACTATATATATATAAATATATACACGTTTGTATGTGTATAGAATAAGAGAAAATAAATCGCTCTTCTTTCTCGTACCACAATGACACACTCCATTTTGTCACAATTATCTCCATTATGCTTGCTCGAGATCACGCCAGGCTTGAAAAAGAAAACGTTTTAGCCACCGTTTTTTCGTCCCTCGCGCTCTCACTATATACAGTCAACGAACAATCTTCATTCCGTGTAAGGTCGTCTCATCTTCGCGGTCGCATCCTCTCGCAGGTATTCCCTACTCTTCCTCGTGTATACTATATACCGGCATCTATATATTCGCATGCACCCCCGACTCTCAAATTTTTACCTTTTCCTATTACCAAATTTTTATTGTGTTTTGACGCTCGAGGCTCCGATTTCCCGCAAGATCCTCCCTCGCATCGGACTCGTAGATTTAATGGTGTTTTCATTTTTTTTTTTGTCATCCCTTCGCGCAGATCGTGATCGCACTAGCGAGCGAGAAAGGGATATGGTGATCCGATGCGAGAGATAAGAATTGTCTGGCGCGAAAAATAGGAAGAAAAAAGATTTTGGTCCGGAGTAAGAAATTCTCACACTTTCTGGTGCGCGTTGGCATCGCGCTTCTCTGCTCTCATATCTGATTGAACCAAATATAGAGTTACGAGTTCGGGGGTGGTTCGGTATCCGGTTCGTCGTCTCCTTTGCCTCTTTATATGCTGTACGCTACAATAATCCCCGGACTTTTCCGCCACGTATTATATATACCGAGTCAGCGCGCGGAGAAGTTGACCAACCGCGCGGATAACAAAATTTTCGCTAAAGACTTTGTATCCAAAAGGGGGCTTAGGTTTACCGGCTATGATTAATACTTCGTTATTTCGAGGATCTTGTATCCCGATCATATCTCGAGTTCCTTTCCAAATATCGATCAATCTCGTTATAAAAAAAAATAATAACGGTGCGCGCGTCCCCATTGCTTCAATTCAACGAACACCATGGGCGCATATAATATATATACTCTGTCACTAGAGCTATATATGAATTGACTCGTTTTTTTTTTTTGTGTTAAAATTTGTTCTATCGCAGTAAAAGTCACGGGGGACGTGCTGCAGAATCCATTGGAGGGGTAAAACATTTTTAACCCGTAGTGTATAACCTATACATATACGTGTGTGTACATCAGTATATAGACATCGCGACACGAGGATTTATAATTCGAACTTTTCATTTGTGTGGATCGAGTCATATGGATTGTAACGCTAGAGTACTATAGCCTGATGCTGGTGCACGAAACGCACAATGCACATTGGTACAGCAAAACAGAAAATAGCATCGGATGAGAGTAGCACGTATGCACCGCGACACGTACGTATACGTGTAGCTTCTCTTCTCCATTGTATTTCCGTCCGGGGGTGTTATATGGCCGGACGCTCGCGGAAACATGTATACTGTTCGCATATATCTCTCTGTCGCTCTCTTTGTACCAAACATGCATCCTCTATGCGTATACGATATCTACGGTATAGAGAAAATACAACATCGCACTTTCGATCCACACGCAGTTGCGAACCCGCATATATACCCGTTTTGTTATTCGCAATAGGATAGAATCGACAATCGCAAGCATATATAGTCAAGCCGGCTTGTATGAGCTACAGATAAATTGATATACACGCGGTACATCTCGACGCAATTGTATGCATATACTGCAACGATCCGTATAATAAGTAGGTTCTCTTGCCTCCATAACTTTCTCACAATTTGTGCACGTATCGACCGCGCTGGCGGACAAACGGCCCTAATCCACAGCGGTATATGTATATACACGGAGAAAACGGTATGGAAGAAATCTAGTGACGATCCCTATAAAAATAATAATTTACTTCTAGCTATATATGCTGTTGTCCTATTCATTATATACTCCGCAAAATGTTGAAAAGTGCACAAATGCGTATACTAAAAAGTATCGAGCGCATATTATATAGTAAGAACTGCTATGCGTATAATAAAAAAAATACCAACGCATTTGCTGGATACTTTTCACCATGTTGCGCAGTAATGCGAATACCACAATAGCATATAGCTGAAAGTAAAATAATTCTTTTTATCGGAATAATCAATCACTAGATTTCTTTCGTACCGTTTTCTCCGCGCACTGGAGTAAAAAAAGCATAACCCCCATTCATGCATGCATACGTTAACTTACTTACGTATTAAATCGTGTAAACTATGCCTTTTTTTATTAGCAGCGGAATAGCCGTTACATGTACGCGCGCCATTATTTCTCTCTCCTCAATAAAACTGAAAACGATTAAAGCGTGTGTATGCTGTGTATATGTTTTGTGCGCAAGCCGTGAAACATGGGCCAAGCAAGATATTAAACCAGCATGACGGATCCTTAAAAATAGTTGTGGGGCGGTGTGCGTTCATCCAACCTCCCTGCCGTGTGCCGTTTCCTACGTCTTTTAACACTCTGTTTCCGTCGTTCTATGGATCACTCTCTATTTTAAAGTGTAAATATATAACTGTGGGTATGTGTATAGAGAGAGAGAGAGCGACGTGTGTATTCTTTGTCCCACAATTGCGGGAGATAGATAGAGTGAGAGAGAGCGAGACTTAAAGGATTTTGAGGTGGAGGGTGGAGCATAAAGCAGAGAGTATGCGTTGCGCAGGCTGTACATATTACAGAGGGAAGCGAAACGTCAGCGAAAACGGTATCGCACTGGAATTTCGTGTCACCCTTTCTTATATACATATACTCGTGTTTCGTCTATCGACCGCTGGTATGTTCAACATTTTTGATAATGTTTTGGTCGTGGGTTTGAATCACGAACGATGACTCGAAATTTGTATGAATCTTGCGTGTTCCTTGAGGGGATATCCTCCGAATAACCAAGGTAAAATAGGGTTTTAGTGAAGGTGCGAGGTCGGCAAGTAGTATCAAAAAGCTAGAAGATTTTTAGCTGCCGCTGTCCCTGGCAGGTTCCTACGGGATAAAGGGAGAGAGAAACCCGCGAGATGATAGCCGAGCGGGACGTTTGACGTTTCGTGGAGCTAGAGAGAGATTTTCCGTGGACGCTTAGATCAATATCTCAACGTTGAGTTAGCGTACTGTGTGGGGGAAGGCGTGAACGGAAAACATTTTACAGCGGGAACCCACGCCCACGGAGTTTCGTTACCGACCAATCGTCGCACGGGTTTGAGGTTATTCCAAGCGACCAGACGACTCGCGATCACTGAGGGTCCTGGAAATGAGGGCGTGGCTTTGAAACTCCAGATGATTTAGGAGGGGATAAGCGAGAAAGAGAGATAGAAATGTGGTGAAAATAGAGTAGGGGGCAGAGAATGAGAGAGAAGAATGGTGATGATGGTGGTGGTGGTGGTGGTGACGTACGTCAACCCCGATTCTTCGGTCGTAAATCATGACCAGTCATTCGCTCGAAGCGTATCGGTCCATACGCGTGTCCATAAACACAAGTGTCAAAAATTCAATCGAAAAGTTTCGTCGTCGTCGTGGAACAAAGATATTTTCAGCATCGCGAGTTGTTCGCGGATGTATCACACCGTTATCGCGAAACGGTCGAGCTTAATTTTTGTGAAAAACCAAGGGAACCGAGTGAACCGGCCGAAAGGTGCATCATGAGAAAGGTTTAAAGTTGTTTGTTTGGTTTTTTGTTATTCTACACGGGGTGGAAAAACGGAAATTTTCCAGGGTTAAAGCAAAGGAACGATAAAGGAAGAGGGTATAGAGATCAAAGATCCAGTGATGTGCAGCAACGAGTCACCGCCACCCTCGAAAGAGCCATTGGCCGTCGGTCTGGGAAATCCAATGGCCGGTTTTCTCCCCGGTCTCGAGCACTATCGTCTTCAGCTCTATCATTACGCAATGGCGGAACGTTTGCGTCTGGCGCAACAATTGCATCCCCAGCATCCGGGCGGTGTCGGAGGACATCCGACATCCGGTGGATCACATTTGACATTGTCAACGGGCTTTCCAGCCCCGCTGCCGCTTTATCCAGCAGCGGCTGCAGCAGCAGCGGCCGCCGGTTATCCGAGCAGATTGGCACTTTCGATGGCGCTGCTGCATCCGCATCATCAGAGAATCCCCGAGGAACCAAAGCCCCAGCACAGTTACATAGGATTAATCGCGATGGCGATACTCTCATCGCCGGAGAAGAAACTCGTCCTGTCCGATATTTATCAGCATATACTCGAGCATTATCCGTACTTTCGAACTCGGGGACCAGGTTGGCGAAATTCGATAAGGCATAATCTTTCGTTGAACGATTGTTTCGTAAAGTCGGGTCGGAGTGCGAATGGAAAAGGTCACTACTGGGCCATACATCCGGCGAATTTGGAGGACTTTCGCCGGGGTGACTTTCGTAGACGAAAGGCACAGAGAAAGGTGAGACGGCACATGGGTCTTGCGGTTGATGAGGAACCGGACAGCCCGAGTCCACCGCCTTTACCGGCAACGCCACCGCCGCCAACGGGTCTGGTCGTTCCCACGGTTGGATCCCAACCGATAACCGGTATATGGAGTCCTCATCATCATCATCATCACCATCATCACCATCATCAGACGACGACGCAGCAATTGGCTCAGCAGCAGCAGCAGCATCATCATCATCATCATAATAACAATAATCACAATCACGGACAGCATCATCAGATCCAGAGTCAATCGTTGCGACGAACGTCTTTTCAACCATCGCGGAAGAGGCAATTCGACGTTGCCTCGTTGCTCGCACCCGACGACAATAATCATTACCATCATCATAATGAGATTATTGAGAACAATGATGCAATGATGATCGGTAGAATGGTGAAATCACGAAGATTTAGTTGCAGCGAGGACGAGCCTGATATTCCAGAGCAGGAAGTCGATCAGGACGACGAGGAGGTTGATGTTGACGTTGTAGCGGAAACGAGCACCAATCAAACCCCCGACGTAACACCGTCGGCTAGTCCCGAAGCGAAAATCACCACCACGGCGAATCATTGCGAATGGAACGGTACACTTCCCGGCCTTCGGGTTGGCGCGTCGGCACAGCCACTTGCCGCGATTTATCTTCAAAATCATCTTCACGGGAGAAATTATTACGTCCAGGCGAACGCTGGCTCCGGTTCCAGCGTTTAAAGTATATATACCAATCGGATCGCGATTTTTAAATAAAAGGAAGAAACTAAAAAAAAAAAAAAAAGATTGTATATGAGCGATCGATTTATTGAGCGATGGACCAAACTAAGATTGAACAGTCACGAAAACTGTAATAAAAATACGCGAGAGGAGAAAATCTTTAATATTGTAAATACGGCGAGAGATGGGAAAACCGCAGGCGCGGAAGAAGGAAAAAAAATTGAGACTCGATCTTGTGATTTCGTTGCGTGAAAATATCAAAGCGACCGAGGCGCGATCTGAACGGCAGAGTTTCGTTATACGTTTGCTTCGGACCTGTTCAAAGTGTAATATACTAGTTGTATAATGATGAGACAAAACACGTCGCGTTTTAGAGAGACATTATCTAAGAAATTAAATATTATATATATATATATGTATATATACATACACACATATAAATATAATTAATTGTATTTAATTATATACACCGTATAACACGTGATTTAAAAAAAATAATAATAAACTGGGACCCCTGCCGAGGCACCGGTGTATATTCCCGCGAGGATATATTCTGTAACGTATGTATGTATCTCGTGTATATGTACCTATACGCCAACTCCCCCCCCCCCCCCCCCAATTCTTTCATTAGTTAGGAAAACATTTTATCGGTCAATTTGGATCGCCGAGTCATCTGTTAAGGTTATTATCATCATCGAATGAATAACGCCGCTGCGCTATCGATTTCGATATCGACGGTTTTAATAATAAAAAAAATTTTAAAAAATTGACGCCCACAAAAGTGATTGATGTGTCTTGTAAAATTCATTTTAATTTATCACCTCGACAATAATTTATCATTCCTATCTGAGAATCTTCAACCCCTTTCCCATATACCAGCTGAGCATTATCCGTTACGTTCCCAGAGAAAAAATTTATTTCAGGAAAACAAATTTTATTTGAATCTCAGCCAATTAGACGCTTATTCCATTGCAATAAAATCATAACTTTATTTCAAGTCAATCTTTTATTTTATCGAGAAACAGAAACCAGGGCTTTAGATACCTTTGTATTTCATAATTTTTGGAAATCCTTTGCATGAAATACCTCGAAAAAAGTAACGAAACATTGCAAAAAGTTCGAATCGAATTCACTGACCAAGTAATGACCGAAAAAAAAATTCCATAATAATAACCTTATAAGTTGGAGGAATTAAAGAATTTTTGTCGTTTCAAACGGGTGAATCCACGCGGATTTTAATTTAAAATGCAATACAAACAACGTTTTGTTATTTATTTGACGAGGATAAAAGAATTTCAATTTTTTGGACAAGAGAAAAATAATTATCTCTTGAAAAATTATGAGAAAGGGAATCATGCGAGAATGATAAAATGAAGAATTATAGAATTTAAGATTGGCAATTGCGCTTCAACCCCTACGATCGAAAATTAGGTCAATTTTCACAATAGCACGAATCATCAATCAATTTGAATAAATCGTTGCTTGATTGCTCTTATTGTTAGTCATGGAGGAAAAAAGCTTATTAGCATCCTACATGGATAGCACGTTTATCAATGCTGCTTTGAAAAAGCGACAAGAAGCGCCTGAAACAAAGTGCATGCATGCATAGATAGCGGACAATTGACGAGAGACCTCCGCCTCTGGCGTATATCCGTTCAAAAGGTCTCTTATATATATACGTGAACACACAGACACATGTGCCTCAAACCGTCTAGTGTGCTTGGGAAATCCATTTGTCCGCGTTACGTTGATAATCGAAGTATATGGTGCCATTAGTGGATGCAAATACGCGATGGTTGACGACTCGAGCGAATCTAGAATTTTGTTTGAACGTTTTTCTGCCTGAGAGAATGTGGAATATCCACAGCTCGCTTGCACCTTTCGGCTCGGGTAAATTCGTTACGCGCATGAGAAATATTTTCAATGAATGTAGAAATAATAATGAGAGGGAAAAAAATGTATGCCGACTCCGCGGTATTGTCCTAATCGCAAAGCTGTCGCGAAAAATGATTGACAGATCTTGGCTGGGGTTGAAGTACACGATCACGCTTGACAGACAACATTTTTCAGTGATAAACGACAATTCTGATGGTAAAAGAGATTTTTCGTTCATTGCGCGTATAGAGGCGGTCGTTGAGAAATCTTTTTTCTACGGAGTTTCGTGTATACAGGTGCTGTAAAACTGTAACGATTTAGTTAAAGAAAGGTTGCAATCTCGGTGAGCCTGCCGTTGCAATGTTATTGGAGAAATCGTGCCTCCGTTGCTTATCCGGGACTTTGCGGACTGTGTGACGTTTAGCCCGAGAAGTCCCTTGTCTCTGTTCCAATGAAAGAGAGAGAAAGAGAGAGAGAGAGAGAGGGAACAAAAATGGTTGAAAGGCATCACAGTTTTCGCACCTGGTCCTCTTCTTTCTCATAGCAATAATAAGTAACGCTCAATAAGGAAAGCAGAGCACCACTCTTGATCTGTTTATCGCTAATAATTCCCAACGGGAAATCCGTCCTAATAGGGGTGGGGAACACAACGCTACGAAAATCGGTTTCGAAAACTTTTCGGACTCGACGTATTTTTGGAACTGCACCGATGCATGATGCGCTTGCACTTAACGTCTGCGAGACGTTTCGGACCTTTCAACACGGATAATCCGCCTGTTTCAAAGGAAAATACGTGACCCGTGGGTTTTTCATGTTACGAAAATTCGAGGAAAAAAAAAAATCTACGTGTGATAGTACATTTCAGAGAGATACGAGTCTCGTTAAATTTGATTTTCATTTTGAATTTTCTTTTGACACTTCGAAACTCGTTTGCATTAATTTAATGTACATTAATTATAAATCAAAATGTATTATAAATACTTTTTTTTTCAATTTTACTGGTTAAACGTTAACGTTGCTCGCTTCATCTTCATTTAGTTAATTTGCTAATATTACTACCAAGTTGAAAGACAACAGAATTATTGAGCCTCTGCTGCTCTTTGACACACAGTGTGCTTCGTAAAGTTTCTCCGGTCAACGAATAACGAAGCCTTATTATTGCGGTGTACATCACTTTCCCGGAGCATCCGATCGAGAGAGTCAAAGAGCACGAACGTCACATAGAATCTCTGGGCGATACTCCGCGAGGCAAGTATTTTACGATACATGGTACAACGTCGAAGGTTTCGTGTTATAACGAAACGCTGTGAGAGACGAAGCCCGACGACTCGACCGGAGCAATTTGTTAAATATCCCGATGCTCTCGTATATATGTATATTAGTTGTATTCAGAGCTCAATCAGCGTTGTTGAATGCCATACACTGAGCAGTATATAAAAGCAAACGTAACAAACACTCACGAAGCTAACTTACAAGTGCCCACGAACGATTTAAAAGATTATACCTTTTTCCCGGTAGAAAATTGTCCTTAATAGAGCATGGGAATACCCAAATAGGGACTCACCCTGGCAATTTCATCCTCATATAGGAATTATAATTTGCCCTCAACGATACATTTTATGCTCGGACTTTGATACAACGCTTATTATATTACGTGAAGCAGCAGCAAAATCGTACGAGACACACGCATTTGTCTTGAAATAAGAATAATTTTAATAAGATCAAAGCATCGAGCAGAAAAGTTTTCCCAGTTTTCCCATGATCATCAGCGAAGCATATGCAGCATGTTCTCACTGTTAAGGTCTTCTAAAATCAACGTGGATGTCTGACGAATATCAAACGAGTGTGAAAGGGAGAAAAACCCACGAGAATTCGTGGGTGTGGCGCGAGATCCGGTGCAACATATCTCTATCTCCCTCGCTCTACACACAATTGTCTGCGTTTCCGACGGTTTTCTCAAGGTGTTGGAAAAACATACCGCGATGGGTTTGCCGCGTATACGCGTGAGCGATGCGCTTTAAACTATGCAAAGAGATTCGGGGATTTGTTTTTCCTTCGAACCTCCGGGCTACTGAGAAAACTAATATATACATAAAGGTATATATCAACGATATACGAATGGATAGTCTCACGGAGTTTTTCGATATTTAACAAATATAATGAGACAGCAGTGCCATCTGCCTTTGGTTGTGTTCGTAAACTCCTCGTCACCTGTCTCGAGTTTGACTATTTTTCTTTGGCTTCTTTCTCGTATAACCTGAGCCAACCTTGCAGCATAAGGGACAGAGCCAATTGAGATTGTTGTGTATATTTTTACGTGGCACGAAAGAATTCTAAGCACGCAGCATCCAAATTTTTTAAATTTCAAGCTGTAAACCGAAAACATTTTTTGAGGTTTGTGGTGAGAAGATTAAAAAAAAAAAAAAATTGGCTACATTGGAATTCCAAAGAGCCACAGTATTGGCATGGCAACGTATAGCAAAGAAGTAAATATTTTTGATATGATAAAATAAAAAAATATTGATGAAGTAATCGGTTTCGACGCGATTCTGCTACCTATTCGATAATTAACTTATTAACCAAAGCAAATTAACTTTTTCGAAAATTTTTATTTTTATGATGCGAATATATGCACTCTGCGTGGATGCAAAAGTATTCGAATGATGAGAAACATTTTTCTAACTTGACGCTGTCAATGATAAACTAAATCGATAATAGCTTTTAAGAAATTTGTATCTACAAATAGAGATTTGTCATTATGAATATTTCGTACAATGGTATCGTAAAATCTTTCCGAAGATTTATACGCAGATTCTTTTCCCTGCATTTATATATATACATATACACGTGGAGTTTTTCATGTTTGCTTTGCACAAGGGTGGATACCTACTCACAGGTAGCCAATATATAGTCATATATATATATACATATGTACGGGATGAATCGCCAATGTGAGGGTCGTTGCGTAAATAACAATCGATTATAAAGTAACCACTTCCTCTTTTTTTTCCCCCTAAAGCACGTTTTTGTTGTCCCGCATGGATAGATCCGTCGAAATACTTGAAGTATATCGACGACAAGATATTCTCAATTTTGTGGGGTGGCAAGAGACGGTAAAATATAATTCGTCGTGTGACACACTGGCAAAGTGCATTCATCGAAACGTCAGCAGAGAGGCGACCAGAGAAGAGCCGCTTCTCGCAGCAGAGAACTTTGTTCGGGAAACCTTGAGATCGCAGGACCGCATGTGATGCAGGTGGTAATGCCTAATAATCCATTTACAGGACACATCTTATTGTCCGGATTCGAGAGGCCCCTTCATATTTTCATAGGAAACGGTTTACGAAACTTGATTTTTTTTGCACACAATCGTCGAGTATATTAGGTACCGAAACATTCTGGTGGTATTCGTTTGGTTTGGAGGTATTCCATACTGGAATACTGGAGGTATTCTGGTGGTATTAGATATTCGTTTGAGAAATTACAATCGAAACTATTAATTACAATTGATAAAAAATATATACATACGTATATATATGCGGTGAATATGCATGGTAATATTGTATATGTAAAAAAAAAAGCATTATCACGTTTCGTTGTCACATTCTCGGGCGAAATTTTGGGCGAGCTCCCGAGGCTCTCTCGTCTTCTCTTTTCGGTTGAAATAACCGAGCTCAATTATTTTTCCTCGAGACTGAATCCGAGCTCGTCTCGCTGCTCGAATACCTCCGGACAATCGGCTCGTTCGCACGAATCGCATACGCCCGCCTCGTCCTCAGTCACATACATACATATTACGATGTAAAATTTGTCGCGACTACTGCGATTCCCGCGGCGAATGCAGCTGCTACCCACTGTTTCGCTCAGTGTTGGTACACTATATTATACTCACTGTTATACAATATAACTCTTCTCTCTCTCTCTCTCTCTCTCTCTTTTACGAAACATTTTAGCCGTCATGCGAAAACTTGGGATACACATAAATCGACCACTAGCAAATAGAAAGGCCTGATCCAAATCACTTTACGTGTTAAATAATGTCGGTTACGCCTTTTCGTTCTTCATAAGTGAGCTAGTGATTAAGTCAACAACGACAACAGCATTTCACGAGGCAACAACGGAATCAGCCAAGTACGCGTGGACCCAAACATCGATCGCGAAAGATTCCGATGCTTGATATTAGACTTGAGAGTTGAGCAAGAGGAGTGGTTTATCGTATAGGACTCTATTTAGAGAGAGCGACTCGTCGCAAGCCACTCGATATGGTGCGCGAAAAATTACTTGAGAGTACCCTCGTACGATTTATAACGCATCATTTTTTTTTTTTTTTTTTTTTTTCGTAATAAGGTGAATATCCCAGTCAGTGAACATTTAACGGATGATCCGAACGTTCTTTTTACATTTTTCAATCATATCCGAGTACGATATCCAAAAACATTGGTCTCATATCAACAATTTCGTTCATGCCGAATATAATAGTATTGAATTTTAGGTAAAAACGTTGAAAAAAAAGGATAAATGAGCAAATTAAAAATGCGTGTTTGATGTCCGAGTTACTGACAACCCGCCGACTTGATGGCCCAGATAATGACTCGACATGCAGAGTCCCAGTCACTGAACAGTCGAGTATCAATCAGAAAAAATAGTTATTATACTTTTATTTCACATTTACTTGGTTCCGTTTACAATTATTTCATGAATAAATGAAAAAAATGCAATACATTGCGCTGAATTTCTGAGGGAATTGAAGAAAACTGAAAACTGTTTAGGTTTATGGCATACCAATCAACAACTCGGATACGTCCTAAATTCTTTGTCCCAGTTGATGACGGAATAAATGGAAGTGCCAATTTTTAAAGCTAAATTAATCATATAATCGAAAATAGTAACTACTCTGAACTTTTTCTAGTCGAAAAGTTGAAAATTCAACCTTTGTTTGCGGGTATTGAATCAATGTTCAGATAAAATGTATGTAAACTACCGTTAAATATATAACGGATCGTTCAACAACTGGGATGCGTTCACTATCTGGGCCGTTTACCTTATGTATTCCGCGATAAAAATGTATTTGATTCGTCAATTAATGAAATTCATATGGTTGAGACAGGGATGTAGGTATAAGTAAAATACACAGTTGTGAATATTTGAAAATCGTACAATTATACCACCCTGATGAATTCATCACTTGGATCGAAATACATTTTCTCACGATCAAATGAATTTCTCGTGACTGAAATAATCATAACAAATATTTAATTTTACGATCGATATTTGGGACACTCGCGCGATCAGTAATTCGCTCCTCTCGATACTTGTATATGCGCTTGCGTGTATATATTTCGTTGCTATTTCGAAATTCACGGATTATACGGTTGCGAGGGGGCTTGTGCATTAGCACCGGAGCCGATAATGGCAAGCACGGTGAAACTCTCTCACTCTCTCTCTCTCTCTCTCTCTCGTGCTAAAGGAGAAAAGAGAGAGCACGAATGACGCTCATTCGGTCTGTTCGTGCTGTCCTCGCATATATGCGAATACCATAAATATATATATATATATATATTTATAATGCATACGGTAGATAGGCAAACGGATTTATAAAACGTCCGACGGGCGAAGCATGATCGTCGTGTATAAATTTATCCAACTATATTTTCCACCCCGGTGTCGATCCCAAGCATGTGCATCGGCAGCCATTATATCCACATATATTTATATAAGTATAAATGAATGCAAATTTATTCGGTATACACGAGATTCGTTTTCGAACCTGACGTTTGCCGGTTCGAATTTTCATCGAAATAAACTGTCGAACCGATTGGTCAACCCTCTTTTCCTCTCTCTGCTCCCTCTCTCTCTCTCTCTCTCTCTCTCTCTCTCTCTCTCTCTCTCTCTCTCTCTCTCTCTCCTCTCTTTATGGACTCTCGATGCAGTCCAACATAATGCATATACGTTTCGGTGCAAAATATTTGGCCAACAGTAGTTGTATATATATTCTCGTTGGAGACCAGCCCGATGTGTATTCTCGCATATTATATGCGTGAGTGTTTTCGATTTTCCCGCGTATATCCCATTCGATTCACTGGATGAAAACACCCGCAATTCCAATGAAAAAAACATTGAACGTGTTTATGCTTATCAAAACTCTCGAAGAATTTGATATGTTATTGTATTTTTAGCAGCGTATTATCGTATAACAGTTACTGCTTCTTTGAATTATTGAATTTTCAATTAAAAAAAAACCCCCCCCCCCCCCCCCCGGTGACATTTGAATCGGTGAGAAATTTTCGCTGGGACGAGCTTTTAAAATAAAGGATCAAAGTATTGAAGCTCGCGGAAAGTAAGAAACGTTGAAATCTCAAATGACTTTGTTTCCATATTTCCAAAATTTTCGCCGATACGTATTGCGAAGAATCTTGAAAAAGATATTTTATTTTTTCTTCAACTCCGAGTGATCTTTGACGAGTATTTATTTAAAATATTGGTCAAATTGTCACTGAAATTGGCTATACACGGTTTGCATTGTTATTTAGTTGATTGAATTTTCGAGACGGGACAAATATATTGATTATTTCATTCAAAATATGTAATTGTCATTATACGTTATACAAACTGTCGGTTCCTGCATCGAGCAAATGACTCGACGATTTATTATCCATTGAGATATACACACCGATGCAGTCCAACGTGAACATAATATTATGAATATATGTGTAGAGAGGTGACTCAAAAAGTTGGGGTTCTCCGTGAAGGACCTTTTCCGGTCCCGTGGCCCATAAAAATCTTGAATTCTCGCGCGAGGCCTTTTTGGTAATTCTAGGAACTCGAAATTTCCGCCCTCTTCGGTATGGAAGAGCACATCGGTCATGAGATTTTAAGGGCATACGTGAACATCACGTGTAACATAATGGCGTTACAAGAGCAGGCTGAAACCGCGTGAAACCACTCGAGGATGTAACCGAGCACGTGATCCAATATGCCCGCTCGTGCGACTCTGCCATACGAAAGAGAGCGGCATGCATAGGAGAACCCTAAGCGACGCTGCTTGTGGCGATCGAGGGTCCTTCGTGGTCCAAATAAATCGCTAACAAATTCATTCCCCTTCAAAATCACGAGACTCACTCGTACGAGCTCTCTCACTCATCGTTTTTCGACCGCACACATGCCTGTGGCTCTTTTTTATATTATGCATATCTTCAAATATTCGCGACTGTAGTGTATATATATATACAGACGGGCTACTCGACACAGTGGCCTCTGTTTTGTTTAGTTATAAAAATAGTTTAGCGAAAATTTAACAATCTATGCGCGACAACCCTTAAAATATTCCGGGAGTTTCAAAGAAATTTATCGAAAGTCGAAAATGCCTCATTGATCTATCAAATTGATTGATCAATTAAGCTCGTATTTGACGCGACGCGCGTATCTGGAAGTATCATTAGTTACATTGGTGCTACTATATATCGAGAGATTACTTGATGAATTAAAGTTTTATAAAAGCATCAACAAGTAGTCCCAGTCTCGCCTTTCAAGAAGATGATGGAAAATCAGGTGCACGGTTGTATATATCGGACGTATAGTTTATGTTCTCCTTGATCGAGCTATACGCGATGATCCACTCGATCGTGCGTGAATAAACGGACGTATGAGGAAGGTTCAAAATTGGGAGAGAGAGAGAGACAGAGAGAGAGAGGTCCCTTACGGAGGACTTCTGTTCAATGTACCGTCGGCATTTACTCCCGGAGGATCTTTCAGAGAGGAGTACAAGAGCTAGTCCTGGCGGCCGTTTCAGTGACGAGTCGTCCCAAAGCTTTGCTCTCTCTCTCTCTCTTTCTCTCTCTCTCTCTCTCTCTCTCTCTCTCTCTCTATCTCTCTCTCTCTCTCTCTTAGTCTGGGTTCTCGAGTACATGTGGATTGAATACAAATGGAGAGAGCGTCGTCTCCCACGGGAAAAGCACAGCCCTTGTGTATTAAGACGGGAATAACGTCAGAGAGATTACAAGGTGACAAGCACGATACGACGACCGAATGGAGCAATATCTAAAGACTTTTTTCACAAATAGATAACAAAAATTTATTAACTAATAATGTTAATTAATGGGCTATCATCATACTAATAGATACAGAAAATCATCTACACTGCGACAAATTAAAGAATTTCCTTGATGGCCAATTAGGTAATAATTTCCTGATTAGAATAAGACCGAACAACGATCCTAAAGATCGTAAGAGAGGGAGAGGAGAAAAATAATAAATTGCTCGAAGCGTATCTCATTATTATTTCTTTATTGTCACCACTCGCAACGCTCTTTGGACTTTTTGACGAGGATCGCGCGTGCTGGCATCTCGTTTTCGTGCAAAATATAAAAATATGTGTACATCTGTATGAGTTATATATACGTGTGGATCGTCATAGTGTATTGAAGCCTTTTATCTCATACATCGATTGCTATAAAGCAAACGTAAAGTTATTATAGTTTATACGATTTACGACGCAGAGCGCCCTTTTTGCTTCCGAGGAGTTAAACATATTACACATATATATATGTCTATTTGCACATCACCTCGAGTTATTGTTTGAGAAAAATGCCGAAATGGTCACGCTATTTCTCGATTCTCGGACTGCTCATCATTATATATACATCGTCGTTCACCGCAAACTGCATGCATATATATATTGCGCATTTCAGACGCTACCGAGCTGTACCTCCGAAGCTTTCTCTCTGTTTCTCGTTCTTTTATATATGCATACACTGATCTCGGTCGTATATTTGCCGTGCGGCTATCCGGTAGCCGTTCAATATATATCGAGGTGTCTTCCACGGCGTTTCTTTACACACGTGCTGCATTTAACCTATCTCTCCTTATTTCTCGCTTTTGCCCAGATACACGAGACTCTCTTTCTTTCTCGTTCGTGCGATCGAGAAGACACAACCCAAGGCAGAATATACGAAGGAGCACAAGGGGCGGGATAAGAAAACTACCCGTTTCGAGGCACGAGCATGCACGGATGATGCTATTGCAGAAACTTCCGTGTGTGTAGCGTGTATGTGGTATTGATGTATACCGAGGAAAAAAAATACATATGCCATACCTTGCACCGGCTAATGGAACGCCACTCGAGACCACTTTGGCCGCGGCAAACAGGCACGACGACGTTTCTGAAAACCCATCGGTCGAGACCCGTCGCACTCGCGAGAACCAAATGCACGTACATATATATATATATATATATATATATATATTAATAGTGGTACACATGCCTCTTTCACCAGGTATTTGTACCAAAAGCACTCGATACGCGAGTGGACAGTATCGTCCTTCGATATTTTTGGAAATTGCATTCAACATCACGTTTATCAATGTATTCGTACGTGTTATAAATGTATCAATAAGTCGCGGAGTATGCGATTCGAACGAGTTATAACGAGAATACCTATACTATAGTTACAAATGATGCTGCAAAAGGAGAATGATCACAGAGAAATTTGCACCTTATTCGTTTTGTTTTGTTTTTACTAACCATCGTACCAAGTATTTCATATATATTTTCGAATAATTAATAATTTAAATGATACCCGTCACTTATGATGATACAAGAAGTGCGTGCATATGGATTTAGAGATCCCCGCGATGACGCAATGCATTGCCCGAGGCGTCGAAAAGAGATCTCCCCTATGTGTATGTATGTATGGAAGCGCACCCAAACACCGCCAAAAGATCAGGCTACCCAGGATATATGTGTGTACATACCTACATGTATATATATGATATGGACCGGGGATTGTGTTCTCTATTGGTTCACGGGGGTTTTTATTACGAGGTTAGTAACGGGAAACCGTCGAGTTTTTCGTCTACCGATCGACGTGCGAATGCGTTGGAAAGAGCAGCGAAACTCGATCGTCGGCTTTCGTGCTCTTCGCTGATATCCCGCGGGAGAAAATTCCTCCCACGGGAATCCACGATTAGGACAGCGAGTCGACATTCACTCCTGCTTATATATATACCGGAATTGCAGCACAAACGCGTTAGTCGCTAATCGTTTCGAATATTGCTAATATTATGTCGTAAACGTATATATATGAAGAGAGTGTAAAGTGTATTTGATGTCTCAGCGTGACTGGACGAAATTCTCGCTAAAACGCACCTGCGCTCGACGTATCATCGAAAATATTTATACGACCAATATCATATGTAAAATTTCGTATATATATATATATATATAATAAACATCTTATTATGTACGCGCTCTGCGTATGAATGAGAATAAAAAAAATAGGCAGTGCCCGTTATGTGCTTGAGAAGAGACGGGAGAAACGATCATTTTTTTTTTTAACATGGACGCATATAAATAATAATATATACGCATGAGTATATCGGAAGAAGGAGAGAAATCTAATGACTTTATTCAACGTGACCGGGCCTGTAATTACCCGCAGGCGACTGTTCCGCCGCGCTCATGCTCCTCATCGTGTACGACTCTCGACGTCGATGCCGAGGGATATACAACCCCTGCGACTGTAATCTCTCTCTCTCTCTCTCTTTCTCTCGTGTCGTATGGCTATTAGCCGTTTGCCTCGATCTCACTCACTCGCCGCACGCGGTGATTACCAAGTTAGCCTAAATAGGGTATAGTGTTTAGGGAGCAGCTCACTGTGGGCCCGCGCGATGCCAATCACCGCGCACCCTTTCCGAGACTCGACGCAATGTTCATCCCTAGAGATCCCCCCGCGCACATGTGCCAAATTCAACGCGAGAGACACCTTTTTTTTCCATCATTTTTCGTAGAATCGTAGACCGTAATCAATTTCATTTTCCCAATTTTAATATGCTTTTCTTTTCGTTTGGAGTTTTGCACTAATATAATCGGAGCGAAAAAATGAATTGAAAATTCATTTTGTTATCGAATGAGTAGAAAATGTGTACGATGTTGGGAAAACGTTTTTGGCGTTCAAAAGTTTTTGATGACTCCGATCAATGCTATATAATTAAATGTTTCCGAAGGATGATAAGGTCACGACGGCAATGTACCGGAATAATTATATCGATGCTTCCGGACACGGATAGAAAAATCTTAACGAGCGATATCGCTGCGGGTATATATATACGAACTGTAAACCTCAAAGCTGCATTTGTGTGGATTTGATAGAACGCTGCTGGGGAGCATGTATATATAAAGAAATATACTTTCGATCTTGGGCAGAGAATAAACGTCGTGTCGTGTATCGGTATTTCGCTCAGAAATTCGGTCCACGTGCAAGATGGCGGCTGGTAGTTTGCTCCCGGCGAGCAGCCCGCCCTCTTGCCCGTTTTCTCTCTCATCCCCGTCGTAAACGCGTTTCTCGGCTCTCTTCCGCCCGTATATATAAGAGCGTCTATCACGCTCTAACCCTACACCATACCCTGCTCCTGTTTCTTCCCTCTCATCGTCGCCGCGATTCGCTCATCCTCACTCCGCGTTAGGTATCTATATTACATATGTATATATACTTCTATACACGCGTGTGTAGTACATATACAGAAGCAAGAGATGCTGGAATAGAAGGAGCAGCAGCAGCAGCAGGAGGAGGAAAACGTTGAGCACGCTTGTGTGTTGGTTAGGCGTCCCAACAGTTTGACGACATGCCCATTATATCGCTCTTCTCCCTGTTAGAGACAAGCATCCATCGATATATATCGAACTGGCCAACAAAAGGACCTAACCCGCGCGATTTAACGACAAGTGTCCAGTGAGTTACGCCCTTTCATGTTTATATATGTATATTTACGTGTACTCTGACTGATCCACGCATACAGGCAGCTCCATATATAGGTAACTCGTGTATCTTAAATACATCGAGAAAGGCATGTACACTAGGACCTCGATTTAATGGCCCTCGATTCAATAGACAGTCCCCACCATGTCGCATTTATCGATCGGTTTTTCGCGTGGTGGGAGATGGTGGGGGACGCTTAAAGTCTCCGCGATCAGGCCCGTAGCACGGAGTGCCGATGCGCAGATGCAGCATGGGCGGGCATACGCTACCTCGATTTAACAAGGTGCGATGCGGAGCCGGTCCCGCCACAGGCCGTTAAATCGAGGTCGTAGTGTACATGGAAAGAGGGGAGATACGATGGTGTCTCGTTGCACGGACTCAAGGAGTCTCCGATGTAACGACCATCGCGGAGAGAGATAAACGATACGCAGAGATTCGTCAGGACTCGAGAGCGCAGAGTGTGGAGTAAGGAGGAAAATGCCTCAAGTTTCGAGGCTCGAAGCTGGCTTTCAACCGCGTATATGCATCGACAGCTTTTGGCACGTCGATATATAGTTGAGAGTAAAGGAATGGCTGGTACTTGGCCTCTGACAAATAAACTCCAGAATCGTCTGTTTCGCCAAAATAACCTATAGACTTCAATTGTATATACGTGGATTATTTGAGAATGTTTGTAAAGCGAACAACACCGCGACGACGATCTTCAACCGTCTTATAATATACTATATCGATTCGCAATAGCATATATACTGAAACTCTTTGCAGTTTCATTCGGTGAGGATGAACATCAGCCATTTTTTTACACGTTTCAGATATTTATTCTTCTTGATTTTTATTGGCGATAGATTTTTTTTTTCCCTTCAAAAATCATTTTTCCATTCCGAAGAGAAAGCGGAGGAGAAAAATCTCGTGCATATATATATAATGCACTGTGGGATATTGTATATTTTTCTATTCACTCTCGAAGAAGAACGCGCACGCTTGAGCTTCGCGGACTATATATGCATGTATAACCGGGATAAGCGTTTTGACGGAACTATAACCAGTCGTAAGGACCTTTCGAGGAGGTTGTCGCTCTTAAAACTTTAATCCTTTGGTCCTTGGGGGTATCTGCGGGTCCGCTAACACGAGGAATTACGAGATAAATCGTGACCGTTAGGATGCTAAATAAGGATCTTCCGGTGTAACGTTTCTCTCTCTCTCTCTCTCTTGCTTTCTCTCTGGTATAGGGACTCATTTTTATAGGATGCCAAAAATGAATCGTTCATAATTCAAAAACGGTTTCAACTGTCCGAGTACAATTTGGCACAAAAATTGACCAGTCATTTGAATTTGAAAAAAGGGAATACCGAGGGTGGGCTTGAAATTATATGTATTTAAAAATTTTTGAGAAACATATTATGATAAATGCTTTTGCTATAAGAAAAACATTATTCAAAATTTTGAATAATAAAAGCGTCCACATTATTTCTAACGGTTTTTTCATACAACAGAGGCTTAAAATTTGATACACGAATATTCACGCACAGTTACTGAATCACGATGAAAAGTTCGTACAAAATGATATTTAATTTCGAATGTACATACTCAGTGAAAAAAAATCTGGGTCCGTGACCAATGAAAAATAGAAATCCCACATATCTCTCCGACGTTCTTTGTTCTCGTTGTTCTGTAAAAAAAGATTTAAAAAAAAATCAGCCGATTACAACGTCCCTCTTTGTGAAGAGACCGGAAGCGATACGAATGATATTCGCGAGGCGCATATTTGACGATTAAAAATGTATAATTGAACGGGGGGATGTCGAAATGGCGCGGGGGCGTAAAAAAAGAAGCGAGAGAAGGAGGGAAAGAAATTTAAAAATTGTAGACGTAAAAATGAATTGAAATGATGCACGCAAATAACATAAATCTGCATATACACGGTATCCCCCGAACAAATACCATAAATGTTGTACAATAATTGGAGATAAGTACATTTACCTGCGTCGTTTCGTCCATCCTTACAAAAAGTTGTCAAATAAAGTCAAATCATCCAACGTACAGATTGTTAAGTGTACACTTACCGTTACCATTACCATTACCATTTTATTAAATTTTATGATAATTTATGTTATAGGAGCCATTGCTCATGATCTAAAAATTGACCTCATTACACCATTCAATATTAAAAAAAAAACATACTATTTCCGTAAATGTTCTTCTTTGATGTTTTTTTGTAACCACAGCCTATCTTCTTTGCTTCATGGTTGCATGTTGATCCGCAGACTATAAAGTACCGTTATATATAGACATGTGTATGTCTATATACACACATTTCTATATACGGAAAGTATACGTACTAGTGTACGTACGTTCCGTGATTTCAGCATAACGTTTGAAGTCATGGATGTGCAAAAATTTTTGGCGGTGAAGGAGACAAAAATCTCAAGTCGAAGTGGTTGTACTCCGTAAAGAAAAAATGAAATGCTATATCGTCCATATGTCAACAGCTGTTGCATTATTCATTTGGGCACCGTTCGAAAGAGAAAAAAAAACCGAAAAAGGTGTTTTTTTTAATTCTCACAGACCCCATAATGAATTAATAATAAAGAAAAAATATATACGTACTTATATTATATAAATATACTCTTGTGTATATAAGCAAGTTGTGTGGCATATCCAGAGTCTTGGGGGCTCGATTACAGTAGCTCTCGGTACAGTAGGAAATGTTCTTGTCTCGACTCGCTACCGCGACTCTTGATACAGAGCGCGTGCATCGAAGGTGCATCGGGCAATATATATATAGCAACACTGGCAAGCGTAGCAGCCGTATATCGACACAGTTTTAATCAACGCTCTGCGGCAAATTCACTAGCAATGTCCTCTCACTCTTCTCCCTCCCATATATATATAGATTTTTTTAATTCTTTCCATATCCCCTTACTCGTTGCAACGGGCCTTTTTACAAATTTCATTAGCGAACAGGAGCAGGATTATTCACAAAAGCTCACCGCGACACACGCAGAATCCGTCTCCCTTTCCGGGGGATTACCCGAAGCCCGGAAAAACTACGAGAAAATGGAAAAAAAATTCGCGAGTCGGGATGCTGCGGCGGACGAGTTCGAACAGAAATATTGCGAGAATATGACGAGCTGAAAAAGAGCATGTATATTTCTGCATGTCGTCATAAAAACAAATATATACATATATAGATCTTTGGTAATAATTTTCGGATAACGGGACAAAAGATAAAGTTCTCGAGGAGGGAAGCCATCACTAGTCGCGTATACAGAACGCAGCCATGGAAAATACATAGGAAGAAGACAAAGAGAGAGAGAGAGAGAGAGAGAGAGAGAGAGAGAGAGAGAGAGAGAGAGAGAGAGAGAGAGAGAGAGAGAGAGGTCACACAGTGAAGGATCGCGTCGGATCACAGAAAATGCGAGAAACGAAAAAGTCGCGAAAAGGGGGAACACGACGAGCGTAGTACAGAGGTGAAAAAAAAATTAGTGCATGTGCGAAACGGCAAAAAAAGGTTTAACAAAAAAAGTTTCCGAATTACGAGCCGCGTGTATGCATCGGTGTGTGAGTTTTTTTTCCTCCAGTGGTGCGTCCTGTATATATATGTATATATATCTATCTATATGAGAGATGTAAATATGGTACCAACTTTCATCCCTGGTAGCCCACGATTCTCGCAGGGGGGTTGTGGACCAAGAGGGAGAGAGAGAGAGAGAGAGACGGAGAGAGCTCCGCCCACGCGCGTTTCGGTGGCAAAATCGACACACACACACACACACACAGACCGCGTATGGCCGCGGCGTTTTCCACAGCAAGAGGATGAACGAGGGAGAAATGAGGGCGAAACACGGAGGGGAAGATTGGACGGGGTGGAGAAACGCCAAAAATAAAGAAACGCGGTCGCGGCGAGCATCACAGCCATTTTATATATATATACATTCATAGGTATACATGTATATCACTCACAATCGCCGAAACATTTTTCACGTGTATACGATGGTATATATGGATAGGTTGGGTCGAGCAAGCAGAAGAAAAGGAGGGACGCACGAAAGGTTAAGGATAGAGAGGGAAGGAAGAAAACTGAGAAATATATATATATATATGGATAAAAGTGATGGTACGCGAATATGAGGTATTCCATATACAAAGCAGAAGGCTGTTTTTTGAGGCTGAAAAATTTCTTTCAGTAGAGAATGGACACCATCCGAACAAAAATTTATTCAAGATCATACCACTTTAATACAAAATGAATTTCGAAAAATTATTCGATAAATCAAATTAGTAATGATTGCAAGAGAATACAAAATATATACAAAGCAAAAGGGCTTGGTGGCAATTTTACTTTTTTTTTATAAACAGCCGCGCTTTTTATTGATTTTTCTAAAGCACATTAGAAACGTGCCGAAAATTTTCTTGATAAAAAAAATCGTCGTTTCAGCTTGTGTGGAAAAGCCCGTATATATGTAGGTACACCTTTAACGTGCTCGAGAATCCGAGGCGCGGAAGGTTGAAAAAGTGCGATGTGGATGTATATATATATATTTAGAAAGAGAGAGCGAGAGAGAGAAATGGAGGAGGAAAGGATAGAGGAATTCGAACGAACGCAATTTGCATGATTTTGCATGTTTTAGCACGCGGGCATCCTTGCGCTTCGGGGATCACAGAGCCAGAGACTCTCTATCTCTCTCTCTCTCTCTCTCTCTCTCTCTCTCTCTTTGTACGTGTGTGTTCCACCAACGTTTTCAGCTGTCTATCCCTCTGCGTTTTATTTCTGCTTTTGCTTTTCTCCCTCGAGGGGCTCGGTGGTGTCTCCGCGTAAAGTCTTGCGTTTACCCGGCCAAAGTATAAAGAGCACACCACACACCCCGAAAACGTCGAGAGGGGCTGGACGAATTATTTTCCTTTGGTTTTTCTCGGGTAAAAGGCGTCAATATGGGGCTTTCGTTTATGGGGAATATCAATAAGTATAATATGTACGAATAACGAGTAGGTATAACTTTTATCAAGTCCCGCCTATATATACCAACGAATAAAAGAAAGTATAGAAGAAGCTCGTTTTCGTTTATTGTTTTTTTTTTTTACTGAACATATATTAGGTACAGCGTTGGTGCATATAACCGCGAACATTTCGCGCTGTATAATTTTCATCGGACACTGTAACACGATATATATCGTGTATGAATGAAAACCGCCAAGTGGTTCGAGAATTCGCGTTTGGTTCGACGATCGAAGAATCGATCAGTACCATTCGACGAACCAGAGAGGGAGATAAATTGCGGCGAATCCCGGTAGTATCATTTCTCATATGGGTAGTAAGGACCGGGTGAGAATCAGGGTTTACCGTGTGTGTATATGTTACGCTCTCCCTCTCTCTCTCTCTATATATATATATATATATATATAGTATACATATATCTGTCTCATTCTGATCCGAAAACGTTGACACAATGGGCCAATAGCCCGAGAGCCGATAATGAGCGGCCATTGTCGAGCGAGATCCGTGCACATACACGGAGAATCGTCGACGACCGCAACTATGTAGCTTAGCAGTTGAAGCACCCCGCCGCACCAGCGCAGGCACCGAACACGACGAAATCGTCATTACGGGTAATCGCGCGCTCTGGGATCGAGAATGTGCGAGAGTTCTCCCGATATACGGGATCAGCGGATCGAGAAAATCACGGGTATGATGCCCTCATACCCCGAAACGCATCGAGATACGGATATCGCAGCCGTGTATTACGCGATATATACGCATTGTTCATATTATATCATAAAAATTAGCTTTTCGTTTATGTAAATTGCAAGAAAATTGTAAAATAAGTCGTAATTTCGGGAGTGTTTGCGGTTAGCAGGTCTCGAGCGGAGATTCTACGACGACGATTCAACGATATTTTTGGGAATAAGAGATTAAAAGGTCCGAAGCCGATTACTCTTTCTCGTGGTCGGCTTAAAATCTTTGGCGCGAACGTTAAAACGGTTCGAGGATGAACTCGTTCGTCGTTTCAGCAGGTATATGACACGACGAAGAGCGAACGAAGGAATGAGAGAAATAAAGGAAAAACTCAAACACTTCTGGTTATGGGTCACTTTTGCGTCCGTGCGGGGTTAGTGATTTTTTCAACGACGATTAACAATACGAAAGATATGGAAAGTATTGTCGGTTGTGACGTTTAAAATCCGCGCGACAGGTACCGCGTCGTCGCGTGACCTACCGATGTTTCAACGCATTACAAATATCTCGGGCAATTTGCCTGACCCCCGGATTTTTCCTCAGCTATATAGCCCCGGAGAAAAGTTTATTAGCCATGGGAGGGAAGAATTTTCGACGCGAATGGCAGCAGGTGCCTCGCGGTAAGGCTACCCCAGATTTACGATGCTCTTCTTTTCCAACGATGATTTTCGGTCCATCAAAAATATAGACGTTTTTAGATGACTCTTTTAAAATCAAGATTAAATGGAAATTGTATCCGTTTGTCGGTCCAACAATTTCAGGATTCAAATTAGTGAAAGAAGAAATGATAATGTTCAATTAATATCGTACGTACATTCTTTTTTCGGGTCATCGGGTTCAGAGTTTTTACCTATATATATCAATCACGACGATATAAATATGCTCTTTGAAATGAGGAAAGTTAAGGGGTTCGGTCATTCCCGAGCATGGCATAGAGGCCACTTGACGAGGCGCAAGAAACGGCCGATCGGAATGGACGGCTCTCGAGAATTGAGATTCTATATCCATCTGTATAAAGCTTTGTAGCGTTATATATACAGGAACCTGCAAAGGGAATAAGAGATCTCGTGCGTTTCACTATGCGGCATTTGTGCCCTGGCGCTCACCACCGAATGACTTGCCAAACGAGAGAATCTCATACATGGACCCTCTTTTGCTTCATATATATATACATATTATACATATATACATAAATGTGCGCGAGAGCTTGCGGCGAAATAGAGGTGTTCGAGATGAGATGGCGGCTCTACCGCGCGTTTATTTATCCTACCCGCTCTTTCCCTCTCTTTCTTTCTCTCTCTCTCTTTCTCGCGGAAGGACCATTATAAGACCTGATCTTTTTCCTTCTCGATCGAGGATCGAATATTTACTCTTTCTCTCTCATCGCCTCAACCAACGCGGGCATCTTTGAGTCCTTTCGTTTTTTTTTTTGTTTCCCACTCTTTTTCATCCACTCATTCTTCTCTCCTACTTCACCCCCGCCGCCGAGACTCAACGTTTTCGTTCCTTTTCCCGCATGCTTATATCAACCGGGCATATATATATCGTATATATAGCATGTATACCATGTATCACGAGTCGCGAAAGACCTTTTCACTCTGACAGAGATGCCGCCCTCGCGTTTCGATCGCTATCCAAGTGTTTGCGTGAGCGCGCGAGCGTGTTTGTGCCTCGTGTTCTCCACTCTCATTCTCGCTTCATCTCTCTCCCACGTTATGTGTTTTTTTTTTTTTTTTTAATAATTACCCACGTACGGGCCATTCCGTGGCAAGTCGAACGGCTTTTAATTTCGGTATATATAATAGATCCAATTTTGACAATTGTCGTGCACTTTGATATTGCGAGAAAAAATATTATAATCCCGTAACGAAGTACGTATATAGTATATAGAAAAGCATATACGAAGCCAATTGATTCGACTTGATGAATCAACCGGTAGAGAGATATCGATGTTGCGGAAGTTTTCGAAAAATTATGATTCTGCAACGCGAAGGATTTTGTCGGAAATCATGGGAGATCTTTTTTTTTTAAATTGCAAACGTCGGAGATTAGTTAAATTGGCATGAAATTTCCCGTACATATTATGAGTATACATATAATTTCTTTTTTTTTTATATCGTTGCTCGACTATATAAAGATGTGTGTGTGTGTGTGTGTGAACCACCACGACTTTATCCGAGGCTTTTCGTGACGTGTTATGTATGCTCTCGTGACACGGCGTTGCCGCGCGATCAAGCTCGCGTCCTGTAATCACGAAACCGCCGCCGCCTTTGTGCCGACGACCCAAAGACGCGAGAGGAAGACGGGTAATATTAAAGAAAAAAAGATGAAGAAGTGAAAAGTTACCGCCCACCCTCCTGGGAAGAGAAAAAAAAAGAAGCTCAAGACCGGATCTACGATTGGCCAGCTCATTGATTATATTTTTCTTCGTAAATATATATGTTAGTCCTCGCATATATGGCGCAGATATATGATGATTCGTATCAGGATATATATCGATCCGGCGAATATCTCGAATATTATTAAGGACATTCCGAGTCCCCGATAGCCAAGAATGAAATCGACAAATCAAAAATCTAAAAAATCTTGGATTTTGGATAAGATCTTTGGGGGATTAAAATCCAGTTGTCGCGAGTACATACGCCATACCTATATATAAATTTTCGTAATCAACAGCGCATTCGCAGTCTCTGCTGCTATAATTAATCCCTCCGTTTAATGAATTTTTTTTCACTCGCGCTGTCCGGATTATAGTTTTTCCCGTTCACATTGCGTATAGCATCATATATACCAGGATTGTACAGAGAGAGAGAGAAAGGACAAAGCTCACCGAGTACTCTTTGCTTTTAATTAAAACAATCCCTTAATTCCAGAAATATAGAGTCACGTCGATATAGAGCTGTACAAGAGAATCGCAAAAGCCCGCGCTATGCAACCCCCTGTACGAAACGTGCATTGAGAAGAACGTAAAAGCATCAGGAGGGATGGAGAATCAGGGTTTCGGGGAGAGGGAGAGAGGATTGCCGACCAATTATCTGCTCCCAATATAATCTTTCGCGGTTGCTCGTTCGTCTCTCTCTCTCTCTCTCTCTCTCTCTCTCTCTCTCTCTCTCTCTGCGCTTTTATTTTGATCATTTCGATATCTCGTTCGAACGACGAAACTCCGCGGTGGTCTCTTTGACTTGGACGGGGGCTAAGCTACCAAGACCCCGGGGAAATATAACCGTGCGACGACGACGACGACGACGACGGCAACGAGAACGCTGACGACGGTATACGTCACTGATAGGTTTCTTTTCGTTATTGTACACAGAGATCGCAATGACGATAGGAACGAGAAATGCGCTCGGGAAAACTCGCGAAGCCAAAAAACATCTCGAGTCGCCTCTTCTACCGCTATATATATACCGGGTAATCCACATAAACTAATCTTGATGGTCTGTGGAACAATTTTAAGATCTTATACCCTGATTTAATACGCATTTAATTACATATATATATATATTTTTTTTTCATTTCGTCAAAGAGACGAGAACAGCTTGAACTTGTAGAGAGAAAATATATAAATATTTTGGTGATGAGACTCGTGGATATCACAATGCAGGGGCGCTGTATCTCCAAACTCGAGAGTTATGATGACGAAACAAAACAACGTATCTATATATATGAGTATATATGTGCATATGTTTTTTTTTTCCATGAGATCGCGCGGCAAATTGAGATCCCATTCTTCTCAAACTTGCTTGGCTCATCCGATCCCTTTCTTTATTTTTCTTTCTGCATGTATCTATGCTCCAGAGCCAAAAAGGCGAATAAGGTAGCCTCACAAACAGCCAACAATGCTTTCTGGCTCTGAACCAACGATATTACATAGCTGCACAAAACACTCTCGCGGCGAAAGATCTTTTGATTGACGTCGAGTATGCCGGCTCTCAATTTTTTCTTCTCTCTATTTGGCTTCATTCTTTCGATACCTCGTGTCTCGTCATCTTCGGAAATATCTTTTTTTTTTTCATCTTTTGATATTTTACAACGGTTATTTATTATTTATTTTGTTAATGAGATTAATCTCTTAATCCTTAAATATTTGATAAATTTACCGAACAATTCGTGTCTCCCCGATAACACGGACCTTAAAATTTTCGCTAGGATTCTGTGTTAATAGTTTTAAACTCACGGAGATGACTCCCCGGTATACCCGGTTAAGTCATTAAATTGTTTAAAACAGCGTAATCACAAAATCTTCCTTCTTGCGGCAACGTGGTAAAGTAAATATTAAGCGTGAACACGCGGCGAATAGCAATAGTACAAGAGTAAAGTTCGCGCAAAAACGGAGGCATCGAAACACGAGAGTTATGTATATATGTGTAGCCCGAGAGAGAGAGAGAGAGAGAAAGAGAGAGAGAGGGAGAGAGAGAGTCGCGGAGAGGGTGCACGAGAGAAGCGTAAAGACTCTCGTGAAAGCTTCCGGAGAGACAAATTGGCGTGAAAACGCATTTTGGCCCCTGGCACGTTTTGCTCACTCCTCTGTGTGTATGTGTGTGATGCTCGTAGATAGGGAAGGATTGCTCTGGCGTAGATGGGAGGGAGAGTACGGAGACGAAAGTCTACTGGATCCCGCGTAGCTATATATATATATATATATACAATTTCGCGCCGGTGCAGTCGTTGGGTAATATCAAACATTTAGATTGGTCGACGGGTACGTATAGTAGGGCCTTGTGGGACATGGAACTAAATACACTTACTCGGGAAAATGAGAGGAAGAGAAGGGGAAAAGAGAGTCATATCATTCCACGCTATTTCCCGAGAAGAATGGTGCGATAATGAGTGATCCATTATTATATATATATACCGCCATCTATATACATTACAGTTGAGGCTATATATAGATATTATTTCATTGACCTGCACGTTCGTTCTTCGAGTGGCTTACAGCAGCGCACATCTCTTGTCGGGGCTGATTAGAATTCGTCAATTCCTATATAAAGTGTGTTAATTTTGTTGTTTTACACTATTTTTCGTGATTCTTTGAACCTCGTCAACATTATTGAATATAATATTTAAATAATTCTTGAAGTGGCAGTGAAAAAAGGTTTCACGAGAAAAAATAAGCACAAGATATTACGAATAGGTGGAATATACTCATGGATATGCGTTTTTTTAAACGGATCGGCAATTTTAAGATTTAACGTAATAATAATCGCCAACTTTTATAAAAGATAAAGTGAGAAGAAAAGGCTGTTGCTGATACAAGAGATTGAGTAAAAACCATCAACATTGGCGTATATATATTCCCTGTTGGCAGAGACGAGAACAGCATAGCGAAACGTTTTGGGAGCGAGAAACGAGGTGCGCGCGGAAAGAGCCGGTATATGGGGAGTGCAAGGGTGCTGTCGCTCTGCGTACATCTCTATGGCATGGCGGAGCGCGCGAGGCAGCCATTAGTCGCACCCCGCGTAAATTGAGTGGCGCCTACTAGGTACGCGCCTGATTCTATTAAAGACATCAAACGGCCAAAAATTACATCAGCACCCGGATCCTACATGATATGCTATATATATACTGATATTATATATATCCTCTCTTAACGTATATGTACCCGCGTGATAACGTTCTATACAATGCCAGCAACTCTGAACCGAGAAGGAGAGCGAGCAAGCCGATATAATAGAGCATGTAGGAATTTACGCTTAAAACGCTTCCCTACGTCAGTAAGGTCGCAAGCTCTTCGTGGCTTGTGACCCGTGACAAATTGACGATACGACTGCAAAAAAAAATGTTCAACCTCTTGAAAGACTTGCGGGGAAATTTCATAAGAGCAATATAATTAGTTTCCAGAGCCTTGTAATAACATTATTTTGCATATCTTATGACGTTCGAACGTATATAACAAGTTCTGAAGTAATAATTTTTGTTCATTAGTATGGCATTTTGGCTGAAATCCGCCCGCGAATATATATATACACGGAGAAAAATCCCCCTGTTCAGATTACCGTACTTCTCTGGTAAATTTATATCCGGTAATGAATGCTATAGTTTCGGTTACAATAACAAATGACCATAGTCCAGAGAACCTGAAAAATCTTAGGTAATGCGTACTGATGTGATTACAGCGTATTTTACTAAGTCACTAATACAGTATACATGAGTATGGTTAAGTAGACTGGTCAGAGATGAGCGCATATTTTACGAATCAGTTCGGTACGCTCTACCATGCAGCGCTACGAATCATATACCAGTGCCGTCGGTCAGAGTACTGTACAGTCGGTATAATTCATACGCCACTCTAGTGATTGCTACTAGTTCGTGCTTGTGATACATGTTGGCGGTAAAACGACTGAAGTGCATTATGATTATAGTACCAGCGCCGATTGCCGATTGTAAGAGTACTGTAGAGATCGGTATAGTTCGTATGCCGCTGTAGTGACGGTTACTAGTTCGAGCTTGTAATACGTTTTGGCGGGAAAATTACGGAAGTGCATAGTGATTCGTACCAGCTTGTCAGTACGAGTACCAATGGGATGGTATAACTCGCACACGGCGCTAGTAACGGTCCCTAGTTCGTGCTCATTACAATACGCGTTGGCTAATACCATTTAAACACAAAAAAGTCCTAAGGAATCAATAGCGTAGTGGTAGCGTGTCAGTCGTTAGGTAGGTCGTTAGGTAGGTCTCAGGTGAAATCTCAGGTAGGTTCAAAATTATTTTCGACGGAAAAACGTCCGGACTACCAAGCCGGAAACACTCGTAAAAAAAAAATCTCTAAATCTTTAATTTTTTTTTTTTTAATAATTATTTGAGGATCGAAAGTGCTGAATTCGTCGATTGGAAGATAGCGGGTTCGAATCCCGGTCAATGACGTTTTTTTTTGCAAAATTTACAGGGTTTTTAATAATAATGGAATAACAGTTTTAAATTCGTTCATCGATCATCCCTAATTGCTAATTAATAAATAATAAACTATATTTATTATTGGCTCGATATGCGAGCAAACTCGAGCCAAGCGTCGACTTCCAGTCGTAGTTACCGCACTGACTAGTAACTGCAGACTATACGTAAATGGAGTAAATCTACCTTACTTTTAGTAATTCTGACACTTGGGACTGGCTCCGCGAATCAGACTTCTAAGTTCCCAATTTACCAGACAAATGTAATGAGAATTACCGTACAGGCACACTATCCATATAGGAACTAGCGAGTTCGGTAAATGTAACCTCGATTACGGTATTTTGGACAGAGCATTTTTCTCCGTGTATGTTCCAACCAAATTATATCACTTTTTATTGTTATTTATATTTATATTTTCCCTTGATATACGACGTGCGTGTATGTATGCCAAACGGCAGGCAAGTGAACGGGGGTATGCGAAGGGTGGAGAACGTTTTGACACGATTTTGTAGCAGCTATAAAGTATATATAGTTGTATAAAGTAAAACCGACAAAGGCGTAGGAGGAGAGACGACGCTCTCTAGGCTGCTGATGGCTACCACTACCGTATAGCGATGACTATACGTTTGTCTTGGCTCGACATTGCCATGAAAGAGCCTGCCGCGCTAAATCTAATTCCCGGTCTCGCTTTATTTGATCATATTTTACATCAGCTTTGACGCTGCCCTCGAAAGGCACGCTTTTAAAATACATTACACGTATTGCGCCACGGAGAGACGCGTACGTGCGAGGGCGACCAATGGCTGTACTACATGCGCGTATAAATGTATATGCTATTCTCTACGGGCTTCCTCCTTTTTTGTGTGTGTTTTTTTTTAAGTTATTTATTATTATTTACCACAAAGGAATGCATGGTATATCCTGATGATGGCCGCATCTTCACTTCGTTCTTGTACAAAATTTTTCTTCTTATCGGTAACTCCGAGAGTTCGTGAGTCTCCCTCTCAATATTTATATGCTTGATGCAACGTCGAATCTGTCTGATTAAAAAATTTCAAATAAATATGTATGGATGGATTGTTGCTCTCTCGATTTCTCTGCGCCTTCGTGCAAATACGTATTGTGATACAGCTAGATAGCGTTAAATTTCGAGACATAGGGAATTTCAGTGTTATTTTGAAGCTCAAAAAAATACAAAATTTTGAAAACATGTCGAATATTCTTATGATAAAAGCCCGCTATAGTGTAATATATATTGTATGTGTGTATATACACGCGAGATGATACAGAATAAATTCGTTGGGAATGCGAATTTCAATGCAGAATTTTCCGGACCGAAAAAGAGAGTGTGTGAGAGAGAGAGGGTAAGAGAGACGAGAAAATCGTCTAACGAGGGTCGCGCACGCTCCGGAGGGAGGCTGCCGCGCGCTCTGTGCTTCTCGCGAGTCTCTCGGTCATGATCGAAGAACCGGATACAATTAAATACTCGTGCTCGAGCGGTCTCATTGTTCGCACGTACCCGTAAAATTCCCCCTACACCGCCAAGTAGATGTGCCCTATACGTTTACGTTTCGATATATGATTTCTACATTGTGTGTTCGATTGAGATACAGTTGACTCGCGCCAACTACCATACAGAGTAGGAGACGTTTATTGAACCAACATGTAATAATCAAACGCATATTCCGATGCAAGCGTGCGGACACGATATGCTGTTGGGGCTTATGTATATGGGCTACGAATATACACATCAACTATTTTGTCCCCATTAGACTTGCTTTTATTTTTTTTTTTGTAAGAATCGTAGTATCCGTACGAATAGGTATATTTTGTCACTATACTTTTTACAAGTTTGCAAAATTGCTCTTTATTCGGGAAGTAAAAAAAAACACAAACATTATTTGAATTTTTCATGCAAGATTTCGTATCGTTGGTGAGTGAGTGAATTTTCAAGGGATCATCTGTCCCGATGCGAGTATATATACGCACACGCGCGAGACAAATTCATTTGTGTTATTCATTTGGATACAGATCGGCGCACTATTAGCAGTGGAATGAGAGATCCTCGTGAAGAATACGAGGAGTTGTCTCGGTCACGGTGAATTCGTAATAATCGACGACGAGTGCGGAGCGAAAATCTCCATCAAGATTTTCGTATAGTTGCAAATAAGAGAGAGAGAGAGAGAGAGAGAGAGAATGATAGCGAGGGGTTGATTAAAGGAGACACGTGGCGGTGAAAAAGCGTGGCTCGATTTGATCCTCTGTAAGTACGTTATCTCAAAAATTGTGTAACCGTGACTCAATTTTATGCTATGAACGGTGATCGCTCTCACGTTTTGTCAGTGAAAAATTATTCCAATTTCAGGTTATACATTGAAAATAAATGGATGGACGAATAATATTGTGATTTTAATTATTCATCCTTCTTCCTAAATTATCTGATTTCATTAAATCGCCAACCGAGTATATGCAATTAATTTCTATGTATGAAATATACTTTCATTCGATGAACCTCGCGAAGAATATTGAACAAAAAAAAATTCAGAATAATACAAAAATTAAAGCAAAATAAATGTATTTGATGAAACGTACAAGTCGAGTTTTGGCGTCGAATGCGGTATATATACGTATGCGTGGCTAAGCGTATCTGATTTGATTTTCGTTGCGGCGTAAGCCCTGTCCTCGTTGCATGTAAGCCGCGAGAGCGGGCAAAAGACGAGGAGAAAGAAGAAGAAAAAAAGTTGATATAAGAAGGAGGGTGAAAAAAGCTCGTGCGCGCGCTCTGTAAACGGCCGAGTCGCGAAATCTCCAGGGATCCAGCTGGATGGCTTCTTCCTTGCCAGGATCACAGCCAAAGCACACACGGAGTGAAATCGAGTCTTCCCTCCTCCCTCTAACCGACTCAATTTCTCTCAGTATATTCAATACAGATATATATATATATATATACTATATCCAGCAATGACGAGCTTTTACCCGCAGACTGGTTGGAAAAGGCGTCGTCTCGTTCATTCAGGCAGCATCCACATACACAAGGATGGCACAACATTCGCGCGACTTACCGATGGGATGCGTGCAAATATCCTGCATATTATAATATTATACACGGCGCCACACACACGCCGTTTTCCTTCGCGCGTCTCGTTCCGATCCTATATATATATCGCGTGTAAACCGGATGAAGCGACCCTCTCCACTTTTTTTTCATCCTCCTTTACATATTCTATTGCCTTTACATCATGCATAGCGTATAACAAAGTAACAAGGATTTTACGAAAAAATAAACTCCGAGGATGCTAGCTTGGAAATTAGTCGAGTTTGCCTCCTCGAAGCTTTCTTTTCATTCAAAGTATTCATACTTTTCCCACACCTTTTCCAGTCTCAATAAGCTCAATATGTAATATTTTGGAAGATAATTGTTGAGAAAAAAAAAGGTTTGAACGTCAGAGAGGAAAGAAAAAAAAAATGGCGCAAACAAAAAGATGATTCCTCCGTGAGAAATGGGCAAAATTGGCGAAAAAACAACAGCTATTAGCTTTTTGTCTCCCTCTTCTTTTCTTCATTTTTTCACCACTGCTGATATTGTAATGATTCCCAATAATGAAAATGACGAAAAATTGTGTGTCCTGTATCAATGGACTCTGCCCAGTCTGCAGCGTGAAAAGGAAGACCCTTACATACGATGTATGTATCGCCGCGTTCATTATGGACATCAGAGAGAGAGGACGAACGTTAACGTCAAATCTAGTTGGAGCTTCGAGGGCTCTGTGCATCGATTTCTCGCGGTCAAAAGGATGTATCGACGATATGCGCAAGGATAGACTCGAGGCCCGTCTTTGAACCATCGGTATAATCAACATCGTTGAATAGGAAGGATTAAGGTCCTTGGAGAGTATCTTGGGTGTTACGGCGCGGTTTGTATCCCCCCCCCCTTCCTTCGACCAAACCCGATATATATAGGGACATAGGGATCTTTCAATATACTCGATATTTTATGTACTTGGCATGGCTGCAAGATTGCCAATATCCTCACGGGGAACTCGCGTGATTAAGGTAGTGTGCTGCCGGTACGCCTGCCGGAGTCATGGACGCCTAAAGACTATATAATTTAATAATGGATCAAATAAATCCTCTCGAATTTTGTAATGACAAGATGCACAAATAATTGAGAATTCTCAATAACTTGGCGTAATTATGAGGTCCTGATTTTTCTAAAAAAAATTATAATTTTTTATGTCGACTTGACTCTGTGCAAGTTCTCTGCGTGCAAGAGATCACAGCTGTGATCTCTTGAGTTGTCATATCTATCCCGATTCATCTCGCAGTGCGATTAGGGGAATTATATTAATACATAATCTCAATAGCTCGCGATGATAAAAGTTTTTCTTGGAATACTTTGTCGATCAAATTTGGCTGATTAGATATCGTGAGCCGTGTGCTTGAAAAACGCCGCCACGACGCGGAGAAACAATATGGCGACGAGGGGGGGGGGATGGAGTTATTTCCGTATAACGAGCGCGATGACTTGCATCTTTGGGCGAGAACGCATTAGCCATATTTGCATTTAATTGTCGGTTGTTTGTTTGACGTCCGCGAGAGCTTTCTCTCTCTCTCTCTCTCTCTCTCTCTCTCTCCCGAGATGTCGTCGCGTGTTTCCGTTTTGTTTCGTTCCTCGAGGCATTCGCGAGTAGACCTCGTTTTTTTTAACTCAATTTTTACCACCTCACAACCGCTGCCAGATGCCGATGACTTTGGCAAAACGACAAACGGGAAAGAGAGAAAAGAAAAAAATAGAATATATATCGCATAGTGTACGGCGCCAAAAGAGAGAGGGAGAGAGAGAGAACGTTTTGATCCGTAGATGATCGCATGCGGGCATCGCACGATCAACATCAACGTATACCCTATTCTTGTTTTACGCTTAAAAATTAAAAGTTGCAATATTAATTTGACAAATGGAATTGTCGTTAGAGCTCCATCGGATACACGAGAAATGAAATCCAGACTCCGAGGAGCCCGGACAACAATTTTATTTTCACAATGACATATATCATTCATGACGATTGATAAATAATCAAGGGTCTCCAATGAAAATTAATCATGAGAATAGTAACACATTTCCTATGCATTGTGCTGTTTGTCAAAATTATCGTGATTATCTCTCTAATGAAATTTTTAATAAAAAAATAAAAAGAATAAATTGAAGAATTTAGTTTAATAGTTTTGTTTGGAAAAATTGTTTGTAAAACATTGACGATGATCATTTTTGTATACGTTGCTAATGAATTTTAAAACCAAACGTTGAGCCATATCGATGATGAGAAGAGCATAAACCATAATGATGCCAAAAAGTTGAGGCATTGTTTTTTTTTTTTCATGAAATTTCATTCGACGAAGCTTTTGAACGAGAGTATATAAACGATACATTGAAATACGTATAAAAAAATATTAATAATCGATGATTTTCAGAGAGATTATAAAATTGGAGCTGGTCGTATAATGCAATCGTTAAATTTACGTAATTGCGATTATAGCGGATATGTTTCGGAAAAAATGGTTCCCCCGCGCCGATACGCTGTATATTTGCCAAAACGGCAGAGTTCTCTCATTTTCGTTTGTCGTGGTAAACTCATGAAATCCCATGGGTCGTTTCTTCTCGCTGGATCGTGTCTCGCGCGAGGAGTATATCTATCGAAGTACATGAGCCCTCGGTGGAGAGAGGATCGCGCGAGTGTGATACGAGTGGTGCTGAGATAACCACGCGAGAAAGAGATACATTGGGAGAGCGAGAGTCTCGAACAAACGGATAGAATCCCAACTGAATCTCTTTCCCCTCTCCAAGAGCCTGCACCGCGGTTATCCTTAATCTTTCCTCTTTCTGTTCTTGCATTCTCTCTCTCTCTCTCTCTCTCTCTTTCTATCTCCCTTCCTCCCTCTGGAAGGAGGAAAAGACGGAAGCACACGCCTTCGGGCTACCAATCCCGAGTAAAGTTTGTTACACAACTCGGTGGAAGCATGAGAACTTTGAGCGCAAATGGTACGCCTTCTCGTCGACTAAGCGATTCCATCTATACATTCTCTCTCTCTTCTAGCTTTCTCCCATGATCCTGTTCGCACAGCCCCCTCAGCATCCTTCCCTTGTTAGTCCAGACTTTATTCCCTCTCGCGTACGTTCCGGAACTTTCCAAGAAACCACGCTCGACATTCTCCCCTCATATACCCTCCCAACCCCGCTGAGAGAGAAATGCATTGGGGTAGAGTGGGCCAAATAACTTTGTGCTAGATCAGAGTGCGGATCCTTTCGAATCGAGACAATTTTCCAACTCGGCTGAATGGTCGTTTGTATTTTCAAGCTCGAAGAACACACGCTGGGGTGTCATCCCTTCTTCAATTTGGCTAGCAGTTCATCGTTTTGTGTATTCGTGGTATTGGGGTAGAAGCAGGTATTTCACGGCATCAGCCGTCAAGATTCATCCCTTGATTTATCGAGCATTTGAGGAGCAAAACCACCATCGCGACATCTCGAGTCTCAGAGGAAAAATCAACGCGCGCGAAGAAAGATGCGAAGGTACATAAGAATTATAAAATTTGTACCGGAGTGCGGTAAGAATCTTGGTAGATTGAGGGGGGAAAGAAAAAAGCTCTCGCTGTACGTATTGCGTTCGGAAAACTCCGATAATTATTTTACCGTCTTCTGAGGTTTAAGGGATTACAGCTCTCATTTATCAATGATAAAGAATATTTAAAAAAAACGAGAAAGTTTATTTCTCGACGGTGGGTAAGATAGCTTTTGGTTGATGCGCAGAATCATCCCAAAAGCACAAACGTGATATCTTTAGTTACGTTTTATACAGTTTCATCCAAAAGTCATATTCAAGTTTAAAAAATTGGAAAGTTGATGGAAAATCGTAGAAATTTTCTATACGAATCAATCCATAATACCTGTTATATTACGCTTGCAATGAGATTTGGTCTATTTCACAAAAAAGTCACATCAATTTTTTAATATACGCAACAAATAATGTGCTTTTCAAACTTTTGTTTTACCCAAATGATAAACGCAATTTTCCTTTGCTCCACATTATTACCACACAGTTTCTTGCCTTGATTGTTTTCATGTATGCTATCTCTCTGACTTTATGAGATAAAAATAGAGGCATACTCGAAAAGATGAGTTTTCACATTAATTAATATTATTAATTAATATTACAACAATAAAATTCTAGATACCAGCATCTTTTTGGGACCTTATTATCATTCAGGCTCAATGATCTCTTTATCGTTGATATAATGATTGATTTTAATTACTCTCAATGAAAACATGTAGAAATCGTTTAAGATTCTTCAAGAATGAAAAAATTGTGTATACGAAACGGATGTATAAAAAAAGCATGCTCCGTGCGTAGAGAATGGGAATTATTGATTTTTTGCCAAGAATTTATGTCGTTTTAAAATTTTAGCATAAAACAAAACAAACAATAACTTGTTTAACGAACATTTTTTTAACAATATTATGAATAAATTTTTTGTCAATAAAAATTGAATTCACTCTTTTGAAATCTTTTTAAAAAATCAGATAAAATGAAATATCAATTATACTCATTAACTTTTAGCATGAATTAATTTTAATCAAACCGTGTGAATCGATTCATCGAAATTCTTATCCTATGCCAACAAATTGATAATGATGATGATAGTTATTTTAAACCTCGCGCGTGTTTTGTTTTTATCGCGTCGTTATGATGGACGCACTGAATGACGTTTTACACGTAACGTTGCAGTACTTTTCGATGAATGAGAAAAAAAAAAAGTGTTTGAACTAAAATAAAAAATAAAAAAAAAATAGTTTATGGGGTCCAGTGAGATTTTTTTGAGAAGCAGCGAAGAAAGCTTACGGGAAATCGTCGCGCTCAAAACTCCGAGCCCCTTGACATCGACCGATTCTTCGGGTAAAAATTTCTTCCGAATTTAATCGAATTTATTTAATGAGATAAGTGGATTCCGAGAAATAAAATAAAATCAACCTAAAATATTCGCAGACAGTAGCAAGAGTCTTTTGACCGGTATCAACGACATCGTTGGGCGTGAAATAGTCCAAAGGAGATTCGACGAAAAATTTGTTCGACAATCATCGAACGGAGAATTTTCAAGATCTATCGAGCTTGGAGAAAATTCGAATAGACGGAGGAATGAGGATTCGCCAAGCAGCATCGATGCGTCTACCTCGAGTTCTCCGTCGTCGCTGAAGCAACGAATTCGAAATTTTCCATCGTCCAGTGAGACTCTCAAATTTTCCGATCGTTTAGCCGCGTTGGATCGTCGAATACGTCGCGAGAGGAACATTTATCTGCAGCTTTACGGATTGAACGATCGCATCGACGAGGAGAAGGACGAGGAAGAAGCTAATTGTTCCTCGCACGAAGTAATCGCGATCACGAATTTAAGGTATATCCCATGTGGTGGACCCGCAATGGGTCCAAAACAAAAAAAAAGAGTCATAGCTGTTTTTAACTTTTACGAATGATTGAATTATTTTGAAATTTTATACAGAGTCTAAAAAGTATTTAGTATTATTATGTACATTAGTATTGTATGGACCATTGATGGCTGTGAAAAAAAAAATAAAAATTTTTAATTCTCGTATAGAAGCGACGCTCGAGGACGGGCCAATATGTGCTCTTCGGCGCCGGAAAGTACGAGGATCAATAACGAGAATCGGCCTCATCAAGGTTTTCCAGCCGCAACGGACAGTGTTCTCAGGCCATCAGGATCAAAAAAATTTGACGAACCTCGACCACCAAAATATCTACGACCCATCGAGCCTTCCGGCAGACAAATTATTCGCAATAATGCGCCACCTCTCTGTATTACTGACGAAAAAATTGTTCAATTACTTCGCAGAGGTTCAGCCTCGGCGAGGGAAGAATATTTGAGAAAATCGAGGGTCATCAGGACCTCCGTCAAACCGACCGGAGTGATAATTAAAAATTTGAGCTCCGGTAGCGAGGACAACGATCGAACGGACGATCGGACGTTTGGAAAATTATCCGAAACGACAAGCATGAAATTTCGACGCGAGGCTCGTGAAAAACAGCTTGAGGAAAGGAAAAACCGTATACGTACGGAGATTCCTGGGGAAATTGAATATTCCGACGATCTTGGACGATCTTCGAGAAGCGAAAAATCAATTTATAATGATACAGTACGAAGGAGCGCTGGACGATCGAATGAGAATGGAGAATCTTTCAATCGTACCGATGGATTCTCAAGAGGCCTTAAAACGATCGAGAAAACATTGAAAAATGGTACGGCACGATCGAGGAGTGTCGCCATAAATGGCGAGAGCAATGGTCATTCGTTCGTCATTCCGAAACTCGAAATAAAGTCCCAGGAATATTCTCAATGTAGCTCGATAGCCGAAAATCGTGAAAGGAAAAAATCGTTGGACGTTGACGAATTGATATGCGCGCTCTCCCAAGTTTCGATTCGCCGGAAAATCGATCCTCAGATCGGAGCAAGACCGTACACACGATTGGTGAATAAAAGCGAACTATCGGAAAATGAAAATGATTTTTCCGGGACTGAGCGTGATTCGCGAATTCGTTCTGGTCGTTTGAAAAATTCAGTCGCATCGACTGGTGTAACTTCACGAAAAATCGAAGAAATTCCCAATTCCAGATCTACGAATTCTATCGTTTCGTCAACGTCATCTCCGAGCAGGATATTAAAATCTTTCGGAGCCAGGGACAATTTTCAATCGTTGGATTGCTTGCGAAAAACACGCCGAGAGCTCGAGGTGAAAGTGAGAAATATTATGACGACCGACGATGGTCGTCGAAAGGGTCAACTTTCCGAGCCTGTAACCTTCAGAAATGATGGAAAAAATCATCGAGAATTCATTGCGAGTTGTTTGAAAAACGATCGGACATCCCCGGACGAGAGATTCGAGTATCTCGAACGCGGCGGTAAGATGGCTCGCGTGCGCGGGCGAAGCGAAAGTTCATCGAGCGAGCACGATGACGTTATTCCGGCGAAGGCAAAAGTTCGTCGAAGATCAGCGATGAACAATTTAAAAAAGTCGTTTCGACTCCAAAAGAGTCATCTATCGGATGATGAGAATCGAGAAGAGAGTTCGAGAGCAGGAGACAAAAATGGTTGGAATCATCCGAGGTGCGAAGAAAATTTACCGGGAGCTACGTTTTCCATCGATAAGCTGAAGAAAACGAGCCCGTCTCCACCTCCTTCTCCTGCTGCTGCTGCTGCCGCTTTGAAATCGAACAAAAAGCTTCATCGCGAAGAAATAAAATGTGAGTCTTTGAACGCACCGGATCGAACAATCGCATCATCACCGAGCGATTCGTCACCGGAGAATTTGAAAAATCACTCGAGTCCGAAAAATCCGAAGATGAATGATGAACCGAGAAATTTATTCTGGGCCGACAATTCGTCAGATTTGAGTCGAGGAATGGCGAGCTCTCTCGATTCTCCTCAAATCCAGCAAGACTCGGATAATCATGATCTTTCGGGATCTCGCTCGTGTCTCGTCGTCTCGGCAACGAGAATTTCATTGAAAAAATCATCAGCATCAACGACGAGCGGGACAGGATCGAGTAAGAATACGCCGAGAAATCTCGTGCTCGAGGAGAAAGAAAATTCCATCATCGAGAGGCTCTCCGCTTGCATGAAAATTCAAGAACCAAAAGTGATGGAAGGGTGTACGAAAAAAATGATGGACGATGCAACGAGAAAAGTGAAAAATACTGGAAGATCCGAGAGCGAGTCGGAGACATTGCGCAAATCATTGGATGCTTCGGCTTGTCGAGGAAAAATTTCATCTTCCCTCTCGAGACTCGAAATTTCACCGCAAGAGCGAGAAAAAAATTCGTCGAATCTCGGAAAACACGACAAAAAGAGTCAAGATCGTTTTCCATTCACGATGACCGATGGAAAATCTTCCGTAAAATGTAAAGCCGAAACAATGAAACAATCCGAAACGGCGTATCGTCACGCGAATAGCGGAGAAGCTGAATTCACAACGGAAATAACGGGCCATCGTGCTTCACGAGATCAGCGAGTCGCGAGTATCCAAAAGGGACGATCCTTCGTCCCGAAGATACGAGGATTCGTTGGGAAATTTTCACGCTGGAGAAAATTGAGGAAACTCGATGATGCGAGAACGATGAGAATCATTTACGAGAACGAGGAATACCGAGGCGAGGAAAGTTCAAACGAATCCGCGGAGAGACACGATAGGCGCTGCAATCGCGATGGACTCTGGGTCATTGGACTCGAAGCTAGCGACAATGGGAATGATACGAAAAAATTCATAACGACGAATGAAAAATCCGAGCTTACGAAGTTTCGCGACGAGGAGCAAAATACGAAATTTAATAACGAGCACGGATGTTTTTGTGCGAAATTCTGTCGGTTCTTGATCGGTGGCGATAATCATGATCGATATTCGTTTCCACGGTGAAGTCAGGCTCTGAAATTCTGAGCGAAAGTCACATCTTCGGACAGCGCGTGTTCGTGTCCAAAAAATACGAGCGAGAAAGTGCGTTTGCCGGCACGAAAAAAAAAAAAACCACAATTCAATGATATCTCATTATTTATATTTATGTGTTGCAAGATTATCTTCGATTTAACTGAAAAAAGCGATTAACTAATGAATAACATTGTAATCGCGAATTACTTGAATTCGTGAATGAAATCCAGGAAAGAGAAAAAACTATTTGACCTGCTGCTGGTACTTTTTGGACAAGATAGAGAGAGAGAGAGGGCGCTTCTTTTCCATCGAATGCTCGGCGATTGGTAAAGCAGACTTGTCACTTGTTTTTTTTTTGTTTTTTCGAGATAATTCGAGAATTTATTTTTGAAAATCAAACACCCAAAATAATTTGTTATTCATTCGTTCACCGTGGTTAATTTACAACTCGGTACTTATGCTTAGCACTTTTGTTTCTACACGAAAAAAAAAATCACAATTTAATATCTTATTACATTTATGTATCGCATGATTAACCATGATTTCATTGAAAAAAGCGATAAACAAATGAATAACATTATAATAGGATTTACTTGAATGTGAAATCCGGGAAAGAGGAAAAACTATTTTACCTGCTGCTGGTATTTTTTGGACACGAGAAGGTCCAATTATATTCTCGATTGGTAAAGCAGACTTGTCACTTGTTTTTTTCTGCTATAGGATACAAAACCAGGATAATTCGGGGACTTGGTTTTTTTTTTTTTAAATCAAACACCCAAAATAATTAGTCGTTTAACTTTTTTGTTTATTCGTTCACCGGTTAATTTACAACTCGGTACTGCTGCTGCTTATGCTTAGCTCTTTTGTTTCTACACGAAAAAAAAAACCACAATTCAATATCTCATTATTTATGTATCGCAAGATTAACTATGATTTAATTGGAAAAAAAGCGATAAATAAATGGATAACATTATAATAGGATTTACTTGAATGTGAAATCCGGGAAAGAGGAAAAACTATTTTACCTGCTGCTGGTATTTTTTGGACACGAGAAGGTCCAATTATATTCTCGATTGGTAAAGCAGACTTGTCACTTGTTTTTTTCTGCTATAGGATACAAAACCAGGATAATTCGGGGACTTGGTTTTTTTTTTTTTAAATCAAACACCCAAAATAATTAGTCGTTTAACTTTTTTGTTTATTCGTTCACCGGTTAATTTACAACTCGGTACTGCTGCTGCTTATGCTTAGCTCTTTTGTTTCTACACGAAAAAAAAAACCACAATTCAATATCTCATTATTTATGTATCGCAAGATTAACTATGATTTAATTGGAAAAAAAGCGATAAATAAATGGATAACATTATAATAGGATTTACTTGAATGTGAAATCCGGGAAAGAGGAAAAACTATTTTACCTGCTGCTGGTATTTTTTGGACACGAGAAGGTCCAATTGAATGCTCGATTGGTAAAGCAGACTTGTAACTTGTTCTTTTTTTTCCGCTATAGGATACAAAACCAGGATAATTCGGGGACTTGGTTTTTTTTTTTTTTTTTAAATCAAACAACCAAAATAATTAGTCGTTTAACTTTTTTGTTTATTCGTTCACCGGTTAATTTACAACTCGGTACTGCTGCTGCTTATGCTTAGCTCTTTTGTGTTTCTTATTTCATTTTTGTTTGTTCATTTTCATTCATCATTGATGCGAACAGCTCGATACAGTTATTCGCATCGATGAGCGATCTTCTCTCACCTCTTATGACCATCCCTGTTCGTTCGCGTCGAGTTTACCTATTTATACACAAGAATTAAAAGAGTCCGCATTTATTCTCTTCTTATTTTCTTGTCTCAAGCATTCGCGCTTTATTTATTTACTTTTTTATTTTTATTTTATTTTTTTTTTTTTTCCCGCGGATCGGCCTTCTGTCTTTCGCGCGCTATTACATTTTATATCGTTTCGCCTCCAATAAAACATTTCATTAATATTTTTCGCTACGCTGTTGTTTTCTTTATGTTCAAACTTATAATTACAATTATTTTCGTTTTTCTTTTTCTTTTTTTTTTTTTTTTATAGAAAAAATAAGTCTTTAAATAATCACATAAGAGTCACGTGGATGAGCGTTTATCCGAGACAAGATCGAGCGAACATCGACGAGATTCTCTCTCTCTCTCTCTCTCTCTCTCCGTGGTTCGATATTTATTTTTTTTTTTTTTTTCGTTTTATCGCTTCAATCCAATCTCCGCTTCTTCAGCTCGAAAATTTTTGCGGATATTTGCCGCTCGAACGTCCTCCCCCGTACACCGTTTGCGCGATAAAAAAAAATGTATAAAAAATAAAAAAAAAAAAAAAACAAAAGAAAGAAAAGTTAGCTGCACGCGCTTGGGGCTGCCTGACCGTCGTCACGAGTTCGGAATATCTATTTATTATAATTATAATTATTATTATTATTTTCGTTTTTTTTTTCGCCAAATTTTTTATCCGAACAAAGACGAGAGTCGATACAACGGGAGGACGAGTTCGACGCGATCGCGAAATCGACGGGGGGTGAGAATGATCGACTTGGTGCAGAGAAGAAGAAAAAAAAAAAAACCTCTTTTTTGTTTGTTTAAATCTCGCTCAAACTCACCAACGAGGGGGTACCGGCCCGAGAAAAGCTCTTCCGGTTTCGCCGAAAGTCACGGGGATGGATAAAAAATAGAAAAGAAGTAGAAAAAAAAATCGAAACGAGAAAAAAAACTTTTTGAACCCGAAGAGCTTTCGCGAAGCGTTGCACTCGGCCTCCGTGTCTTTGCCTCATAAATAAAAATTCCATATTTCTATACACAATACATAATATACCTATTTCGACGATTTTGTATTTCATATTTTTCGTTCTTTTCTTCCTTTTCTCTCTCTCTCTCTCTCTCTCTCTCTCTCTCTCTCTCTCTCTCTCTCTCTCTCTGCACACATTTATGACCACACGCCTTAATGCCTTCGTTTCCCTATATCACAATGAATTACCGTCAACACCCGAACAATTGGCAACTCTTATTATTTTTTTTTTCTTTTCTTTCTTTTCTTCTTCTTTTTTTTTTTTGTTTCGCCTCGTCGCTCTATATCGCTGACAGCTAGAAAAAATATATATATAGAATTTGCTCGGTTATCCGCGAGACAACTAAATCGAACAAGAGAGAGAAAATATTTGTGGAAATAACGAAATTATAAAAGAAAACCAAAAAAAAAACAAAGAGAAAAGCAGGCAGCCAAAGAGGAAGAGAGAGAGAGAGAGAGAGAGAGAGAGAGAGAGAGAGAGAGAGAGAGAGAGAGAGAGAGAGAGAGCTTGTATAGCCCCTGCGAAAATTCGAATGCAAAAGTGTACGATACGAGGAAAAAAAAAAAAGTAATGATAAATTTGACAAAATCACGAAGGGAAGAAAAAAAAAAGGCTGCGGCTGCTCGTACGGATACAAGTCTCGGTAAAGCGCGAATTATTCGAGTTGTCTCTCTTCCACGGACCATATTGGTCAGTTCGTGCGGTAAAGCGCGAATAATTCGACGAAAAATTCCCCATCAATGTATATGTACCTATTAACATTTCCGAACTGATGAATTTTCAACGAAAGAGAAATAGGACAACTCGTCGTCAAATAATTCGCGTTTTACTGCACGCGATTTAGTCATTTAACTATACTTATACGTACGAATAATCGTGCATTATTCGTACGGTTACCGTACGAGCGGACACTTTGGGAAAAAAAAAATAATAATACAATCTCGCGTCTTCAAGTTCGCGCGCTCAATTCGCCGCGAGCAACGAGGACGGACAAGGGGGGCGAGAGAGGGAGCCACCGAATCCTTCCAAAGGCCGAACAAGACGCACTTTTCATTTTTTTTTCTTCTTCTTCTCGCTTTCCTTCGCGATTGCGCTCGATTCCTTTTTTTTTTCTCCTTTTTCGTTCCGTGCGCGTTCTTTACGAATTTCCGCGTCGTTCGTTGTCGCTCCTCGTGGGCTTGGATTCGGATTTTCGCGGATCAGCTTCGTTATTCTCATCGACGATCTTTGGCGCGTCGTTCTTACGAATCGTCAGGCCGTTCTTCATAATTTTCTTCCTTCTTCTCCTCCCGATAATTATTTTCGCTGCAACGGATTCGCGATTATCCTCGCGATCATCGTCGTTGCCCCGAGCATCGTCGTCGTCGTCGTCGTCGTCGTCATCTTCATCTTCAACATCCTCGGACTCGTCGCATTCGCCGTGACCGTCGCGACGCTGCGGCCGAGTCGTTGCCCGGCGTCACAATGGCGGCGGAATGGAAAATTCTTTTCTCACGTAAAAGAGAATGTAAGGCTTGCACTTTGCGACGGAATCGGCGCTTGCCGGCCGTACCGAGCTGTCGTTGAAGTGAAACCATTGACCGTCGTGGACGGCAAAGGCAGTGTAGTGTCCGGTACCGGCGCTGATCGATTGAAAATTTCCATTATTTATTTTCTTAATCGCAAACGTTCAATAATTTATACAGCGCTACCGTGTTTTTCTCGCTTTTAGGGCATGTAAACGAGAAGTTTCGAGTCCTTAAACTCAAAAGTGTACTCAAAAGTATCCCATATGGAAAAGAAGTATATTACAAGATATATACGAGATATTTAAGAGATATCGAACTTATTGCCGCAAAGTATATTTTTACAATTCCGTAATATGTCTATAATATATCTGTTATAGTAGTAGTAGTAGTAAGTTTTACTTGCATAGCCTTTTCGGCTTTTTACAACACTTTCATTCGCTATATCACTCTCTTACACCGGGCCCACTATTTTAGTTTTTCCGTTCATTTACGGAATTATTTTTCTCTCTCGATTTTTGCAACCTCATTGCTATTGAGCCCAGTGTATTTGTGAGAACCTACAATTCAAGGTGGGTTTCGAACCCACCGAGCTCGCAGAAAAAGCATCTGGAAAAATCCATTGGTGCCGACCGCGGGATCGAACCCTGGCCCGCCTGCGTGGCAGTCCAGAGTCGGACCAACCGGGCCACTGCTCGCTCTCTGATATATCTGTTATATATTCTCCTGGATATATCGGGCAGATATATAAGAGATATAGAACTTATTGCCGCTATATATAGAGACATATTTTTTATATATATCTTAAGTATACTTTTTTTTTTTCATGGGGGATACTTGAGGAGGCTATCTCGTGGCATCGCGAGATCAAACGAGCGTCTCATCGCGATTGAAAATGAGTTCGATATCAGCGCTCTCTGACATTCCAAAAATAATTTTAATAATTACGATATGTTGTATAAAAATAAATTGTACGCCGGGTTCACTTTTTGGTCGCTGATTTGATTCAGCATCGCCGGGGTATAAACGGCTGAAGTAAAATTTTTGAAAAAGACGAATGGGTGAGCTCTGCACTGCATTTTTCACCGTATACGAGTCGTTTCGTAGCGCGTCGTTCATACGGACGATCGTAATTTTCAAATTTAATCGACACGACATTTTTAGAAGCCCGTGACACAATCCCAGGCAGCACAAAAGTCCGCAAGACGACTCGGTGACTTTTGTGCTGCCTGGGATGCGAGGAAACCCTAGTAGATTGCCAAACTCAACAAGCAACTGAAAAAATAACCGTCAAAAGGACGGTTCTTTTTGGACAAAAAAGAACTGTGGAAAAACCTTCAAAAGAACCGTCTATTTTTATGAATCTGTAGACGGTCCTTCGTACGGTCGTTCCTACTGGTTTTTGGTTCTTAGTACGGTTTTTACCAGTTCGGTCCTTTTTATGGTTTTATTAAGGTTTCATTTTATGTAAACAAATTTATTACAACATTTCGTATGCTCCTTCTCTCCCTGGCAGTTGATTCCCTTTATTATTAAAATTCCATTTATTATAAAAATTTCATTCCGCTGTGATTTGGACTGCCTCGATCCTGGCTCGCGTTGACACTACAAAATACAGTGTTTTTGTTTCGTTTATCCAGTACGGTTCGTTTTATGGTGATTTTGTCGGTTGAAAACCCGAAAAAATAGTATGGTTATCAGTACGGTTCTTTTGGTGGTTGCTCGTAGTTTTTTAGGTGCTCGCGAAATATTACGAACGGTTCTTTTTTAGGTTATTGGTCGATGATTTTTTGTCCAAAAAGAACCATCGATGACCGGTCCTTTTTACGGTTTTTAGTGAGTCATACAATCTACCAGGGAATAATAAATGGGATTGAAAATCAGCAAATCGAATCGCATCTCGGAGTCCTCGGACAAGCTACGCCAATCGAATCGCCGTTTCTTATTTCATATTTCCTGATTCCTCGCATCGTGTCCCTTATTATATTAACGAGAATCGAAATGGTCATACCAAGTTGCGGTACATGTATGTGCAAATAAAACGCATAATAATAATGAAAGATTCAGTTTTTTGGTCACTATGAATGAATATTTGGAATTTATGAATGGAATAATTATGCGTTTACTATCATCGAAACGTATGAAAATGAAAGTGCCACTCGCGCATACATTGTGCCGTGTATGTCAAGGAACGGCGTTGTTTTCCCAACATTTATTTGTCAAACTTTTTTTGCCGGATAATCTAATCATCCAACGCGTAAACGAAATATGTTTGAAAAGTTGAGCAAGTAGCTCTCTCTCTCTCCCGTACGACTGTTTATGCTAAATTCTCGGTTTTTCGTATCGAATTTCACGCCAAAAAGTTCTCGTTAAGGGATTCCCCCGGATTTCACAAATACCAAAGTAGAAAATTTCGAGATTATTTGAAATTAGTCGCTCGGTCCGATACCTCGAGCAACGAGACGATCTCCTTAAGACTTAAAGCTACTACTCTACTCCTCGTTTGCAAGCCCCCCAAAAGCGATGCAAAAAAAAAAATCGTGGCAGTTGTACAAATATAATTTTTGAGCCACGCTCTTTTTTTTTTTTACGAATAAAAAACCTACCCGGATCCGTGATGAACTATGACGGCAGCGAGATCGTACAGATGACCGTTTTGAGCGCCGAGCTTAACGCCGGATGTACCGCGAACGGTGAACGGCGACATATCGAGCGATTCCATTGGAAAATCGACCTGGGTATCGACCTTCGATCGATAAGAATTACACCATCGAAATCTTTTTATGTGAAGGCACAACACCTGCGATAGAAATTAAAAAAAAAACAAAAAAATGAGCGATCATCATTCTTTTCTCTCTCTCTCTCGTTTTAAAAAAAAACAAAAATTTTCATAATTTCCTCCCCGATCCATCGGTCAACTAACGTTAGGCAGCCTGTGTATCCAGAACCTCTTTGTGGAACGTTGTTTTCCCATGCAATTGTCGCAAAAGTAGAGCTCGCTGTCGGCCAATTCCTCGACCTTGAAGAATCTCGACAGGCTGTAGGTGAGACTGCAAACTTCCTCCTGCTCCTTGGCTCGTCTCTGCAGTCTGCAGTCCGGAATGTCCAATGAGAGATCCTGAAATGGCTCGTGGGTCTTCGAGTCGGTACGGCAGTTCATGCAGTGCACCTGAATCACGAGAGAAACGAATAACGTGGGTGTTTTTTTTTCATTTTTTTTTTTTTTTTCATTTTCAAGATGACAGCTAATTTTACAAGGAATAAAACTCACGACGCTCAGTAGCGTACCACCGAAGACCGCGGTGACTATGCTCTGCTTGCCGCGCAGACCGAGTGGCTCGTGGCCGAGCCTCGGCAATAATTGAAGCAATTCGGTGTGCAGCCTGTCGAGCATGTACGTGAGAAATTCGTGAGCGTCCTGCTGCTGGTAGCCCCTAAAACGCGGCACCACCTTCCATATCACGAGGAACAGACACTCGGGCGATATGGCCTGGCCGTTCGAACCACCGAGGCTCAGTCCCAGAAGTACCTTAGTCGCGAGGGGGCAAGGAGAGCAACAAAATCGTTAAATTTGAAAAAAACAAATTTCAGAAAAATATAAATTTATCCGTTACGAAAGGCTGGAAGAAAAAAAAAATTGACTCGATTCGCTGCGTCCGCGGTGAATTGTGGCAAATTGATGAAATAAAAATTGTGCCGAATGCGCGACTGAGAGAAAACTTGATACAAGGCTCGTGACGCAACCTTGCCACGTGTCGGGACCCGAAAAAAACGCGTATCCCGAATTAATGAAAAATATAATAGCAGACAATAACGTTTCGTCGACTCGAGAGCAGTAAACGGACGCATCTTTGTGATTTTTTTTATCTCGAAAAGTAGGAAGTTAATCTCGTTGAAATTTTTTCAGATAAACGGAGCACAGATTTGCGAACGCGCTGTTAAAATTTCGAGTCGCTGGTGACTTTTTTTGCTTTCAGGTTCGGGCAGAATCTTCTTGACCGTTTGGGATACCCGGTTCGCGATTCTTGCCACCGGAGCTTGGTCGCGCATCCGCTAGGTGGCAGCATTTGCTTTTTTTTTCGAATCGAATCGAATCCAAGCGAGACATCTCGCGGTCTTTCGATCAACGACACATTTTTTTAGGCGGATTTCGAACTACCGAGGTTCGTTTTTTTTTTTTTTTTCCCCTCTTTCTTTGAATAATAAATTTTCATCGATTCACTCGGAATTCTTACCTTGCGAAGCTCTTCGGCCAGCAGGGCATCGCTCAGTTCCTTGGCTCGTCCGGGCGCGACGATTCGGCCTCTGTGAGTCGGTGGCTCGTCGAATGCTATGCCCTCGAGGCTCGGCATTTGCGTGAGATATTCGCAAAAATGGCTAATATTGTTGAACGATTGCAATACGACGTTCATGAAGCATGTATTGCCGAGATTTCTCAGACCGACGACCTTTTTCTCTTTGGTTAATTTGGCGCTTCGTCGATTCTTGGCGATTGTACGATTGTTTTCACCGCTCGTACCGTCCAACGAATGAAGCCTCTTTCTCGTTCTCGGTCGTAGATTACGCACGGCAACCTCGGCTTTCCACAGTGAATCCGCGTCGTCGTCGACGTTAACGCTATCGTCGAGACCCGGCGAGCTCGACGAGCCCCAGCTGCTCATCTCCTCGTTTTCCTTGTGCTCGCTCTTGCGAAACGCGCTCTGGCGTATCTTCTCGATGTCACCGCTCGACGTGTCGTTCACCACGTACTCGTCGCAGCTGTAACTGCGGAGACCGGCCAAGAGATTCGGGCAAATGTGAAAAGAAACGAAAGGAAAAAAAAAAAAAAGAAACGAAAAATCCGTTATCGGAGTTGAAAAAGGAGAATTTTGTTTCTTTTTTTTTTTCCTTTTCGTTCAACTCACCAATACACGGCGAGATTTTCGCAGTCTATGCACACGCAGTGCTGAGAATTCTTCTCGTGATGCTGAAGTGCATGACCGGCTACGTAACGACCGCAATGAACGCTCCCGCAGTGAAGGCAGAGCCACGTACTCTTCTCGGTCCCGCATACTGTGTTGGAATGCCAATTAATATCTTCCTCCAAATATCATATACCTATATACATGGATATATCATTCGTTTTTTTTTTATCTATGCCGTTTAACGAAAAAAAAACAAAAAAAAAAGACAATTCAATTGACTCATTCGTATACGAATACCAATATATCCGGACTCGGAATAAATTATTTCCAGATGGTATTTCAGCAAGACCGCCGTGGATCTTATGGTATATTTAATATGTGTACATAAAGAATATCGGAAAATCCTAATCAACGAAGAACAAGCTAATGGAGCGAAAATTTTTGGAACAACAACGCTATCGTCTTGCATGATAATTACAGCCTCTGGTGAGTCTGGCGTTAATTGGAAATTCTTAGAAACGAAAAATTTCATCGTTATCACGAAAATATTTCGTATTACTTGTACGCTCGTGGATTGCCAAACTCTCGGATGGGAATACCACGAGATATTTGTACAACGGTTCATAGCTGAGTAACATGTCGGATCGCATTCTTATCGCGATAATACACGAAATCATTCATACTTCATTTTTATTCCTTCGTTCATACAAATTGATATTAATTCTTCTGGCAGTAGGAAACATTTATTTAATTATTTACAACGAATTCATGAATAACGAAAGCGTGACGCATATATATATATATATATATAGGACATTTCACGCCAGCACGACTTTATTTTTTTTTCCCCAAGAATCCTTATCGATTGGTACCTTACTACTCGTGGGTCAAATACCGCGATGAGTATATCGAGTAGTTGCAGTGAAAAGGGCGTGAATCGACACGAGTCATATAATATTAGGACGATTATATATGTCCTTTTGTTTTCGGTATATTTTGCTATATTTACGCGTGTATGTATGAGATACGCGCATTTAGCTGGAATAGATCAAACGTTTCTCTTGGGGATTAGCAGAAAAAGAGAATCTTTCATCGAATTAGCACCAAAGAGTATACTCGTTTCCCGGAACTATTCTACACCGTGCGTCGTTATTGATTTTACTACGAGGATACCGGAGCACGATTTCTTTTAGAGGAATAATTAAAATGTATATATATATATATATATATATATATATTATCGTCATTGCAAAGATGTAAAAAATGTGAGATGAGTATACTGCCAAAAATATATTAATCGAGCCCTGCCAAAATGCTTGATTTGCATTTTTTTTTTTTTCATAATTTTAATAACTCGATGTCGAATGGATCAGTGAAATTAAAAGGTGTCGAATCGTTCACGCGACGGAAGAGGCGCGAGATGCGGGAGAGGGGCTGCTGCGAAAAATCAGCACAAAAGTACAAAACGACGAGGCGAAAATCCCAGACGAAGACGGACTCTCGTCGCGCATACTCCGCGAGAGCAGCCTTTTCGCGTATATAAATAATTCGCGCGCGCGGTATCCGCTCGCTTTTAAATCGATGCGAGCGTCTCGACGCTCGTTTTACTGCGTGGCCAGAGCTCGTCGCGTCGTTCGCGTTCTTCCTCGATCGACCGGATAATAATGGCTTTTCGAGGAAAATAAAAAAAAAAAAACATTCACAATCGAATGAAATGTTTAAATGTATTTCAGCATCCTCACTTTATATTCCCCATGGATTTCTCGGTCTCGATACTTTTGTAATAAAATTAATAACCGCGTCGGTACAGTCCCCGAGCGGACAGCCGAGATATATTTATAAAAAAAATGTATATTTTATTATTATTTTATGTATATATATATATATATATATATCATATTTATGTATACATGGAAGGAACAATAAGAAAATGGGGTGGAAAAGTTTTGCGAATCGATGGTTAACGAGCGTTATCTCGGGGGGGGCCACGCCTGCGACAATCGCAACACCGTCTCCCAACTTTTCGAGTGACGCATAGGTAACGTTTATCGATCATGCTGTTACCACGCGCTCCCCAACTTGCCGGACTTTTCCTGCTTACGAATATATTCACTTTCATCTTTTCATATTTTTTCCTTTTCTGTTTTTTTTCATTCCCAATTTTCAATGAATATAATGGTTGAATTGGCACATCGAAAAATAATCACGATTCGTCCTCTCTCGTTTAAAAAATTTTTTTTTTTGTTTTTATTTATTTATCGTTTACATCGCATCAGTCTTCGTCAAAAGTTAGATCGAATCGATTTACGCTGCGTTTACAATATATGAGCACTGTGGATCTTTACCAAATGGGCTTTTGATGAGAGAAAAAATAAACCTTTTAATTTTCATATCATTGTTTTTTTTTTTTTAACGTTGCAATCTTTTCTTTGACACAACGACAGAGGAGCATTTCCGAGTATGCGTTATCAATTACATTTTTTTTTCAGCGGGAACCGATTTTCATTTTTTTGTAAATACAACAAATTGATGCAAGAAAAATAAGAGAAAAAAAAAAAACCAATGTCATATCGCGAGACGGTCGATCAATGGCTATTTCCCATATATATATATATATATATATATATATATATATATATGTATGCATCACTATGGCTCGTACTTGGTTCGTACAAGTAAAGGATAAAAAGTGGAGGGCAAGTACCCGTTCTGGACCTTATGTAGGTATATCAAAGGTGCAAGCGATGTTCACTTCTCTCGCTCCACGCGCGCGCGTGTGTGTGTGTGTGTGTATATATAAGTCTCGAGGTCGTAGAAAAATAAAGAGCATCATTTTTTTTTATCGTCGCGAATAATGCACGAAAAAAAGAGAAATTAAAACTAATGCAAATAAATAAATCGCATCGTAGAGATTCATTTTTTTCATTCATTTATTGAATATTTTAATGGATCAAACTTGTCGAATAAATTTTTTTTGTCAGTCAAAATAAAAAAAATGTATGAAGAATTAATAACGAGAGAGAGAGAGAGAGAGACGATTAGTCTGCCATCGATAGTTCTAATGATGGTTCTCACTCGACTCCCAGCTGATTAATGCCCGTCTGGTATTGATTTTCCAATGACGACCGCGCGCACATACACACACACACACACACACACACACAGAACGCGCGAATATATTATGTGTCACGAAGAAAAACTGAGAGAGGCAACAAAAATCTGATTCAACACACACACACACACACATACACACAAATTTCTTAACGGGTAAAACCGACAGAACCGGTGTCATACAAGCCCCGCTGCTGCACACAAAACACTCGAAGAGGTATATGTTGTACGTTATCGCACGTATACAGCATCGAGACGTCGTTGCACTCGCTCTTCTTGATAATCCAGTCCGGGCGAAAAAAAAATTATCGTTACGTTTGGAAAAAATATATATATATACTTTTTACAAGTTTTTACAAGACGATAATGACAACTATTTCCTTTTGCAGTGATTAATGATAAAAAAAGAAACCAATTTTGTACTCATTTCTAGTTGCCAGTAGCAAAAAAGTTATGAATTTCGTCAATAACGAGATCGTTCAGAGGTAAAATTAAATACGAAATTTTTCCGAAGGCAAATTAGCAAATATATTTGGATAAAAGCGTGCTGTGAAAAATAATAAGTGCCACCGACGCAATGGATCATTGTTTGTGCAATTGGCACGAGAACAAAACAAAAAAATTCATCCCTCGGAAGTTTATTGAGAATAATTTATTTCCAAATTTAACAAACAGTCCGTTTGTAAAGCACATTAATATATATATATATATATATATATATATATATATATATATATATATATATATATATATATATATATAAATGTTAAAAATATATATATATATATTTTTTTTTAACTCGAACGCGCTTATACTCTTCAGCGCTCGTTTCATAATTGCAGCATTATAAAATTACTTTTTATATTTCCGAAACACACGCACACTCTTGCAGTGGCAGAATCCACCATGAATTGCCAGGTGGATGGTGTTAACGATTTTTTAATATTTATCACACATATGATGTTTATTGGAGGCAGAAAACGTCGGGATACGTATATAGAGATGACAAAATGTGATAAAAAGAGAAAAGAGAGAGAGAGAGAGGGTTGGGGGGAGGAAAGAAGCGTCGAGAGAGATAGAACGATAGGCCGATTTCCGGGAAAGAGGGATTCGCGATCCGTAACGCTTATGCCCGTGACGCGTGGTGCACGGTAGTAGTAATCTCGTCGCTGTGTGAGAGGGGCGAGTTGGATACATGTTGGCAGTTGACTTCAAGGCCGTGAGAGGAACGGCCTGCGTTAGCCTCAAGTAAGCTATTTCTCTCTCTCTCTCTCTCTCTCTCTTACTCATATCTTCGAAACCCCTTGAATCGTTTAAAAGTATATTCGTTGAAAACGAACAAACAAAAAAATAATTAGGAAATAATCGTGGATAATAGAATAAAGTAGGGAAAAAATCACAAGAAAATACAAATTATTGGAAATCTTGTAAATTCAAATTGATAGAATTAAAAAAAAAAAAAAGTTGAGTCACTGGTCCATTTTTCTGAGTGAGAGAGAGAGAGAGAGAGAGAGAGAATAGCGGAGGGTTGAAGGCAGGGAGATGCGGTTTTTATTTATTTATTTATTTTCATTCGGTCATCCGAGACTCCCCGATTACTTTCATATTACCTGCACAAACGAAAGGCAGATCCTTTGTACAAGTTGTCTCGAGGTCGTCGCTGCCGATACGTACGCTCTGTGCTAGATGCGGACACTCCATTTCACCGAATTCACGATTTATAGAGGCGTAAAGGTGACTTACTACCTCGGGACCTCGTGGGTCCCTCAATTTTATTACAATTTTTTCCGTCGTCTTCGTAAATCCGTACACCTTGCCTCTTTTAATTCTTAATCTCAACGACGATCGGTCCCTTGATTTTTTTTTTTTTTTTTTTTACAATTTTTTCCTCAGCTCCGTACTTTTTTCTCTTTTTCTTTCAAAATCTATCGCTCAGCGGTTCGTGTTTTGATTATTTAACGTGCACTCAAACACGGTAAAAGTCTCGTTTCTCTCTCCGCATTTATTCGTGTATCGTAAGAAATTTTTGTACGGATTTATTTTTTCTCAAACGCTCAACGATTCGGATTTTTTTTTTTTTTTTTTCGTGCACCAGGAGAAAAGAGAATTTGTGTGGGATTTCTCGTCTCTTTTCCCCGATGCTTTTGCGATTCGTTTCTCCCTCCAGCCCGGGGGTACTCTGGGTGCCCCGTGAATGTTCAGCTCTCACATAGCGCGAGAGAGAGAGGTCCCCCCTCCCTCGTCTTCGACGAAGGAGGTAAGTAACAAACAAACAAAAAAAAAAGTATACGAGGCTACGCGAACCCGTGTATGCTCAGTGCGCAGCAGCAGCGACGGACCGACTGAAAGGCCAGCCGAGCAAGCCCTGCTGCTGCTGCTGCTGCTTCGAACGATCGCTCGTGCTATAGCCTCTCTTATACACACGCACACGCAAATATATATCAGTATATATATTTCGTTGTGTCACTGCCGCACCATCAATACCATATATCCACTGTCGAACCAAGTTCCCTATTATTATTATTATTCTTCTCCTTGTAATATTACTAATATTGTAGAATATTTATTTCTTTTCAGAATTATATCAGCCGACTGCGTGAGCGTGTGTCACGATGTCAATCCTCCATTTTTCCATACATAGTTGTGCAATGATCAACGTTGCGATTTTCTCTCTCTCTATTTCATGTAGATCGCGCGTCTTCTCGAACGAGACACACCACACAACACACAGTAATAATATAATATAAAGTAGGAGAAAAAAAACACACGCGCCAAAGATCTGAACGACGATAGCCACGATTTTAATAAATTTGTTATTATTATTTCGTTCGATTTATTTCAAAAACGTCAAATCGACGAGGTATGAAAAAAGAAAGGGTAATTTTTTTTTTCCCAGCTTATTATCGACGAATTTTCGCGTGTCTCGGCGTCGCGCCGAGTATAAAAACGCGGCGTGCTCTCCTCGCGGTAACTTTACACGCTCGCACACCATAAAGCCCGTTAGGTTGGGTCGGGTTGTTCCACCCGCCCGCTCGCGCACGACGAACCGGACGAACGTACGCGACCTACACACGCACACCACAAAACGGGGAGGCTGTTTCTCTCTGCCCGAACCTCCACCGAGAGGCTCTCGGGTTAGGTTGTCTTCCCCCACACGCCCCAGCTTCGCGAGATTGCCGCTGTTCGTGGCGCCACAGTCGAATTTGGGCTTTATCGCGTTAAGGAGGTACGACTAGTATGAAGAATCCAACTGACGGACTTGAAATTTTTATATGTTTTTGCCGAATACTTTATGCGCCTATTGCCAAAATTTGAGCTATATTGACCGTTTAGTTTATTCGTAATAAAATTGCAAAGTCGAGCAGTTTGAGTTACTAAAGCACGTCGTCTTATGGAGACGGTTAACCGGAAGTGCTGTGATCACGGTTTTGCTGCTCACGTATCCAACTACACCCGTTGAAGAACTGAAACTTGATAGATTAGATATAATAGATATTGTAAAAAATTGAAAAATTACTCTTCACCGTGTAGTTCTGGCACTACATCATAAAAAAGTTTCAACTTCCGGTTGTAAATGGTCAGAACGATCAAATAGCACCCACAGACTTAGCAACGTCGCGAGTAACAGCTGATGGGTTTCGGCAAACATAACCTAGCTTTGTTTTGATGTTAGCAACGAGGATAGAGTCATCTTCGTTGGTCACGTATACCAACTTATAGCATCGCCAATGCGACGTTGCCAAGTGTTTACTTCAAATTCCATCATGTTATTTATGGAGTTTTATTATTTATCACGTATCAATTATATGTATAATTATCATTCTGCCGATCGTATTAATTCCACTGAGGTAATTCAAGTCTATTTTAATAGGTTTTCGGCTGATTTTTTAAAATGTTTTTTAGTCCGTTTTTGTGGTAGACATGTCATTATTATTATGATGGAGACTACTATCGAGTCGTTGACAATCTAATTTTTCAGTTTTTATTAGTTCATGCGCAATAAATTAATCATTTACCACAAAATTTTGCACATTATAATCGATAATATGAATAATCAATGCAAATAAACATAAATCAGAACAGCTGTGGGTAAAATGAATTTAGACTTTTTTTTGACTCCAAAGAACTAGTCGTACCTCCTTAAAATTATGGACGACCCATCTGTACTCTCTTTCTTATTAGGCAATACCCGAGCTGTCGAATATGAAAAATGCCCGTTGCGCCCCGGGCATATTTTTTTTCGACGATATAATCATTGCTACGGACATTTTTTTTTTTTTGAACCTACAACAGTCTTGGAAAATTTAAATACACGGATGGTAATCATTTTTAATAGAAAATTTCAAACGCCCCGTATATTATACTTGCGTCGATGCGGAGCAAATTAGCGAGAAAAAGAGAGCGGGGGGGAGAATTTTTGAGGAGACAAGTAAAAGGAATGATAAAATTTGGGAACAATGAAGAATCGAAGCGTCCATCAGTTTTTGTCTTTATTGATTAAAAAAAAAAAAAAAAAACATGACAGATTTTTGTTAATCGATGCTGGTAACGCGTTTAGTTTCTTCTGTATTGCTGAGTCGACGGTTGGACGAGCTGGAGAACGGGGATGTTGCTGAAGTCAAGCATCTTTAGCATCTCCTTGGTCTCCGGATCGACCTCGATGACATCGTGCTCGAGAGCGGAAACCTCCGGCACATAATTATCCCTGCGTTCTCTCTCTTCCTCCTGCAGCTTGATCGAGATACCGCGCACTTGGCTGTGACGAAGTCTCTTCATCAGATGCGTCACAAACCTGCCGAACGGAATGAAAATTCCCAAATTTTTATCGTTCGCCGAAGCTATATACGTTTTCTTACGTGAATAAATTTTAACTTTATTCCTTGTATGCGAAAATTCGTTCGAGAGATCGATGCGAACGATCCGAATCGTCGATTCGATATTCGCAAAATTAAGGTTCAATTTTTAACTTTACGACTTTAGTTCAGAGTACATTTTATCATTGATTTAGCATTAAAAATCGACACTTTTGTCATTAATGGGGACAATGGATTTAGGACGTGGCCGAGTTATCGATCGGTGACCTAAAACCTAAATAGTTTTCTCCGATTTCCTTGGAAATTCTGCCCTATTGAATTTTTTTTCACATATTCATCGAATAAATGTAAATGAAACCGAGTAAATGTAAAATGAAAGTATAATTATTATTATTCGTCTTTATTAATTTTCCCTAACCAAGCGTTCCACCTGTATAAAATGTATTAATGTAAAAGGGTTTTTCCTGTTGAATAAATAAATAAATAATAACTATTTTTTCGGATTGGTTCCCGACCGTTCATCGACCGGGACTCCGTCGAGTCGGTATCCAGGCCGGCGGGTCGTCAGTAATTCGGACATCAAACGCGCATTTTTTATTTGCTCGTTTATCCTGATTTTTCAACGTTTTTACAAAAAATTTAATAGTACGTCCGGCACAAACGAAATTGTCGATAATAGACCAAAGTTTTTGGATATCGTACTCGGATATGATTGAAAAATGTAAAAAGGACGTTCGGATCCTTCGTTAAATGTTCGCGCCAACCGGGACATTCATCTTAGATTTTACAGAAAATTTTAATAAACTTCATCGATAATTTATATCGCCAAGTACCATGGCGAATGATATATTCGGCGATTTGTCATCGACGACACGAATTTGAATAATCGCGTCCTTCGTTGAGCGCCGAAATTTTCAAAACAATTATCGTTAGGAAAGAACCGAAAAAAACTCACCCGGCAATTTTGTTCTTGAGGGGCTTGCTGGGAATAATAGCGATTTCCTCGCATATCCTCTTGTTGGTGTGGAAGTCGAGGGTCAATCGTGTGTAATATTTCTCGATGATGACTCGAGCGGCCTTTTTGACCGTCTTAGTCCTGACACGACCCTGAAAAAGAAAAGAGAGAAAAAAAAAAAAAAAAGGCATTACAATTTTAGAGAATCCAGCTCGTCGTAATCGACAAAAACTATTTCCATGAAAGGTCTCCGTCATGTTCGTCATGGGTTTAACCAAAAAAAAAACGGCCGTCAACAAGATCCCCCCCGACTAGCCGATTTTGAGCCTCCGATTAGATGAGAATTTAACGAGTTTTCGCGTGCAATATGAACGAGACGGTGAGCCGGGAATATCTCGAAAGGATCGAGTGACGTTCGTTTGACTTTTTGAAAAGGGATTGACGATATTTCGATGGATTTATAATGTAAAATGTCAAAATAATGTACGCACCATGTTTGCAAATGCACCGGAAAAGGCACGTACCGAAGTGAAGGAGGAATAGCAACGCTTCCGTGATGCCGGACGACGTATCCGTCAACTAGATTCTTCGACGACGTAATAATGTTTTATCGGCTGAAGATAAACGCGTCACTCTTCCCTATCTGCGCGTGCTGCGGAGGGGCGCGCGCCGCCGCCGCGAAAACTGTTTCTCAAATTGTATAGTTCCCTTGGACCGCTAGATGTCGCGATGCGCCTCGCGACAAATAATGTTTGCTCGCGTCCATGCTGTAAAAGGATAATTTGGTAAATATAGTTGTCTCGGTTGGACGAATGGGCATCGAAGGGCATGCGCGTCGTGCTTGAATCTGAAGCGCATGAGTCGAAAAAATGGAAAAAAAAAAAACAGCCGAGTATGTTGTCCCCCGATCAAGTCGGATTCACGCGTCATGCAGGATGAAAGATCTTGACATTGTTCGAGCCGAAAATGATGGGAAAATTGTGGAAAAGAGTTTTGTGTGAGGTCGCGAATGAAAAAAAAAATGTTTCGTCGATGATGGTACGACAAGGTGCCGCGTCATTTCTTGAGCATAGTCGCGAGACGGTTGAGCATGCCGGCGGATGAGGAAAAGAAGCCTCAACGGTACCGGGCCATGCTCGAACGGCTGCAGAAGAGGCCAGACAGAGAAAACGATAGAAAAGGAATTTCCGAGATTTAATTAACAGCTGTGACGCGCGTCGGTCGAACAACGAGAGGAGGCGAGAGAGAGAGAGAGAGAGAGAGAGAGAGAGAGAGAACGCGGGAGTCGCACAGTGGGGATAAGGGGCGCAAGAGCGTGGGGGTGATGGCGCGCCGAGTTTGTTTATCGCCTTGGTGAACGTAGGGGAGCGCGAGTCAGTTGGTCAGTGCAGTGCTAACACTTGGTCCGTGTTGGTCGCTCAAGTCGTTTATATAGGCTCGTTTGACAATTCGGTTCTTTCGCCCTCTCTCTCTCTCTCTTTCTCTCTTTCTATATCTCTATCTGTTTCTCTCTCCGACTCTTTCACAGTCTCTCCGTCTGTTACAATTTTAATTTTCATTATTCGTTTCGGTGTGTGTGTGCGTGTTTTGTGCGTTAATTACACATTCGAACGGGCAGTGCGGTGGCGTGACGTAAAACACACAAGTTCGCGCACATGTCGACTCGTTGCAAGAAAATTTATGAATTTCGCAAGTCCCGGATCGTCGAAAAAGTGTGATCGAAGGTTAATCGATCGACGATAACATGTTTTGACGGGCTCAAAGGATTCTCGTGTGCTGGCGTGATATACATTATTTTTTTGAGAAAATCATTTTGTTCATCGTCACGTTTTTCGTATCGATTTTCGACCCGGAGTATTATAGATGCGTGCAAAACGAAGGAATTGCGAAAATTTCATGACACAAGGCACGGAGACCAAGGACGCGCGCCGCACGGTAAGTCGGTTATAATAATAATCGTTGGCTTTTTCAATATTACTCGAGAACGATAATTACGCCGAGCGCTCGATTCGACATAACCTCGCACTCAGCTTTAGGCCATTCAAGTTTATCCTTTTTGGTCGAGAATGTCGAGCACTTGAAAAAATTATTCGTCGCTATTTCTCAAACGGGTGCATGTGTGTGTGTCCTTTGACGAATAATATATTTTTTTTCGCGCTGTTCGTTTCTTCATGAAAACTAGAAAATTTCGTCGACAGTCCTCCAACATCAATCACAACTTTATTACGATCTTTGCCATCGTGTCAAAAAGTCCGTGATGATGATCAATTAAAAATGACTATATTTCAAATAATTTATTCTATACCTATTTAAAATTTTTTTTTTAACGATACATGACGATATAAAATGTTTTCATATGTCTTTATATAAGCTTTCCAATTTTTTAACGATCAAGAACATAAAAAAATTGAGATTCATGAAAAAAAAAAGTATCATCTTTATGAAAAATAAGATATTTAGTCGAAGACGTGAAATTTCGTCAAATAGCTTCGCCCCAACGACATTAACTACGAGATCATATATATATTCAAGATAAAAATGAATTAATAAAAAAACACTCAAAATTTATAACAGTAAGATGAAATTATGCGTATAATATGGTTTCGATGTTATAGATATGGGATTATATTATAAGAGACTATAATAGATATGGGAGAGGAATCCTCCTCGTTCCTTTGGCATTACATTAATTTCGACTAAATATTATTGTTATAATTATCATTGCGATACACGACGTCTTCAACGTTATCATCTCGAAGCTCTCGAAAGATGGATTATCCAAACTCGAAAAGCTCTTTGAACTTTTTCAACGAAAAAGAGAATTGTCTCTGTCTTTGGTTACTATATATAAATAATAATATATATGTGCATACGAAAGTACGAAAGTACGAAAGTACGAAAGTCGCGAACGCGACTCTTTATAATTGCTTTGGATAAAGCGCGCGTGTGTCCTCTTCGACACATCGGCACGCATGCGCACTTTGCCGGGTAGGCACATAAGGAGACAGATACTAACTATATATACATAGCAAGCACGGAGCCATTAGAAACTTTGTTCAAAGTTCCGTTGCCACGAGAAAACTCCTAACAGCGCTGACCAATATTACTTTCAACGGGCTTGCGAGCGAAAGAGAACGAACGATAACAACGAAAATTCTAAAATTCGTAGAATTCATTGGGGCAAACCTCTTACAATAAATTCCTTCCCCCCCATTTCATGATCATGAAATTTTCATCATTATTTTTCGGCTCACATTGCCTGGTGATCCTTTTCGAGCGTTTTTTTTTCTTTAAAAAAAAAAGAAAAAAATTGCTAAACTCAGAATCGAAAGTTATATATAATTTAGAGCTTTGACCCGCGTCCTCGAATTGTCCGCGTATTCGTTTCAATTTTTGGCACATTCACTCGCCAACATTTTTTCACGACACAACTTTTATTTCATTTATTATTTTTTTTTTCCCCACCGCCATACACACGGCTTCCTTCGTGAGAAATTATACAATTACAAAGAGTACACACAATTCTGCAATCTCAAATTGTAAAAAATATGGAGAATTTATAAAATTTATAAATAACCCGAAAATCGTTGCTAACAATGGCGAATGATTGCTCAAGCTGTGCGCCAATTCGTATATGCCATATGTTATTGGGCGTTTAAAATTCATTCAGAAATAATCTTGACGTTTTATCAAAATACGATTTGCCGATTGACTGGAAATATTTTTTTTGCAGCGTGTATTATCTCGCGAGGAGAAGAAGAAAAAAACCCATTGCGATTCTACCGTATAATTTATTATTTCTCCTTCGCAGAATCATTATTTCTTAGATAATTCTCTACGTGCATATTACCGTACGTGTCATGTTTTATATTATCATCATTGTTATTCTCGGGTTTTGCGTCTGCTCGCGAATCTCTTGGTCGTCGCTTTCGCGCTCGCGACCTCGGTTCTGTGTTTTTTTCTTTTTTTTTTAATTCTCCCCCCTGCCGACGTGCCGCCGTTTCTCCTTCTTCTGCGATCTCGACGTCAGCTGACGTTCCTCTATACCAGAGAAACAACTTTCTCCTCGCGTCGTCGTGAGCGATCGACGATACTTTTGGCTCTCTCTCTCTCTCTCTCTCTCGGCCCCTCGAACGAAAATTCATCCTCGTGCGTACCACAATCATCTCCTCCCTCCCCCGCTCGAATCCGTTTGCTTTGTTTCCCCTCTGTTGTACATAGAATAATATCGCAGGACGTATTGAAAAAAAAAACACGCTGCACATATTAGGCTTAACAAGCTTCCTGCTCGAGAGTGAGGGAGAGAGAAAAAGTTATACGCGTTGAGACTTTCGCGTAGCAATTCGTATATATATGTTTTATCTTCATTTTAATGTCAATTTTCGATTTTTTCTTCAATCATCGATTAAACATGTTTTTTTTATGTAAAAGATTTCGTGTCACCTGACTATCTATATATATATATATATATAGATTTATATCGCAGTAGGTGAACAACAATTTCATGAAAATAATTTCCTTGTCCCAGCAGTTTATGCTAATAATTTTATGATTTCTATTATTATTATTGGTATATTCAAAGGGATTCTTGATTAATTATGCGAGCGAAATGTTGGATACACTTTTATCATGAGATCGTCATGTCTATGGGAAAATGAGGGGAATAATAGAGGAGAATGGATTTCTCGCTCTTTATTGGCATTTTTTTAAAATTGTAATTTTAGAAAACGTTATCACTCGAAAAACTCCCAATTTGGCCATTTTGGCTATTATCGTGGATTAAAATCGAACTCGAACTAAAATCGAAAAATAATTCTTAAATATTCTTTGGAAAATTTCGAATTTTTCTCGACACTAGGATCATGATGGGCCTCTCTTCCATTCTACGCATAGATACAGTTAATAATAATTCTCTTGCGCTCGCGGTCGAGACTGAGAGTGAAGGATGCTAATGGGACGAATGCATGAATCATATATACCGTGTCGTATATCGATCGCGGAGTACAGCATATATATTAAAATTTATAATATCGAATTATCGTATTTGGAAATAATATTTTATGAATTTATGTATGTCGCTCGACCGACGAAACAAAATAATAAGGCCCCAAATATTGCCAAATTATAAAGCAAAGAGAAAAAAAAAGATATTTCCGGTTTTTTCGAGTAAAAAAAAAAAAAAAGTGCAAATTTGCTGAAAAATAAAAAAAGGACATTGGTGCGAAATGATTTATGAATAGAAAAATAATGTAATAAAATTATCGCTACGGAGCGTGTGTTTCACATTACGAGATATAATATTACAGTTTTATGGGGTTCAGTGAGTGCAACTCTATATATTATATATATATATGTGCCAAAAAGGTCAGGAGAAAATTGAAATTATACATGTTGGGAGTGCCAAAAGCGATCGGTCGTGAAACGAGAGTGGGTGAATTGGCGCAAGAGTCAACGTTTTCGCGCGTATAAGGAGGAGGAGAAGGAAAGACGGTTTTTATGCCAAAAGTGGCCGCGGTATATTCTCGTAATCGATTTCACGCAATGAGACACTCAAATTTCATAGAGTGTGTTGGATTTTTTTTTGAATCCTGGCAGACGTTTTCGTAATACTCCGGTGGTGATCGAGTATATATATATATATATATATATATATATATATATATATATATATAAAGAAACCATATCGAACAGCAGCAGAGATCCCATATGCACATATAGAAGTGCCGTAAGCGGGAATCTCCTGTAGAGACCTCGACCGAATACGATCAAGGACAACGAATATAGAAAGTATAGAAATCCATTGCGTAGTCAGCAGTTGAGTGAAAAAAATCCCCAATGACATAGAAATTCGTTGCGCGGTCTGCTCCAATCGATTGATCACCTGAAAAGTTAGGGGACCATAATTGCGGTATACACTTTTCGTCAATAAATTATTTTTACCGCGATCTCGACACAATTATGGTACATATTATAGAACTGCTGCTCATTAATCGACTCTGTATATGGATTGACGCACCTTTTAGGATTTAAAAAAAATTCTCGATTTCGCTTCGAATACATAATACGTACGATAATTCAGTCGTGAATTAATGGAGGGGGGTGTGTGTAATTCGGCAATCGCATGAGCGGGCATGAAATGAGAGGAATGAATCGCGACCGCTGGATCGTGTTCAGTCGCAAGGCGCGATTTGCGTATATATGGATGTAAAGCGCGGTGGATCGCGCGCGGATTGAAATCAGAGAGTGGAATGGTCGCTTTTGTATTTGTAGGCGGCGCGATATGATAGCGCGTTGCTCAGCCGGAAAATACGATTTTATCATTTTATCATCGGCCTCTCTCTCTCTCTCTCTCTCTCTCTCTCTCTCTCTCTCTCTCTCTCTCTGGGCGACCGGAAGCGCGTTGATACATCGCAAAACGCCAAAGAGACATTTATGTTAAATTAATATATCCCTATTATAATACACGAATTACCATGAGAATAATACGCGAGAGAACAAAACGACTTGCGGATCGAGAGCCATCATCCTCATTATAATTATTCATCATTGTTTCCCACTGACGACGTTTCATACCAATATAATAATTATATTATGACGTTTTGATGGCGAATAATAAATAAAATAAAACAAAAATCAAAGGCGCGTAGATTTTTCTTTGAAGCGGAAAGAAAGAGTAATGCGAAACGTTAATTTGATATATTAAAGTAACGTAATTTTGCGATTACGCATGGGCACTCACGCTAATGAGTATTATTGGCATATTTCTCCGTTGCTTCATTATATTTCGAAATGCTAATTTTTTAGGTTATAGCGAGAATACCCTGCACGACAAGCGATGAAATATATACCCTTTCTATGATACTTTTCTATCCCAGTATGTACATACCTATATATTCCTTATAAAATACTATACGTAAATATGCTGACAGATGATTTGTGTTACTTTTGTTCAGTCGAAAAACTCTCGTTCGAACGATCAATCTCAGCAAAAGATATAACGCTCCGGGCTGGATACGTTGACTACGCCACTGAATAAAAAAAAATCTCATGTTATTTTTCATTCCTCTTGATCATGACCCCTTCGTGGCAAATTATATATATATATATATACTCTCCGGTCTGGATACCAACCGCATTTAGCGTGGACCCCGCGCCACTGTAAACCGACTGTAAATAAAATCTTGACACATTTTTCACTTTCTCGTATATAACATTCGAATCTCCAGTCGACAGACTCTCATTCTACTTTGCAGCAAGATATTCTCCGTGGGCATACTAAAAACAAAGTATACGATGAACCATCGGGTAGCTGAAAAAAAAATATAAATATTCTTCAGCTGCCTGATGGTCCATTATCGATCGTTAGGTTTTTTCTTTTTTTTTTTTTATTTTTCTTCTTTTCGATTGTACCGCGCTCGTATTTCTCGACTGTAATAAATTACAATAGGATTACAATTTTATCGCGTATTAAATACATGATATTTTTCCGTTCAAGCTTCGAGATAAATCTCAAAACTGCGCGGAAATTACCGTAGGAATGTTTTCGGATAACGCGAAATCATGAATAGCTCAGAGACATCTTACGCTTATACCTTTGATCCATATATATGCTCTATATATATTCGGCCTATATATGCATGTAGGATCGCAGAAAAATGTAGGCTTCGGGTGACTAGACTGGGATTCGAACCCAGGTCCTCTCGATTGCCGATCGAGTGCTCTGACTACTGAGCTATCTAGGCCTTCTACCCAATTCCTCCTCGATCCGTACTTATAGTTCTTTCTGGGGGACTTCGCACCCCACATGCATTATTGAAAAAAGAAGAAAAAAAAAAAAACAATTCTCTGTTGCAGATTCGAATAGTATCATCGGTGAGCATCAAAATTATCGAGTGCGTCGAGAAAAAAAAAAAAAAAACCAGCGTAGGTTGAGATAGTTGGTCGTCCCGAGGAATGTAAATAAAAAAAAGGGGTTAATCGACGAAAACGCGGGGAGAAGAAAATTTTTTTGTATCGTATATCGTGATTCGCCCGCGTATAAATTATTGCCCGCGCTCGTGAGAAAGATCAGACGACCGCGACGACGCACAAACGACGAGACCGAGAGCCTTTGGCATCGAAAATAATACGCGACGGTTTTTACACTCGAGCAAGCTCCCGGCTCTTGGCTACAAATCAACTCAATCGAATGTCTCTCGTGTGTCGTTCTCTCGTATTCGCGATTTTTCATATGAACCCTCGAGGATTATTTCGTTGAATTCACGTATACATACGTAGCCAGCTTGATTCGCGCTCAAAAAGAAATATCGCGAGCTCACTTTTGTGATACGCGTCGCGATTTTCGAAGAAGGCATCTTTACCTCTTCCTCTCTCTCTCTCTCTCTCTCGCTGCCTCTGTTGTTATTGAACTCGCGTTTACATTTGTCACAATACTCGTGATAATCGACGAGTTTGTTCGTGCTTCGAAAATTAATCGGATATAGTTCGTGAATAAAGAATAAATAGAGAACAAAAAACAAACAAAAAAACCCGTAGAAAAACTAAAAAAAATTCGTGGAGATGCGTCTCGCAGTGTTGTTAGTGTCGTACGGAATTCTCGGATTCGTCGAGAGAACCGCGGGATCCTCGCGATCCTCCCTGTCACGTCCGACGGTTTATATGAACGAATTTGCCGTTCACGTGCCCGATGGCGACGAAGCAGCCGATGAGATTGCCGCTAAGCTCGGCTTTCGCAACAACGGACAGGTAAGAAACGACAAAATTTTTCATTATTCTCGTATCCGCGCGGTCCTCCATTTTTCCCATATAATATATATGTCATATCCATGCAGGTATATCGAGGGCTGGGAAAAGCTTCTTGTTTTTTTTTTTTTTAATTTATATTTCAATCCAATGTTCATACGTAAATATAAATATATTGCACCGCGTGGCTCTATATTCGCGCACCCCTTTTTCGTGTCCGCAAGCGTGAATCGTTTATTTTAAGCCGAAAACTGCGAGCGATCCGCGCTATTTTCATCATAAATCGCTTAAGGCGGCCCATCAGTGACAACACTAGTCAAAAATCGTGACGTGAAAAAAAATCATAAACCTATCATAATATTTTCTAAATACTCTGTCTAAATAAAATTTATGAATTTCGATGACGTTTCCCGTGATATTTTATTCATAATTTATTATAAATAATATAAATAAAGTCTCAACTGACAAAAGTATTTAACGCTGTCAGAGCGATCAAGTCAAAAACGATTAGCTGATATTCATATGTTTCCTCGCGTGCAGAATGACAGACATATATATTGTACCCGAGATTTGCTCACACGATGACTTTCGCGATTAAATTTCTCGGGAAAATCCCTGGCAAGACACAATTTTTTAAATACCATTGGAAAGTTCACGATTTCATCTTTCAATACTCAAAATTTGAATAAGAACTCTCGTCTTTATCAAAATGGATCATGTCACTTCCGGTGAAAATGGAATCAACTGCCATAAGACCCATGCTAAAATAGGTAATTTTAAATTACTCGTTCGCAATAATTTGCCTGGCAACATACCCTGAAATTTTGAGAGAGCGTTCATTGCATCTTAGATAACACTCTCCCGAAGTTTCATTCGTATCGCCGGTTTTTTAATTCACTGATGAGCCACCTTAAGATGGTGCAGAATAGATATGGGGGCGCGAGGGAAATATATAAGATGATGCGTTTCGTATCACGTTACGATAGCTCGATGCATGTGCGCGTATCTCTGCGATGCGATATCACATCTGGAGCCTTTCATCGAGAGTGGTTCGAGCCGGAGAGACCGGATATGGGCACAAGATTTATCGTTAACGTTCCGGTGCAGCACAGATCCGAGCCCTCTTCAGCAATGTTATAGTCAATAAAATCATGATTCCTTCTCAGACATATGATGCTTTTCTTTTATAAAATCTTGTGCCCGCATCGAGAAAAGCCCACTTCGGGCTCTCCGGCTCGAACCACCCTCGACGAAGCCTCAATCTATATATAATAACGCATCGCAGAGATACGCGCATGCATCGAGTTATAGTAACGTGATATGAAAAGCGTTATCTTATATTATGTCCCTCGCACTCATATCCGTTTCGCATAATTTTAAGCAAAATATGATGATGGCGTATATCTCTCGATCTTCATTATGAAGGACACACGACTCGCGCTTGCGTATGCGAAAAAAGGGATGCGAACAGCGATAATATTATCGCGTGCCTCTACACGCGTTTCGATTTTTTAAGTGAAACTTCTAAAGGCTGCATAAGAATAGGGAAAGTTACATGGACGAGTAATGGGGGGGGGGGGGGGGGGGACGAGCGGTGAGGAGAATTATATTTCGTGGCTTGGCTACTTTACACACTCAATGCACACTCAAGCGCGAGGGGGACACAACTGTTCGTGTTGCCCTTCAGTATTTTGTCTGTCGGTGATCTAACCCGCGGGTGAATGAGGGGAGACAGCAGTTGAGGCGCAGCCCAGCACCACGTGCTCATGGACGCGTAACGTGGGGAGATCAAAGAAAAATAATAACATGGGGGAGAGGAAAATAAAACCAATTGCAGCCAAATGGAATCATTATCGTCTTGCGCTATGACAATACACGAATCTCAAAGACGAACTTAATTCGATCAAATTTTATATGATTATTCCAAAAAACATCCACGGTAGCTGTTATATATAACACACGTAGCACTATCTCGAATTACAAGTCTCAATGGACTCTATATATATCGTTACTACCGATAGTGATCATCGATTTTATCATGTCAAGCAACTATCATTGAATAGCTTAGAAACGATAATAAATGAGATGATGGATTTTTTGATGGACAGAAATAAAATGGGAATATATGTTCATTAAATTGTCAGCTTGATAGTCCATGCGGCAGACTTGAATTCGACTATACTTATACTATCGGAAACTTGGGTGGACATTCGGAACACTTGTAGAAGTTCCTGATTTTTACTGCATTGTAAAATTTAAACGATCGAAAATGAGAGCTGGGGAGGGGGGGGGGGGGTTGCCATTTACCACAAATCTATAGACACACCGGTTGCAATAACTCCTCTCATCTGGCTATTTTAATCATGCAATCAACGAAATGCCGTGTCTATCGACGAATCTGTTATTGCTGACATTTGTGCAATACGATGTCGTTTAGAAAACGGATAACTCATTATGATAGCAGCCAAATATGTATATCACCGGATACAAAAATTAGAGACATTACTGATAATTCATTCGCGAGACATTACTGGTGTACACGCTAAGGAGCGCTGCAATACTCAATAAAGATATTGAGGAAACCTTTCCATGATACTGATATCGCCATGATGGCAATTTCAATGTTGATTTCGAAAAAACAGAGGCCCAGCCGTTGATTGATTTTTTGAAAAATCGATTCGAATTAACAATGAACAGCGATAGAGCTCTTTTGCTACAACGAGAGGTGTGGTACGACAGTTGATGCTGTATTCTGCAGAAATCTGGAGAAATCAACGTCGACTACCTTGGTAACCTTATTTTAGTTATCATCAGCCTACCATATCTATTTTTGATGCATAAGAAAACAAATTGAAATGTATATTTCGTGTGCGCAATATTTTCTTATCAAATTGTCAAACTTATCCGTATTATTTTGTACCAAAACTTTGTCATAGTCAAGTTACAGCTTTCCCAAAGTTTCACACTTTTCTACCGCGTGACGACTCACGCACGCGCTGTTCATTTTGTCTTTCATCCTCCACGCACGCACACACACACACATACACACGGTGAGCTCCGGACACACTCGGCGCAAAAACCAAATCCCATTTTTCATTGCCGCGAATGCTCTCTCGTCTCTCTCTCTCTCTCTCTCTTTTTTCCTGTTGCATGCACTCATACGCTTTTATCGCTGCTGCACCCTCATAGATACAAAAAAAAAGTTTACCCGCACAAAGCCCGAACGACCAAGGGGTAAAAAAAAATCGAATCACGATTTTTTTTTTCGTTTTCTTCTACAAAAGTTCTCTTTCACTGATGCTGGCCGACGAGCACACAGAAGCTTTACTCCGATATCGACACGCATGGCTATAAAAATACATCGCGCAATTTTTTTACGAAATTCGTTATGTTAAATTGAGTTTTTGCTCGTGGAAATGGAAGAAACGAAAGAAAAAAAAAAATGTGCGTTCAACAAATAACGAAAACAAGTTTTTACATATGTTCTAGGAATATCACACGTGTTATATTGCGGAAATATATATACTCTCGTTCAATTCGTCACCGCTAATAATCTCTTTTTTTTTGTTATATACTTGCATAGCGAAACAAATTTCAAAGCACAAACGTGAACGTAAAAAATTCTTTGTATAATCTAACATCAAATTACATATTTTTCAATTTTTTTTTTCATTTTCTCATCTAATTTCTTTTGAATTTCCGTAAAAAGCTCGCGGTGTTTGTAATTTAGCAGAGGAAATTTAGAATCGAACATGCGGCATGGAAGTTAGCAGCGTTGTGCCAACGAAAACGCTGACAGCTGCCAGTTTTGTAATCCCCAGCCTCCCCGCAGCGAAATGTTATTCAAAATTTCTTGACTCCGCAAACGATCGCTGCTAGTTGAAATACTTTTTCCGCGTTCTCTATTATCAAAGATGGTTCATGAATTATTTTGTTCACATTCTATGTGCGGAAAATTTTGTTGTCTCGTCAAGCATCTCAACGAGTATGTTTTTGCTTTGTGTGGCATCTTCGCCAGTTGGAATATCACAAAAGAGGTGGGAAAACAAATATTTCAGCTAGCGGAGATCCTTCATAGGGCAAAAAAAAAAAATTCAATGCTTGGGATATGAACAAAATAATTCAATTCTTCAATAATTCAATCAAACTTCTTTGATATTGCAGAACGTATTAAAAAGTTAAATATACTCGCATGACTTTTTTTAGGCTACACAAAATTTTCTGCACATACAATATCAAAGAAATAATTCATCACCCTTATTTGTTTTTATATAGGACGCCTCACAGTGAAAAAACAAATATTAAATATTCGTTGCCATCTTGTTTTAGCTGTAAAAAAATTTTTCGCTGATAGAAAATTATAGACAAAATAATTCTAATAAAATCTTCTTCGATATGCGATAGAAATATGAAAAAAGATCTTTTAACTGGCAGAGATCATTTTCGGAGTCGAGCGATTTTGAACAGCAGTTCGCTGGGAAAGCAATAGGTTACGGCAACTCAAAGCTGTCAATGATTTCACAGGATTTAATAGTTATACTTAAAAAAAAAAAAAATCCATCGTTTGCCCCCATTAATATTTTGTAAAACTATAAAATGTGTAGATCAAAAGTGCGGTTGCATGTATATAACTTTGCTTTCATATTTCCGTAATTTTGGCTCATCCGTGCCTATCGAAAAAGTCGCGTGTAAACTCGGAACGATTGAGAATGGTAAAAATTTCAAAAAGTTTCAGCCATTCTGGTAAAGCGAATAAGTTTTTTGCGACAGTACGAAGAGATTTTGAATTTGAAAAAAAAAAAAAAAACAATCTGACGAGATAATCGAAGAGAATCCAAGAGAACAAGGGTGCGAATTAATGTATTTGACGGGACGCAGAGCAAAGCCAAGAAACCCAAGAAATCCGTTGCTCGTAAGTAGAAAAGGCATTTACCGTTGCATCTACGCGTTACGTTTCTCACTAATCTCTATGGAGTAGCAAAAAACACGTACGCTCTCACCCTCGGGAACTCGACTGTCTCAGTCATGGTTCCCTGGTGTAACGATTGCCGTAGACAGAGAGAGGAGGGGGGGGGGGGGGGAGTTTGTTTTATTCTTAGTTGAACCTTAACTCTGCTGTCGTGTCTCCCTCGAGAGCAATACACCTATAACGTTCCCCATCATGAAAATGCACACGGGATAGACGCTTTTTCTCTTTCTTCACCTTCGCGTCAAAGATGCTCACAAAGATTTCTAAATGAAGAAATAACGGTGCAAGTCGGATCATTAATTCCACCAGCCGAATTTCCATCGTCGAGTCTCGTGATATTGGCATAACTTATATACCACTCCATTATCGGAACTCGGTGATGCGTTTCATCCGAATGCGCATTTTTTCAATTCCCGACTGCCCGCAGGGCAAAAGAAAGGAGTCATGTCGTCTTTTAAACGCGGTTACAAATGTCTTGACCAAATTTTGCAAACTCTTTGTGTAAGTACGAAAGTGGGTTCGTAGACACGGTTTTTGTTAGAATCTATCGTGAACACGTTGAGAAAAATAACTTTTACTGTTTTGTCCATATATGGCAGTAAGGCAGCCGAACGATTATCTGCTACTTCACCGAGTGCCACACATGCTGGCTAATATTCCTAATATTGAAGAAATTCGAAAAATTTTTAAGCGCAAAAATATTCACAAAAATTCATATAAATTTGTGTCATAAAAAAGAGTAAAATAATTCACAATACTTTTAGTGCACAAATAATTATTATAATTAATTAATGAAACTAAAAAATCGATTCATTTTATTATCATATTAATTAATAAAATGACAAATTGATATTTGCACTATAATAGAGTTGGGAGGAATCTTCACTGATACACTGAAAAAAAAATTAAAGTATTGCCAACTACGCGATGAGGTTGAGCATTCCTCGTTACGTCAATAGTCATATTATATCTAGTTAATCACTCGGTGGTTGATCCACTGAAAGCCATGTCGTTGAGCCAACTACGCGACGACTTTGCCGCTAAACTGCTATATCTTAAAGTTACATGTATTGAAGCTGATGCAATTATAATATATAGTTTAATTTAAAATAGAAGAAAAGTTGAGAGACAGAATCGATCGAATTTGAAGTGAAAAATAAATGTTGAGTTGTGTACGGTTTGACCGTGACTCGATAAAATAGCAACAGTGAATAAACTTCTGCTCGAAAATTGAATCCAATGATATAATAGATCAACGAGAAAAATGTGCAATTAAAATAATGGTCTTATACTAATTTGAATCAAATCTGCCAGGTTCAAATTCACGAGATCAGCGGTTCGATCCTGGCGATTAGAATTTTTTTTTATATAAATCGTCAATACCTCAAATTAAAATCAGTTCTTTCAAAATTATGCCTCACATGCATAACATGACACGCGAATATATTTATTCTATGGGTACACAATTTAGGTTAATAACGGTAAATTAATTATATTAATGTTAATTTTGTTATCTATCATCCTGTCTTGTTGATACTCTCAAGATTAAAAATACCGCAATTTTCATACTTTAACTGCCTACGTAATTATTATGAAAAGCAATTGTTAATTAACAAGTAAATGAAAATTTTTGTCTAGTAATACCTTGTTCATAGTTTTGCCAGCCTATATAAAAATTTTGATATTGAAACTACACGTAGTTCTCGAGAAATATATTTGTTAATTAACGTGCAAAGGGTAAATTAATTTTATGAATATTACATTTTTTGTATACATCATTCTGTTCTATTCAGAATATGAAAGTTCGAAATATCAATTTTCAAAGTTTTATTGCCTATATTTATTTTGAACTCAATTGTTAATTAAAAGTTAAATAACATTTTCACTTACTATCGCCTTGCACATAGTCTCATAAGCCTATATAAAAATTTTCATTTTTGACCTATACATGGATCTTGAGAAATGTAATTGTTAACTAAGGCGCGCTAAGTTAATTAATTACATGAGTATTATATTTTTTTCTACACCATCCTATCTTGTTCACACTTTCAATATTCCACACATGATATTTATAATTTAAATGCTCTTAATTGTTATGAAACCCATTTGTTAATTAACAATTAAATAATTTTTTCACTGCATATCACGTTTTTACTAAATATCACGCTATTCTATCCAGCCCAGTAAGATAGCGCGTTTTCATTGGAATTCCTAGACTAATACAATTTAAATACAAGAATGTCCTAAGGAATCAATAGCGTAGTGGTAGCGTGTCAGTCGTTAGGTCGGTCTTCAGGTAGGTCTCAGTTAAAATCTCAGGTAGGGTGAGAGTTAATTTCTATGGAATAACGTCCGGACTACGCAGCCAGAAACACTCATAAAAAAAAATAATTTCTAAGTTTTTAATTTTTTTTTTAAATGATTATTTTAGGATCGAAAGTGCTGAATTTGTCGATCGAAAGGTAGTGGGTTCAAATCCCAGTCAATTACTTTTTTTTTTTTTTTTTTTTTAATCAACAGGGTTTTCAAAAATAATAGAATATAACTGTTTTAAATTCGTTCATCGATCATTCCTAATTGATAATTTATAAATGATGAACTTTATTAATGATGCCAATTTATTATAACAATTGTATCAATAATAATAATTATTTGGTACGAGCATTGTACGTTATAATTACACAATGTACTTTATTTATTTCAAATATGATTAATACAATTGATTAGAATACTTTTTTTATTGCCCGAGCAATGAAGTGGTACTATTTCAACTCTTTATTGAGATTTATTGAAAGCAATATTTTGGTTCTTTTAATTACTGACAGGTTTTCCAAAAATACGGACGTAGTTAGCTCAACGAAATACCTTCAACTATGCGCGGAGGTTGTCTCAACTACGCCGTTGGTTTCGCCGTATCCAACATCACGGCGTAGTTGCGCCAACAACGCCTCTGTTCTCAATACTACGCCTTTTTTTCAGTGTAGCTTTTCATAATTCAACAGTTATGCCGTATATAAGTATCACGCGGGTATTGGTTAAATGGATTTCCGGAAATGCCTCCCCCGACTCTAGTGAAAATATCGATTCGTCGTTTGTCGAAATTGTGTATCGCCAACACGTTTGGTCAGGTTACGAGGCCGTTGTCAAATTCCTCCGGACTTTTAGCTCCGTGGGCTGACGAACTCGTCTGCCGTGCGAACCAACCGTCGAGAGAGATAAAACGTAACACCCATCCTCTTTTCAAATCCCGACTCGTTTCCACATCACCTTCGCGCGTGTTGGTACATGTGTACACGATCCACTGCTATCATGACAGCGTTCGTGTAATCTGCCAATGAAAAAAACTCGTTGATACCCCCTACCCATAAATGTGGCGAGAGTTTCAATCAACGAGATTTCACACCAATAAAAGGACGTATTCGATACACACGTATTATTTGATGTCGGCTATACCTTTTTGCTGCTTGCTAGGCGGGGTCCATATATTATATGTATACACACATACACAAATAATGCATTCATGATATTATTTAAATGAGCTACCGGCACAATAATCGAAGACCAGAATGTATTTTCGCAATTTGTATAATCGAATGCGTAATTATCGACAAATATACTATTCCTAAATGATCTCTAGCATATTCGCGTTACGAGATCTTTCACTGACAAAGATACTTTTAATCTCTCTCTCTCTCTCTCTCTCTCTCTCTCTCTCTCTTTCGTTTGGTTTTGGATTCCCATTTTTTTTTCTCCACTTCCGCTCGTTGCATATCTCACCATTCACGATCCGCAAAAAAACTCGCGTATAAATATATATTTATACGGGTAGATTGAAATGGAAATTATCTCGTGCCGCCAGTGTAGCAGGCCACACAGTGCTCCGCGAGAACTTGTCTCGTACTCGGTATAACCTCTATAATCTCCAACAAATCCTGAATTCAAATTTTATACGTATTATGTTAGTTTTGGAGCTCTCGAATTGGATTACCTTATATATATATATATATATATCAGTTGAATCGTAAATATGTTAATTGCTCGAGCATGAATTTGCAAACAACTCGACGATATAGAAAGGGAATAAACCAAGTGACTTTGCGTTCTCAAATTCGTGGGTTTGATCGTTGTTCTGCGCTTACATAGAGTAATAACGTAACTTCCGTACACTGTTTAAATGAATTAACGATTCTGTTGTGAAATGACAAATGATAATAATAGGTACATTTTGAATAACCGTATAAACGATGACTTAATATTATCTTGCGGATGTTGGCTGTTATCTGGTTCTACATTTTTGACCTTACATTTTCAAAGAGCATATGGAGGGGATGAAATTTTTACTTTTAAGAAGGGGAACATCTCTTTTCTTTTAGACAAAAAGTTTTTCCTCGTTATATTGAGGAGCGCCTCGTATGAGTGAGTGCGAGAACTATAACTCTCTTGACACTCGAAGCGTCATAAAGTTGAAAATATATGGCGCGCTCTCTGGTTCTTTCTCGAGATACTCGATGCCTTGCCACTCTCGAGGTTAAAAAAAAGGGGTCAGTGGGTTTGAAAATAAGTCTTGTTTGCTACCGGTCGATATATATGTTCAATATATATTATATGTGTGTATATATCCTGAGCATCCGTTCGAAAAGCGAATATTTCATTGTGTACATCGTAATTAATTGATGCAACCAATGGGCAAAGTGTCGACGAATCGTCATAATATGTGCGAGATATTGTAAATCATCGTCAAATTTATTCGTCGTCGTTCCACTGAATTTGCTTTAAAAAATTACCCAATCTCGTGCCTCTTTTTTTCCAACACTCCATTGCAAAAAAGAACGTATGCTGTATGTTTGGGATGTATTAAATATTTTTTATCATACAGTTTTCCGTTTTTTTTTAACCGGTCATGTCCGTGTGTTGCGAATCTTATATCATTGCGGAGCCCTTATTATTGTTATTATTATTGTTATTATTATTATTCTCGGAGAAACGTTTATAAAATGTTATGTGTCCGCTTTTATTCTTGATCATTTTTTAAAATCTCTTTTCACTTATAATTTTCCTTGCCTCTTACTGCTTGTTAATTTTCACGCGTATACGCGTTATTATATTACGATCGTTGTGATTTTGTCAGCACGTTCCTCTGATCGCTGACTTCTTGTTTTCCAACTTCTTCTCTTTCCTGTTTGGAATTCCTTTCTTATCTCGCGGCAAAAAGTTCACGTTGAAACCCGCGTATGAGTACATTTTTCTCCGAGCGGAATGAAAATGATTGTGCAATTTTGCTGCGGTTTGCTCTTTTCTCATCCTCTGTGCCTCTCTTTTTGCTCTCTTCGTGTCGGGAGTCGTGGGTCGATGCTACTTCGTTCGCGCTCACAATATATATATGTATATATGATTCGTATGAATTCGACCTGCGCCTGCTCCGCGAATGTTATTAATCGAGATTGTCAACGCGAGAAGATAGAGCGCGAGGGAGAGACCACTTGGGAAATTATGATTCGAGAAAATATAGGAAACCATTTGTCCATTGCCGTGACCAATTTTAATAAAAATGATAGTGCAGCTTGGCTGTTAGCGGCCAGAAATATGCATGCAACAAAAAATATATACACAACTATACAATGAATTCAATTAATATTTCTGCGCCAATGCGCCATCATTTTTAACGTTCTCTAGAATATTGCAGTGAATTTTTTTTTTTGTTTTTACGTTTAATTAAAAATAAAACCGTTTAGTTAAAACTTAAAATTACTTATATTTCATCCAGCTTGAATGATACTTTTTGAAAATACACGCAAAAAATAAAATTCTATAAAATGGGCTGAATTATTATTTTTCAAAATTTTATTGCCAATGAGGGGTGGTTTTTAAGTTTCACCAGATTCGGTAAATACGTATCTGTATATATGTTTCGAACAATCTTACGAAATTTTAAACGTTTCAATGAAATTCAAATGGAATCTCATCTCGCTGGATCATGAAATTGTCGTTTTTTTTTGTTCGTTCGTTTTCGGTTCCTTCCTGCATACAGATCAGGTCCCAGAGCTTAAACGTATACAGCATGAAAGCTACGTGTCATGTTCGTGTTTTCGGAAGCCGAGATAGCGTGTTATTGAGGCGCGAAGGTGGAAAACTGGCGTTTTACCAAAGTAGCTGCTGCTGTCGCTGCATGCTATATACGCTCTTAACGCATCAACATATAACTATGTACATGTAATATATAAATATATAATATAGTATCCTCTTCCGCTTTCTCTATCCTTCTCCAATCCTTTTTCGGTGCATGCTCTTGTTGATGCATCAAGGATGTCCGATAAACCTCTACCGTCTTTGCGATAAACGATAACGCGCGATCGTGTCGTTCACTCTCTCTCTCTCTCTCTCTCTCTCTCTCTCTCTCTCTCTCTCTCTCTCTCTCTTTCTCTCTTTCTCTCTTGCTGCTCTACAGTAGCCGATGCCTACTTTGTATATAGAGCATTTCATTGCAAATCCACAATACCGTGAAAATTCTTTCATTTTTCTTTTTATTTTTATGACGATACGAGAACCTGCTGCTCACGAATTCGATTTGTTAAAGTGGTCTTAGGGCCACAAAAATGTATATTTGTCCTCACGAAAAAACATCGTGTTTTCCTAATAATGATTTATGTCACTTACATACGATTTCGAAATTTTCAAGTTTCTATAAACGTAGAAAATTTTGTGCAGCTCTTCAACGGGTTTTGAGCGCTTATTGCGAGAATGGAGATTTTCCTGCTAGCAGATAAAAAAATTTATCTAAAAACGTAAAAGAAAGAAAATATTTTTAATAGCGAAAGACATATTGGATATAGGGAAGAGTTTATTTTTTTTTTCGTATCACAAATTGTGATATCGTAAAACTGCGGTCAAACGTGATTTTTCGTAGCAGATTCTGTAGCCCGAAAATTTAACAAGAGGGCGACGGAGGAAGAGAGAGAGAGAGAGAGATAGAGATATTGCGTTGGTGCTGACGATTTCCCGGACGTCGTAAATCGCCACGGTTGTGTGATGACAATTTTCTAAAATGTATTGCACGTCGTGGAAAAGCCATTTCGGAAGTTCTCCACTGCGGTCTCGTACCAGTTCGTCGTACCATATCAGAGAGAGAGAGTGAGAGAGAGATACCGTATATATACCATCTATACACGACTACCGACCATCCGTAACTCCGTAGTTAGTGAGCTAGGTACACATTTAGCGTGAAGTAACGACAATAACGACATACAGCAGTTGTTTCTATACATGCATATATATTCCTATATATATATAGGCTACTAGCAATCGGAAAGGCGTAAGTTAAACAAAGCAACGGGGAAAGTAGTGTGTGCGGTAAGACCTTTTGTATACTTGCAATTTCTCTTTATATTAAATATACACGTGTATATGTGGAGTGTCGAGAGCAGCATCCCATTGTCCGGATGACTATGCATGGGGGAGAGCCTTAGATCGATAGCGCAATCTGTGCCTAGACACCTTGTGCATTAATGTAAATTATATATATACAGATATATATTCGTATGTGTGTGTGCCTGTATTAACGCAGAATCGGTGCCAAGGCCCGCATAAATTTGCGAGGCTATAGTGGATCGAGCAAAAAGAATGTGTATGGGAATATACGAGCATAAAATGGTATACAAGTTAGACCGTCTCCCTTCTTCAGTTTTATATTTCTCACTTGAACTTTTTTCAAAATGAACATCGAATATTTTTGCGCTATCCGCCAAGGTCTTTGTTTCCTATCCGTGAGATACTCTGTACGTCTCTTTATACCTCTCCTCATATCTTTTCTTTACCGTTCGATCAAAATATCATTCACGCTTCATCTCGTAGCTTCGACTTGATTTTATTTTGCCGAAATTTTCACTTATATATTGTTTCTTTTTTATGAGAGAGAGACTGAGACTGAGACTGAGATTTACGGTTCACTGGCACAAACTCTCACGCTTTTTCCCAATTTAACTCTCCTTGTCTATATATACCTTTACTTCTTCTCAAAGACGCAATATCGAAGGGAGGACAAGTGCAGTACGGCGTGTACTGATTTTTCTTTTCATGTCGCTCGTTCGATCGATGTATATATAGATATATTATCGACCTTGGTGAAAATCTCAAACGATTGAAACACCTTTCGAAATCGAAACTCTTGTAGGCTCACGAGCTTCCAACTTTACTCTGCAAAGCGGTCGCGTGTATTTGTGACAGACACAATTAACCATTCAGTTGACCGCGTTCCGATTGATCGAAGCTCGACTCGCTTCGTGCGTTTTTTTTTTAATTTTTAATTTTTTTTTCGCACAGGAATCTGTATTGGATAACTCGCCAGTGATCTCAGAATCGAGATCAATTAATGATTGTATTTGAATTTAATCCAACTTGGACTAGAATTACTTCTAGAATCTGTTAATATAATATTTTATCCATCTTATTTGATCTATTTATAAATTTATAGTCGTTTGTTGAAGTGGAGTTGATAAATTTATCGAAAATCAGCTGCTAGAAGAAAACTATTTCTGAGCATTCTTCTGAGTAGACATAATTTCTTAAAACAACATTTCTCTCATTGAGGTTATTGTTATTTAGGCCGAGTTTTCCAGAAACCGAGCAATTCAAATTTATTTCCATCGCCAACTCTCGTTTCGAAACGAAAGCCTGTTTGATTGGCCTGAAACAGTGAAAAGATAGAATCCAATTTACGCTTCAATCTAACAGCATGAATGCACTCTGCATCGATTAAACTCGCTCATATCACGTCCCGTTTGGTGATCTCTCTCTCTCTCTCTCTCTCTCTCTCTCTCTCTCTCTCTCTCTCTCTCTCTTTCTCTCCACCGCCACATCTCCCTTTCGCTCAATATTATTGCACGTATTATACGTGATGCTGAGCGTCCGCGAAAGCTTTGTTCGATATCACAGTACCTTTTCGGATGGCTTTTGTTTCTGTACCCTTCAACTCAATTCACAACGTATCATTGGAGAAATAAAAGGAGCTCCAAGCTTCACCTGTGATCCGGTATTTGTTTTTGCTAGTGAAATATAATTTGACATAGTATTGTCTTTTCAGAATCGTTGATTTTTTATCAATCCGTCTCTCTCATTGTTCTGTATTCATTGAATATTTTACTATTTTTTTTAAATCTACCACCCGAATACCTTATTTCATAATTATTCATCGTCAGAGCTATCGATCAACCTAACTCTTTTCGTATCAAATGGATTAATCGTCTGACGCATATAATCATCATGTGATTTAGAGGACACAGTTGGATTTATTCCGCGATCTTTATTCTTGTTGCCGCAAATTACATGTTGAAAATAGTGAAAAAATTGAAAGGCCCACAAAAGATCCGATAATCGATGGTCCAAAATTTGAAAAATGTATCTGCATGTAAGAAAAAGTAAAATATATTGCCCAACGAACACTCATGTGCGGCTTTTTAAAGCGCGAATCGCGACGTGATCGGTGAGCAAAGTTTTAGTGAGCCACATTATTTTTAGCCCCGTAATCGGGAATCAAAGCACACAAAAACTATATTGGAAATCTTAAAATGTGATTTTTTCTTATATCGATGAGCTCGCGTCTTTCGGGCACAACAACCGCGTATCTTTTATACAATATGGCGGGTAGATAAATCCAGAGTCCAAGTTGGTGGGAACGATCGAAGCAAAGTTAAATTGGACCATTTAGCTCATGAGCCAGATAGGTATATGATGAGACCCGAGAGAACTGCAGCATCGAGACACCCTCCGCCCTTTCCAATCTTGCCTCTACCAAATCTAGAGCTTCGTAACTTTGGTTCTCAACGATGTACTACATGTGTATCGTCGTCGATGCGATTCCCCGTAATGATCGACCACGCACACACACACACACACACATGCGCGCTCATTTGCCTCTCTCGCTCTCCGTCTCTCACAGTCTAATGTAAGTCTGTCGACTTCTCGAGATCAAGTAAACTCGTCGTCGTCCTCCTCCTTGCGGGGACTTTGGTTAACTGGTGTAACTGTGTTTCAACGTTCCGGTAATCAAGGTGCTCGAGACATCGATTCAACTCTCCTACTCCTGTGCGCACGTACTTCACTACTTTAACTGCATATATAGTTGCGTTATATCAAAGCGTACACCATACTATGTATCCAACTATCGTGGTTTACTCGAAGAGTGTAACTTTCCCTCCTCGATTCTGCCAGACAATTCCTCCTTTGGTACAGCAAATTCAGCGAGGTTGAAACTCGTCACACCGTCAAACGAACGATAATGTATAATTTTACTCCGGTAAAAAATGGAATAAATAAATATTCCTGAATTGTAAAAATTGCGATAGTTTAGGCAAGTGCACTTGGAAAATGATAAAACAAGTGATTTTTTGTTAATCATTCCGGTTGAATGTTGATGTGTTTGCGCGCATTTTGAAATAACAGGTGATTAGTTTCAGGAACTTTTCATACAACACTTCGTATATTAAAATCAACGCTTACATCTCTTACATACGTAGTATATATATTAGGATCATACTATAAGGCACCTCTCAGACTCAATTGCACGCATTTCAGATTAGAGAGATCGTTTTTCACGTTGAAATATAGACTTTTAGAGGGTGGGAATCGAAAATCAACCAATATTTCTTACATGTCAATGAATATATTCATAACTTTTAAATATTTTTTACTCGTCGCTGAATAACCCATGCCTTGGCCTTATATAGGTATATAGTTATAGCGTGATCGTCTACAAAATAAGGGCGTGACAAAGCTCCAGATATATACAAAATGCAAGTGAAAACTAAGTCTATAGCTATACAAATATATTTAGATGATCTCGTGGGAAAAGGTCCACACCAAATTATGTATGTATACTTAATGTAGAAATTTTCGTCGGTTGATGCTCTCTTTCTCTCTCTGCACGAGTAACAAATTCTCTCGCGTTTCTCTCTGTACTGCATAAATCGTGGATTCAGTTTGTCTGACCAAAGTGCAACGGCACGAGAGATAAGGGGGCTATAGAGGGGGAAAGAGACAAAGACACAAGGATAAAGAGAAAAAGTGAAAATTTCGAAGAGCGAATTATAGTACACTTATATTGTATATAGCCAACAAAGGAAACTCGAGGATCCCTTTTCATCTTTCCTTGTTCACTCTCGTTGCATATATAACCGTTGTCATTCCTACATATGTATATTCCTCATTACTTACGTGAAATTCTGTTGCATATAGACGTGTCAACCTCTCCTCTCTCTCTCTCTCTTGCTCTTTCTCTCTTTTTCCCATTTTTATACCATCCATTATAGTATGAGCATGCGGCGGAATATCGAGGAAATATACTTTTGGAGGACCGAGACCTCAATTGATTATTCATAAAACGCCCAGTGGACCGGAAATCTTATCACGAGCATCGTATCCGTTTCTTCAGCTGCTTTTCTCTCTCTATTTCTTGGCCATAGTTCTCGCTGCTGCATCGGCAAACGTTGAGAAAAAGTGAGGGGACAACGCAAAGATGCCAAGCAAGCCAAAAAAGAGAAAAAAAAAATATTGTAAGAGCGATGGAATAAGTTGATCGATGTTTGACATACGCCTGGGCAGTACTTGACACTCAGTCCGATTGGTCTTTATATATACGCGCCAATAGCCCAACAGCGACATAGGAAGATCGATGTACATTGGCATCCATTCTGTAAATTTAATCGAATTTGAGCTGGACCGGATTCTCTATTTCTTTCTTTTTTCCTTGTTTTTTTTTTTAGATTTTTCGCTTCGTTTTTTTTCTCTGTCGCAACGCTCGTGGCAGCATCTGGCAGAAGTATAGTGCAAAGTGATCATTCCTCTCGAACGAATTATTCCGAGTGCTCGAGCGATATGGTATATGTTATATATATATATATGCTCATTCGCGCTCTCTCTCTCTCTCTCTCTCTCTCTCTCTTTCTTTCTCTTATTCGCTACTTTTTCCGATGCTAGACGTATAATATTAAGGGGATACTGTTTTACTCTATTACCCAGGAAACCGACGTCTAGAACACCTCTCCCTTTCTCTGTCTCTCTTTCTGCTTGCCACTGTACGATTTATGGTGTTACGGATAAACGTGGAATTTCATTCTTTCTCAGCAACAACTATACCAATCTCCAGCAGCATCACATCAGATTTTTTCCTTATTATATTTTGCTGATCTACATTTATATAGCTAAAAATAACATAGAGACTTTCGTGGTTGTAAAAAAAGTTTGGAACGATATGCGTCGATGACACTTTTCGAGCTGCATCTCCCGAGAGCAACACGATATTAATATCGAGTTTTGAAAATTTAGTACGATTCAAATGAAATAAATTTTTATTTCTTTTTCATCGAATAAATCCAATTTCCTTCGTCACTTAGGAAGGAAAAATTATAAGCGAGCAGTAAAAATTTGAAGATATTTACCGCAGCTGTGAATAAAAAAAAAAAAAACTTATTGGCGATAAAAAGCTCGAATTTTATTTTTCAAAATCAGTAAATGAAGTTAATTAAATCTCTACGGGGGATATATGAAGACACCTAATAATTGCATTCGATCGTATTAGACAATTCGCGTCTGTTTTTGACTGCATCAAGCACAGAACAGCGTCGATGCAATCTCGAGGTTGAGCTACTTTTCGAGAGTGGGTGGCGAGAATGTTGATGGAAGTGGCAATAGCGAGAGAGAGTAAGAGTAAGAGATGCCGGCAGCGCGAACTGGGCTAAGAGTCGATCGTAAAGTAGAAAATTATCCTTCTTCTCGGTTCTTCTTCCTCTCTCGTACATATACAACTGAAAACATTCCGGAGCCATGTAGTTAGTACATAGTAACAGTTGTAGAGGTAATACCGTATATAGTACATCTTCTTTATTCGGTTACCACGGAGACCGCGACTCTCTTCGGATGCGGGCTGCTGGCGCAGCATATTATATAGACGACGCTTCTCTTCAGGATTTACGAGGTTGAAATGGAGATGGAGTTTGCCATGGAGCGGTGAAGAGAAAAGAGCGCGGCGAACGTAAAAGAGCGGAAGAGAGAGAGAGAGAGAGAGAGAGAGAGAGAGAGAGAGAGAGAGAGAGAGAGAGTTAAATAGACCAGGAGTAAGAGAGGCAGGGTGGGGAACGCGAATCGAAACTTTCGCGAGTATGCCATAACGAGGGGAAAACCGCGAGTTCTCATATACAGCGAAGGCGTGTGGGCTCGCGTGCTGCTAGGGGGAAAAAACTAGTTTCGACTACGAGTTTTCGAACGCCCAGTGTGTTCCCCCTACAGTTGCTTAAAACTTTAACAAATTCACGGCGCGTATATAAAGATCTATATATGTGTATATGCATGATTATCGTGTGTGACGATGTCGATTCCAGCAAGTTATATGTATAGTTTCAGAGCTGAGCAAAGTGAACATTCCCAAGCAATGAAAAGCGTGGAGGAAAAACTTAAACTTGACTTTAGGCAACGTTCACGGAGCGAAGAAAAGAAGGAGGGAAACAAATTTTTATAGCATTATTCTCTGTGGTTTCTGTGTTCATGCGTTTGTTTATATATACGTGTAAGTTTTGGAAAAATCTCGACGACGCTAACGTTGTTTCGAATAACGAAACCGTATACCATAATTTAAAGTAAGTTGTAATTGGTGTATATTTTATAGTGAGTACGTATATAGTAAAGAAGTTGTCTCAAATGCTCCTCTTTTTTAATTTGAAAAATTGACTCCATGAGATAGAAGAGTATGCACACACCTCTCTACTGAAAACATTTACCGAATGTCTCAATAAATATCCATTTTATAACTCAAATTCATTTATTCATAAAATCGTGAAATTGGGGTTCAATAATTGGATCTGGTCTAACATGGAAGGCCTCGCATGCAGATTTGCATCGCGAACGTGCATCAGCGATGCAATTTTTTGTTGAATACGTATATATATACATGAATACGCATATATACGAATATACGCTCTTCGTATATATGAAAAGACTTTTCATCCTTTTTTCACTCTTGTCCACTCCAACATACACCATGCCCTTCCCCGTGTGTGCTGGGATTTAATCCATTTGCCTATGCCAATTGTCCCGTTCACTCTTCCCTCTCGAATCCGCAGGTTTGACGATAGGAGCGTAGAACGAGATTTGATGTTTATTGTTACCCTTTGTATGGAACGCTATAGTGAGTGCAAACGCGAGCTTTCATCATCGAGTTTTTGTCCTAGCGTGAGGCGATTCCGGAAAAAGAGATATTCAGGTAGAATATATATGTATAGAATTAATTCAAGAATCGCCGATTGTTCTAGACCGACGATGAAATGACGTTTTTAGCGTTTCACAACGATTCTCATCGTCATGTGTGTGGCAATGGGATTTGTAATTTTTATTGAATGGCGATTTGTGCGATGAAAATTTCGTAAACAAAAATTGCTTATTCTTTTGCTTTTCATGAAAAAAAACAAAATGCGAACACTGAATTATAAACGATGCCAGTCGGTCTAGTGAATAATCTAGGGGATAAATAAATAACGAGTCAAATTAATCTGGGGCTATTATTTCAAAGCGTGCTTGGTTTTTTTGCTTCAATCGCCCTCCATGACGGCTCTGTTGCTCCTGCATTTTATAGGCAATATTATTCGAACTATTACATGCTACACGATTAATGAGTCGCATAACCGGTGGCGGCGGCCGTTAAAATCAGGCTTATATGTTTTACGGGGAAAACGGTACGTACTCCGGCACATGACTGCGAGCAAAACCCGATAAGATATCGTCTTAAATGCGATATGAAGGATTATTGGTGATTGCGAGAACAATAGAAAATTGCAATTTCTTCTCGTGATGAAAAAACTCAAATGGAGGGAAAAAAAACATAAAAAATAGTGTCTGTTTTTGTCGAGATTTCCTAATAAGAGACGATTTTCCAATAAATATTAAAAGTTATCCAATAGCGGCCAAATGTTTTTATTCCATCATTATTATGCCGGAATGCCTTTGATGGAATTTTTTTCACACGTTTAAGCCAATCGAGTATGAAGGTTTTACTGAAAGGGAGCTCTTTTTTCTTCGAAAGAGTATACGTAAATTATTCGATTAAATCATGTATACCATACTGGAGCCTCATTAAACACCGGCCTTATATATATATATTTTTTTTCATTAGGTATAAAGAATAGTTCGTGGAACAGATCAGAGTCAAGAATTGCGTATAGAGGCGGGTTGTGTATTACGACGAGAACAGAGCGTCAGACAAGAGTAACACGACGACGACTCCTATATATGTACGACACCGCCCAACTAGTTAGAATTACACAAGTCAGCACTAGAACGCTTTCACTTGGCAGCAAAACCAAACATACGCGTCTCTTCTATAATCTATATACGTATATATATATATATATATATATATATATTGAAGCTTCGCAGTTGTTTAGGTATATAAACATGCGTTATACTTCAATAGCAGCTTCAGCTACGTTCTCCCTCGATTTTAACTCTCTTTTATCTATTTTTCTGTATAAGCGTCTTCGCCTCCACGAATATAGAGCATTACAGTTAGTGTAGTACATACGCGAGCCTTATAATACCAGAACGATTCTTCTATTTGGGATTTCTTCGTGGCCTATATACTCTGGCTCCCAAAGAGGATCACACTACCTCGTTTCTCCATCGAATCCCAAATTTCTCGTAAAATTCTCATTTTGTTTGCACGTTTATGTCAATTTAATCGCCATTTAGTTGAAGGAAGATAGTTGAGTAATTGACAAAGAGAATCCGATTTTCTAGCATATATAGAGTATGATAAACGGGTTCCAGGCAAGGTCTCCACTGCGAAACGACGCAAGGAGGCTCTTGGCGAGTTTCCCTGCATGAATATTTATGAATATATGCACTTTTATAGTTGGTGTATCACGATACTATAAACATATGGGTTGGAAAATGGGACAACGATATAACGAGAGTTTAGCTAAGGAACGACAGGATGGATAGGCTCTCCTTTTGCCCACGCAACTTCCTACTTCCAATTTCCAATCTCCTCTGTAATGCAAATATATTATATATATATGTGACTGCAGGAAAGCCGGTAATCCGGCTGGATATTATCATGGTCCTGAGACTTTCTCCAGCAGGGTTTCAGAACTTTCCGGAAGCTTACTTAATCACCGGGACTTGATCATTGCTTTGTAAACGGTGTATGAATGCTCCCAAGTCCGGCGGAAACTAGACCATTCGCGGGTCTCATGAAACCAGTTGAAACCTCGTTTGATTTCTGCCGGGCTTGTAAGAGTGAAATAGCGACGAACACTATCTGATATACACTTGTTTTTATTCATTTTGACACTACCGCGTCATTGAACACGCGCTTTTGCTAATACGGACAACTTTTTTGTTTCTCTTTCCAAGCATCCGCCGGAGAGGAAAGTTGAAACCGATATCATTAATTTATACTGGGCTATTTTTCCCTCCTATGCATATGACCCTTTACGGTAAACGTACCACTTTACCATCCTATACGGTATAAAATTTTTCGATAATGCTTCGGTGGAGAAGTGGTATTTTTGAAATTTATACGTGGTATATTTTTTAAAATGTAGGCCGATAACAGTCGCACAACCGAAAAATCGTAACAATCATCTTGTCGATGAACAACAAAAATATGGGTGAGTATTCAGGAGATATCGAGGCTCTTTCGAAATTCGAAAAAATAATTTCGAAATATATCCAAATGGCGTGAAATTCGGTTTTTTTTTTAAATTTATTTTGATATTGTTCCTTGAGATTTACATGAGTATACATATATAGCGGTATCGTGAATACTTTTCGCGATTGGTGGATAAATATTGTAGAGTAAAAAGTGATGCCAACGAACTATTCTGCATTTTGTAAAATCAACCCGCGGCTTCTTTTTCAATATAATTATTCGATCGGCATAAATGAGAAAAATAAGGTGATATGAATCATTTCTTAATATGTTTGCTATAGGATTTTTAATGATTTTTGGGAAGTTAAGATTATCTTCGGAAAAAAATATTTTCATTTACATCGACTGGGAACTGGAAATAGAAAATCTATTTCCTCTCTGCCGGACGGAGGAAAAACAATGAATTAATTTGAACGTCCTGTACTCTGGCCGATCCTGTTTGGTTACCGCTCCGTAATATCGGTTTAGTTTCTCCCAGTGTGTTGTTGCGCAACATCTCTTGCTCTGCCTTTCGGCATTTCCTGGCTGGACCAGAGAGAACCAACCACACGACCAAGGGTCTTCGTCGTACCCGTCGTAGCGGACGGACCTCGAAGTTAGCGACAATTCAAAAGGAAACCTGCGGCTGGTAAGGGATCCAGCGTGTAGCGCTGTATACCGGGACTAAATAGAGCGCTGTACCTAGCAAAGAGACATTGCTTTTCCCATTCAAACAGTCGTGAATTCAACCGCAAACATTTACTCCCTTCTTGGTGGTTATTCCTCTTAGTCCGGACTTTCAAGATTTCCTCCGTAGTTTTCGTAGCTCCGTATATAGTGTTCGGCATTGCGGCCAAGATGTGTGCTAACCCAGCCGCAGAAACTTTTGCTTCCACCTTTTCCTATCTTGTTCCCTAGCGAACGTTCCACTCACCCATTTCTTCAGCCAACTTCCGGTCATTTGGACCTTCTCCTTTCATTCTCATCTCTTGTTCTACATATTTGTTAGTAGCATCATCTCATCCATATCTGTATGTTCGACGTTCTTCCTCAGGGTCGTCCAAACTCCTATGTGTTTCGGAAAATTCCATTCCTGAAATCTCTCCACTGAATAAAAGCCTCACGAGGCTCACCCGATTCCCTGGCTCCTGGAGTTTCTCTGATATCTCCTTGGTTCTGGGATTCATATTGGTTTAGTTATAGATTTGACGAACTGTGAACCACGGCAACTCGAAACGATCGATCCTTTTTTCTTCCTTTCTATATTATTCCCTTCATATATACTACGCGTACTCCGATAGATCCTCGCTTTTCACTCGCCGCTTTTCACTCTCTGCGGTGGTTATTTGCCCGCTGGGAGTCGCCAGGCACGAGATCAACTACGGTCGAGAGAGTTTTATAAGAATCGAGAGGCTCAGAAACTGTGGCTTCCCTTTCTCTGGGCTTATTCGCCGCATACGCTGCTGCTGTTCATTCTAGCCGGCTTGGCGCTACCTCTCATATTGCTCTCGTTTGCAGAAACACGTTTATCGAGCCGGCATCCGACGCTTTTCCCTTCTCGCTTCTGTATCTCTCGTCTCATCTCGCCCCTATATACTTTTAAAAAACGAGCTGTAATATCGAACTACGACTCTATACTCGCGCTCACTTTTTCAGTACTTGCGACGTTGTAAACTTTCACCCATAACTAAACGCGCACGAAACCCGAGAGAATCAATGCTTTACGTTATTATTGCAAATTTTCCGAAGAGGTTGACGGGCTTCGTTGAAACTCTTGAACACACTGAAACATTATTTACTACCTGTATCGTAATATGCGTCAATTCTTGACTGACGTTAAGAAGTAAGTAACGTAAGTACACTACCGTTCATAAGTATGGAAACACTCGCCCCAGATCCGAGCCACACAAGAAGTTGTATCGCTCTTTGAAAAATGATGATATCTCAATTTCCCAAACGGCGTTCTAAAGAGGACATATTTAGCTTCATTTACCTTTTTTGGAAAAATTTTTGCGATTTTTTTTGAGCCCGGTACGCACTTTGAAAGATGGTCATTTTTTGGCTTTTTTTGGAGGGTGGAAATTTTCCCGCATATTTTGTAAAAAAAAATTTTCAACTTTTTTTCCGTGAAAAACTTGAAGCGGGGAGTACAACCTTCAATCTCATTTTTTGGAAAAATTTTTACGATTTTTTTTCGCAAAGATATTCAACTTTTTGCAAAAAACGACCATATTTATAAGGGGTAGTCTCACTCTGAAACTACTGGGTTTTCGTAAAATTACTAAGAGGGTAAAAAGTTGCATACAATCATTTTGGATGTATCACATTTTTTTCAGAATTAAAAAAACAAATTCGAAAAAAAAAATTTTTTTCAAAAATTAAAAACATTTTTTTTTGAAAATTTTTTCTTAAATCAACGAAATATTTATTTTATCGTGAAAAATCGGGTCTCTTACCTCATCGACACGGCTTTTTCATCGAAAAAGCCACCTTGGGCCAGTTTGGAGCAGGGCTGTAATCGCAGCGAAAGGTGGCTTTTTCGATGAAAAAGCCGTGTCGATGAGGTAAGAGACCCGATTTTTCACGATAAAAAAAATATTTCGTTGATTTAAGAAAAAATTTTCAAAAAAAAATGTTTTTAATTTTTGAAAAAAATTTTTTTTTTCGAATTTGTTTTTTTAATTCTGAAAAAAATGTGATACATCCAAAATGATTGTATGCAACTTTTTACCCTCTTAGTAATTTTACGAAAACCCAGTAGTTTCAGAGTGAGACTACCCCTTATAAACATGGTCGTTTTTTGCAAAAAGTTGAATATCTTTGCAAAAAAAATCGTAAAAATTTTTCCAAAAAATGAGATTGAAGGTTGTACTCCCCGCTTCAAGTTTTTCACGGAAAAAAAGTTGAAAATTTTTTTTTACAAAATATGCGGGAAAATTTCCACCCTCCAAAAAAAGTCAAAAAATGACCATCTTTCAAAGTGCGTACCGGGCTCAAAAAAATCGCAAAAATTTTTCCAAAAAAGGTAAATGAAGCTAAATATGTCCTTTTCAGAACGCCGCTTGGGAAATTGAGATGTCTTCATTTTTAAAAGAGCGATACAACTTCTTGTGTGGCTTGGATCTGGGGCGAGTGTTTCCATACTTATGAACGGTAGTGTATATTTCCATTTTTAATTTCGTTCCGATTATTCATTGGCATATAATTTTCAATGTAAGTAAAATAATTAAGTTGTTTTTTTTTCAATATAATTTATTCAGAGATAACATTATTAATGATTCTGCAATATGACGATAAATGAAAATGAAAAAATGATTAATCGACTTTGTTTGAGAAATAATTTTTAATATGTAGGTAAAAAATTTTCGTTCAAGTAAGAACGTGGTCAATTTCTCGCATGTCGGCCCATAAGTTTGTTTTTCACGACACCCGACTAGGAGCCTCATCGTGCACGTTTTTTTACCTTTGGATCCGGAGACCCGAGAATGGTCAGGCACTATAACAGCGAGAAAACGGTTTAAAAAGAAGAAACGTATCAACACGGAATGGAAAAACTCTGAGATATGAGTGAGTGAGACTCGGTGAAACGGATTTTTCTCAGTTCCGCGGTTATGCGGTGAATCTTCCACGACTTTTCTCTATGTATTCCTTCATCGCCAGGCGTCCAGACAATCCGAACAATAAGATTCAGACTGCTGTTCGAATACTTTGAAGAATAAAAACAAACCTGATTATATGGATTTATAGCATTGGAAGATTTATTGACAGTTATGTTGGTGTAAGAAGATGATGTCTTTTTTACGTGCGGTGCATACATAAACATACAGGTTTACCGTAGAGATCGTAGAACGGGTCCGGAAGACGTAACTGTCCTTTCGTACAGAGAGAAGGGATTGTGCGTTGCTCGTATACCATCTTGCTATCCGTTTTATGCTCTTCTCCCCCCTCGGTTTATTTCTTCCTCTTTGCTACGTAGTTCCTCTCTCAATAGGATTTATTGGCAGTGGTTTGAATTGACATCAAAACCGATCGAGTTTCTTGGTGAGATCCCCAATTTAAATGCACGACAAGGAAATATACCTTCTTTCTTCTTCACTGCTGTATATTCCTTTACCGTTTGCGACCATCAACCCTCTTCTACTTTTCAACTTTTCCCTTTTGTTATCTTTTAAAATATATTTCTACCTCATATCGAAGATCAAAAGCTTATTCGCCTTATGCGTAAACGAAAACCACAACGGAAGGTTAAAGGCAAAGCACACAAAAACAGCATATTGTTGTTGTTTTTATCTAATTGGCGATGAAGATATCTAAAAAAATTTTCTTCTGTACTTTTAACTATACCCAATTTTTGCTCCACATCGAATGAAAAGGATGTTTTAGTTACACACAGCCTGATAGTTAACTATATTTATACAAAACACCTTGGCCGTTGCACGTAACATTTTATTATATCGTGGATTTTCGACATGGTGTTCTATATATATGGGGCATTCAATGTCGGTCATCTATAACTTGACGTTAACTTTGGGATATCCATGGACAATTTAAGGAGAGGTCGTAAAATTAAAATCATTTAGGGATGCAAAAGAATGTCGAAAAAAGTCACGTGGCTCAGCGTTATATTTTACCACGTCATATTACTTGTCAGTTGGTTACTTATTGAAAAAAACAAAAATACAAATTCCTGTCGAATTATGGGTCGATTTATTTTAAATGGAACGCATCGCATATGTATACATATATCTATTCGTAGGAGAAATAGCGTATATGGGATAGGGCCGAGACGAGGCAAACCGATCGTAACTCAATACTGATGTAACGATACTCAATTTTTCTCCATTATACAAAAGCCGACGGGAAAGCCGAGTGACTATCGAGGTTAATCGAACGATATCCGATAATGCATCGGCTCGATGATGTGATCGCTAGTTTTTGGGCTTTCATGGGGACGAAGAGGAGGAGTTGGAAAACCGGCGAGTGCACGAACCTAGGTCGACATATATATTTTTATATATATATATCGTCCTCTTGCAGCGAACAAACCCAAGTGCTGTAGCTTACTGCCATTCCCGTGTCCACATAAAAGAGAGAGAGAGAGAGAGAGAGAGAGAGAATTAATCCAATGGGTGAGCTATGACTCCGTATGTGGATTTACCCCAGAAGCCACACGAGAATATTTTTACGCGCTAACTCGACCATCGGATCTTACACCCCTACACGGTCTCACTTGATAACTTACGATTCGATCACACGCCTGAACGATCCGTTATTGACGATTAATTGAGTTCTCTCGTTGCGCCAATTCGTACCGTTATCGCGGAAGCTCCGTTCAAAGTTATATACTTGCGTTTCGTAAAAATGTGTGAGTGTGCTCGTATATTTATGCCATTATATACTATAGGGCGTGTAAGACCGAGGCCGCTACACTTTATGCCCTTTTCGTACCGAAATACCGCCGTCGTTGCGGTCGGTTTCTTTTCTCATTTATATAGAAAGATCGAGTTCTTCTGCATCTATCTACCCGTTATATACGTGGTATCTTTGTTCAAAGTGTTTTTTCCTTCTATCGAGGCAGATGAAAATATCGTTGCAGCCTACCGATCTATATCTGTTGACTGTTCCGCAGTATCTTGGTGCCCGCGGCCGTAGCCTCCGTTATCATGCCCGCCCGCCCTCGGTGTGTCCCTCTCTTTCTCTTTTTTTTCCTACACCAATTTAATTTCAAGCCTACCCCCCACCCCTTCCCTAATTTGGAGCAAAACTTCACATCGAGAGACATCCATGGCGTAAAAATCTCCATCTATTTCCATAGTGAAATTATACCGAAGCTACAAAGCTACAAAGAGCGAGGTCATTGTATCAATGAAAAGTTTATTGCTATTTTCGTCGATATTGCTTTGCTTTTGTAGATGAGTTACCTGCAGTATATACATGCAGTATACCGTCATACACAAAAACTGTCTATATGCTATATAGCATATAGACAGTTTTTGTGACGGCAGTTACAGGAGCAGGTGCAAGCCAGGTGGTTTGAATACCTTCGATATTTACACTGCCGCCATACCGCGTATTCGTTTTGCTCCATCAATATTTCTCTCTCGCACTCTCTCCTATTTTACCGGTTGTTCTGTCCCACCTTTCGACTCTAAATCTGTTCACTGGTAAATCATATATCTCGTCCGATGCCGTGAGCCATAAAAAAATGATGGATAAAACACGATTGCAAGGGCGGGGAAAAAAACATGTGAATGAAGCGAGACAAACCCAATTCGGGTTTCTAATGATTTTTTTTCTTTTCGCTAGCATTTTTCTCCACTGCATAACGTTTTTGTTATCACAATTTTGAATAAAGAGTGAAAACTGAGGATATATGACGACTACGCAAAAGGGCTGCTTGATCAGAGCACAGTATTTCGAAGAAAAAACTTTTTTACCGTTTAATGAAGATGAAAAATCAATCTCGCTTTTTAAGAAATTGCAGCAAGTATGGAAAGATTCATTGGAATGATAAAAGAGTTAAAATTCCATGATAATTAAGTACAACCAAGTCAATGATTAATTCGAATACAATAAACCATTGCATAAATTATTAAATATATTTCTCCATAAAGTATGTATTTCATTCGAATGAACGAATAGATACAGTAGTTTGTAATCATCCGTATTTTACTGTATAATAGCAACGTATTAAAAAAAATCACGAGAAAATTCATATTTCAATATGTATACCATTGCGTGCTTGGCTGCACTTGATTGTAATTGGCGTCAAAGACGAACAGTTCCAAACTGTGATAAGAGGTTTAGTTACGCAGAATAGATGAAGTATGCGATCCTTTCAAGAGCCATTGTATCAAACTTTTATTAGGGACACTCTGGGGAGAAATTATCAATGATAGACGTCGAACGCGGTTGTAATTTTTAACAGTGCATGGTATTCATAACTGCGCGTTTAAGGAAGAGCTTTATGAAAAAAAAGCTAAACTCTTTGACAGCGAATCGACGTGTCCCACATATAGAGCAGAAAAAAAGTTGAACCTCTCGAAAAATAAAGAACGACGAGAGCAAGAAATAACGCGCAGTAACAAGATCAATAAAGCCCACTGAACGTTTCTGTACAGACTCTACTCACATTTCCAATATCTTTTTTGCTGCTCGTCTCTCGTCCCATAGTGTACCTGCGTACATTCGAAACGGGACCCCTACTTTGACGGCTTCGAGAAGATGGAAATAGCAATAAGAATGACGCATTATGTTATAGAATGAAAAAAAAGGAATAAGGAACGGCATACATACACGTTTCCGAATCTATGCGATATATTCGAATAGTTTGGAGAACAGATCTCACTTCATCGCTTTTTGAATTACACAATTTTCACATTGTTTTAAAGATAGATGACCCTTTAAAACTTGAAGTTGAAGTTTCATAAAATTCGAGTGATTTTATTTCTCGTTCGATCATATCAACTCCGAAATTTTGTAATTATCGTCTAATTTCATTTCACGTAGCAAACGTGTCTTCAAGTTGAGTTTCAAAATAGAAATGTACAAAGTTTCATAATGGTGCGAGGAACGAATAGAGACGAAATTCCAGAAAGTTGAGTTGAAACAGAGACCTCGCTTTTGTTCGATCAGCTATAATCATTAAAATTAATTATACTTGAAATCGAAGCGGTGCTGCTGCGTCTGTTGTTATTTGATAGATTTGTGGGATAAAAAGCGATAAACTCGAACTGCTTATAAAATCCCGGCCAATGATATCACACAGACTCTTCACGGTTGTCACTAAATGCGCGATTTGTCACGATTTTACTGTAATAATTTTTCTACTTCGTCTTTTCATTATTTTGAAATTGTCACGTGTGACAATAGTTTTCTTATATATGATAGAAATTCTAAATGAATTGAAAAGAAAAAAAAAAATTGTGCAAATTATATGAAAGGAGGTCGGAGCCATACAGACCGTTTCTACTTCCGTGACACATCCTTGAATGCATAACAAAAGACACGCCCGATCGTCACAGGCTCGTTTCACTGCATGACTATTCAGATGTCTCTGGGGTGGCGCGGGTCTTTTTCACTTCCATCTTTTGATAAGTGTCGTGTGGACGCGCGCTCTAATTGCCATCAAGAAGGACATAGCGAGAGAAAAAGAGTGAAAGCGAGAGAGAGAGAGAGAGAACGCAACCGAGAATCGTAAAGTGGTAAAGCAGTAAGCACCGGTGCATGAGTAATTCGGTTAATCAACTATAAAGTGCTCTCGTTACAGTATAGTACGAAATATATGCGCACGGGTATCTTCCCCTTCTTGCCATGGGAGGATGCAATTGAAATTTATGTTGAACGAAGTATGTAATGCGAATCGTTCTCTTGTTCTCTCTTGGTGCTGCTTTATCATCAACAATATACCAAGGAGAATATAAATGGGAAAACTCTTGTGTGAAATAAGTTCGAACTGTGATGGGGTATTTTTGCTCCCGCCACCAAAAGAAACGCCAACAATTACAAATACACACCGTCTTTCGTCGTCACGAATCCCCTCGAACGATCCAACAGGGTTTAGGGTTAATTTTCCGTCACAATTTTTAATTTCTGCTGAATTATTTTCCCATTCGTTCACGAGCGAACGACGGGTTTCCGTCGTTATCGCAGCAATATCGCAACGTCATCGACAAGATAATCTTTCTGGCAACATCTTTGGCTCATTTCGCCTGGTTACCGTCGCGAGGCACATACCACATCTACCTCTGTGTATAAGAGACACACTGATCTCTCGCATGTGCAATTCATCAATGCCATCGCGTCGCTCTCGTCACCATCGATCGAGAATGCGAATATTTGCATCAACGAGTGACGGTTCGTTGACTCGAAGCCCCATCCCAAGCTAACCAGTTCGTATCATTTTGAAGAAACTTGATCGGTAACGTTTCAACCCCGTCCCCGAGTCAGCAATGTCATGGCTGACGAGCATCGTGCTCCGGAATCATCCACGAGGAGAAAATTGAAAATACTCGGGGGTCGCAAAGCGCTATGCCATCTCGATCCCGGAAAATCGATGATCAATATTCGCACTGAGTAGGCGAGGGGTGAGGGTCGAGACTGGCGTACGCGAAAAATCTCGAGAGACAGCTCTCGAGGACTCGATATCCGATAGGGAACGTATATGTGGTTCTCCTCGGTCGGTGTAGTTATAACCAGGGACAAGAAAGTGAGTATTTAGACATTTTTTTATGGATTATATGGAAATGTTTTGCTGAAGAAGCAGCGCCATCGATCGAGATTTCGACTCCTCTCTCTTTCTCATTCTCTCTTCGTCCCTCTTTCGTTTCTAGACCACTCGCTCTCCAACGATTCTCATCATTGAACCCCTTTCAAAAGGGCCACAGAACGCAAACCGGGAGAATCACCTCTCGTAAAATGTCCTTCCACATAGAAATATAACTCTCTTTCTCTCTTTACTTAATCGTCAAGTTTTGCAGCCGTTCACTGCTCGTCAAGTTCGCGACTTTACCACCGCACCTTCTTCACTTTTCTCCGCTATCTCGAAGCCTGAGGGAGGGACGAGGGACTCGATTAAACTTATGAAAAACTTTAGGATCCGATTTTACCTCGAACTCTCTCACGCTCCTTTTTCCGTAACCTTTTTTCATTTCACGCTTCTTCGTGTCTTCTTCAATTCTCTCCTTCTCTCCTTTTTCAAAGCGCCTTATGTATCTATGAAAATCGGGAATTTCAAAAGTTTCCACGTTGCTGTGTGCTTTTTCCAAAAAAAATTTCAGTCATATTTTCCTTGTGACCATGACGATAAACTGTATATGTTGGAGATGTTAAAGTTACAAAAAATTTTTTTTATAAATGAAATTTACTCGATTTTAACAACATTAAACTTAACACGATAGCTATTAGTTGAAGGTTTTGATATATAAATACATTGAGTCTCCGGATTGCCGTAAATCACAGAGGAGAAAAGGAGAAAAAAAAAACGTTCACGTAAATATATTTTACCACGCACCGCTTTGGTCGATTGCGAACTACCTTCAGTAAAAGCAGCAGTAAAATAAAAGTAGTGTAAAAACAATAATAGTCACGTTGTTCATAGTTGTTTTATAATCTATTTTTCGGTTGCTAAACTTTTTTCAATCTTTAATCGTAAGTTATTGAAAAAACAATTTTTTTCCGTTGCTTCATACCTTGGTAAAAATCTGGTATTCTTTTATGAATATTGTCATTTGGCACCCACTGCTGTATCGAAGAGCATTCATCCTGATACTATAATAAAAATGTGCTAATGTCTATATGGAATCGACATTGCTGACCCCCTGAAAAAAATTGTCCCATGATACGTGTAATATCCTATGCACTTTCCATGGTCGATTACAATCACCATAACAAAGGCTTGCGAGGGTGATTGCTGGTGCGATTACTTTTACTCTCTCTCTCAATCTCTCTTTCTTTCTCTCTCTCTCTCTCTCTCTCTCTCTCTCTCCTTTTACTTTCTGTGCTGGATAAATTTTCAACCTCTCGCAGCTTCTCACACTTCCTCTTGCTCGAGCTCGATGTTTCGGTAATTTTTGTTTTTTAGTCCGGCGGTTCCCTGGTAATTCCAGTTCGTCCATGTAGCCGCCAGAGCAGCAGCAATTCCATCGTCTCGCGAGGATATCCAACAGAGTTAGCTCTATGAATTTTTGACAAGATGGTCGATTTAGTCTGTGTTATTTTCCTTTGGGCGTTTCATAAACGAGAGATTCATCCCAGGGAGAGTCGTATCTTCGAAACACTTAACATTCGATACTCGTCTCTCTGATGCCAGCAGTTACATCACTCAAATTATTATAAGATATAATGGTTTTCGTGACGTCATATACACCATGCGCGCAGAAATTAACCCTGAGCCCCGGAGTAATTATCACGTACACATACACACACACACACACACATACACATCTACACACATTGCTCGAGAGAGTAGGGAAGAGAGCCCGAAACATCAGCGAGTAGATGAAATTCCGGCCATATATTTCACACACTGGGATTTCTTGAATTGCCAGAGAGTGCCTCAAACGTACCTATACGCGCATACACTATTGTATCCATACAAACATAAATCAAGTTCAGCCAGCGAGAGTAGTTGAGTACCAAGCAGAGGCTCAAGGAGCATGCATATCAAGAACGGTGGATTACAAGCTCCATAGCCATTGCACTTGCAGTTCCGAGAATTTCATATCTACCGCATGAAATTACTCTAATTAGACGTTTGACTGACGCTTACATACATACGGTATGTGAAATGTCACTCGCTTTCTATTAATTTCGTTCTGTACCGACTAGCAAGCGAATGAAAACTCGATGTTTCGTCAAAGGTTCCAAAAGCCATCCCAGAATCCGTTTCAAAATTTCTTCATTACGCGATGTGATTTAATTACGAGAATTAATAAAATTTATATAACGCGAATGGAGATGAGTGTCGAATGAAATACGAGGAATGATATGGATTCGTCGAAGCAAAATTTTATTTTATTAATTACTGCGCTGACAGCAGAGTGGATATGAAAGGATTAAAATATTATATGTACGCGAGGTAGACGATATAAACAGGTTATATTTTAAAACCAGCAAAATGTGCTTGTCAAATTAAATTTATCAAATGATGATAGATTTTTTCATCAGTTATATGACTTGCTCGCACTGTATGTCAAAATTTTGTAGTTTTAAGTAGAAAAAAATGTTTTTATCTCCGTCACAAACACACTGTACAATTAACCAAAAAAACATTATCCAACTATGTATATTTTTTCAGACACTTGCAGTTTTTTCAACTTGTACCTCTGTACTTGAAGAAATGATAATCTTCAAACAAAATTAAAATACATATGAGACATTGCAATAATATATCTCTCTGTATTATGTAAAGGTTATACAAGGGTGTGTTTGTGGTCATTTTCGGCAAGATCTTTATATATTTCTCTGGTACACATTGCCTTTGATGGTTAAAAAAGAGAGAATTTTTGTAAAAAATGAATGGGTTCACTGAAATCCCTGTAACTTTGCTTCCCGATAGAGTTGGGACTGCACTTTTAACTCATTCTCTTCGTAATCGTTCAGGCTTCGAAATGCCGCTTGGTTCATCGAGCTACAATATATATATATATATTTTTTTTTCAATTTCTTGCAGGTTTTCAAAGTTGGATCATGGATTTTAGCCAATTTTTCCATACATATACCCCTTTGGGCTCCAATTCGCCAATTTTCAAAGTGTTCCTTCCCTCCACAAAAAATCGAGATCTCGAACTGAATCGAATGGCATTCTCTGAGTCAACTCCTGAGCTTTTTATACCATGATGTATCCTGCAAAATTATTGTATTCGTATACCCTAATGTATTAATGAATGATGTCGAGATATAGTGAACTTTCAAATGGTTGCGATGTCACGTGGAATGTGACTTCTTTATCGTGTACTTCTTTACTTCGCTCAATCAAATGTCATTACAAAAAAATATCGGGTTGAACGTAGTAATTTATTCGTTGATATGATCGACCATCTTCCGTCGAAGTAGTCATTGACTGTTAAAATTACCTTGCAGTATAATGTACTTCTGATTAAATCATTCGTCTTTGGTATCGTGTGAACAATATAATTTTACCGAGCTATCGTCTTATCTCATATTACCGCGACAGGAATCCTAGAAAAAAGAGGAAAAGAAATCATTCGAGAGATAGAATTACGCCTGGCTAATCTATACTCGAATAATATAAACTATTCGTGGCAGTAGTTACTGGCAGGGGATTAGGTCATTTGGACATTATCCAGCGCGGACATCCCACAACCCTCCATCTTAATGTCTCGGTAGCTCTCTTGAATTTTCATTCGCACAGGCCTCGGCACAGGCATGAATTTTCAACAGAGAAGTCGTTATACCAAACCTATATACTTTTCAACATCGCTGAGTTTCTCTACACTCGTTCTCTCTCTCTCTCTTTCTCTGTTTCGCTCTCATTTAAGAACATACCGCTCGAGAAAACACGTTCGTATATAGCAGTTAAAATAGCAGTGAAACCCCGTTTTAATTACATAACAAATTGGAGATCCCACGTGTTTGTCCTTAGGATAGCTGGCCCTTGAATCCTGGCAAAAGGCAACATCCTGAGTCACCTGTAAAATGAGCCAAAATCGTACGAAATACCATTGTCTTAACCAATTCTCGCTTGTCGCTTCCTCGTTTTATATTACGTATGTATGAAGAAAGGTGAAAACCACGACTCGCCTATTGCTTCCACGAAATTTTTGCCCATTTTTAAATTTCCTTAATTTTCACTTCCTACTTGAGTAAATTCTGTAAGTAAGACTAAATTATGGGAGATAACAAGGCAAATTAAAAACTCGGTAATTTTCTTTTTCCTTTTTAGCCTTATTAGCTGAAGTTTTCACAACTTTGTATATTTTGATAGAGTTTTTAAAACAATTTTACGTTTCAGAATCTTATTTTTATTTTTTTGTTTATCACTAAATCTCCACAGAGGCTCTTTCAAGCTCGCTCCAATTGCGTAGAAAGCCTGCTCAATTCGATAGACCGAGAGCAGGTTTCGATAGGTTAAATTCCAAAAAAAAGCTTACTCTATATGAGAGAGAAAGCAAATAAAAACAAAATCATTTAATTTCACGTAATCGACCTTTGATTCGATGTTATTCAATGATTTTAAATTCATTCGAATCATTTTTGATAAATTTGCGCTAAAAATGTACACCGAAGCTCGTTTTTCGCTGTGCGTTTTGCATGTCAGTGGTGCTGGTAAAACCTTCTCACTCTCGGTTCAGCGAAAATTTACACTTGGACTGAGAATTGCGTGGCATATTTGAGAGGAACGGGGCTACATAGCGACGTAACAATACGGCATGACCAAGCATCACGGAAAGCCACCACCGGCTTGCGGTTTATATGCCCGTAGCAACGAGCGAGACTGTCGAGCGTGTTTGCTTCATCGTCGTGGCAGTTTCACCACGCTCTGACGAATTTGGGGTCGAATTTTTTCCGGCAGAAGAGCTTTTCGAGACATTCACCGGGTTGGTGACGGAGTGGAGAGCGAGAGACAGAGCGGAGAGGGATTCAAAAAATAAATAAAAGTAACCAAACGGAGGGCATAAAACGAGATTCACAAATATATATATATATATATATGTATATATATATATATATATATATATATATATGTATATTAAACAAATATGGCACAGCAGCGGTGAGCGCTGCTGTTGCTTCTCGAAAAAGGCCCTTGAATTTTTTCTACGCTTATACAAGTCCATACATAGGTATATATTTATATAATATATGTACAATATGGTAGATGGTACGTAAAATGTATATTCGGTCAAAAGTATTTTACCATGCTCTAAAACTCGGCTAAATCTGTAATAGCAGGCTATGATGCAGTACCCGCCACTACAGATTTAATCAATTACAGACATTTTTAGAGAAATTCAAAATTCCATAAAATCTACACCACTAAATGAATTGGTAGAAAAGTTACAGTAAGCAAAGAGGTTATACTGCGATTTTGAATATCTGGATGATCGATTAAATGTTTCAAAACTCGCAGTTTGAAAGGGAAATAAAATAAACTATCGAATGCTCCTGAATAAAGTTCCATCGGTTGGTAAAGGAAAAAAAAAATAAAAATACATCTAAAAATCAGATGTCGAATTTTCGCGTGTTGATCGGATTTCAGATACAAAAAATATACATGCACGTGAAAAAATAGCGTTATTTGGCCTCTCCGGGCTCGTTTGTCAGAAGTTTCTGAGAGTACAGGGCATGTAGGTTGGATCAGCTGTACGAACGATTGGATTCAACTCCCTGAACGCTGACGGCATCTTGATAACAAGGCTGTTATCGGTTAGGCTGTTATTCGAACGCGTAATATTGGTACATCAACGCAGCAAGCTTCTCATCGCATCCATAACCTCATCCTCGTTACTCTGACGTTGTATTTTGGCATATATATATATATATATACACGATGCGGAAACTAACACGCAATCATCACACCCCTTTGTAACGTATATTCTCGAGCTCTTGCAGCTGTTTCACGGATATACATATATCGTATATATACCGATATTTGACTATATAGTTATGAGCCTGTTATATATCGGCCTAGAGTATTAGCTAGTTACGATATATATAGAACGAGAGCAGATGAACTAGAATTCGGGGCTTAACTGGCTCGTTCGTTATATATATATATATATATATATATATATATATTATATAAGTACATTATCGGTAACCGCGATCATTGTGAAAATATTTGACGATGATGCTAGAGTGTATTCAGTTTGCAAGGAGGACCATTCTATAGGGTACAGTAAGGTATACTAGACCAATGTAAGCTATCAGCACCAAAATCCAATGAACCGATATTACAAACTCAATGCACCGGATGGGGTAATATTTATACGCCTCATGGGAGGAGGTCGGCGAAAAGCGTTTATTTGTCCATTTCTCTCCGAAAGTCGGTAACGCGGTATACAAACGCATCAGCTTTGCCTCTCGTGCACGCTGCCCGTAGTGGCCGAAGGCAATGATATATTACGTTTGCAACTGGAGAGCAAACTGCCCGGGCAAACTATAAATGAACCGCGTGATACTAATTCATGAACGTCGGTGAGAGAGAATATTTGCACACAGTATAAGTATGGACGATGCTTCATAATCGAGACGGAAAATTTGCCAAAAACTTTTGTTCTTGACTATTTCGAGATTCTAAAGCTTTCGATCATTACTAATATACTGTCATAAAAACGTTAAAAAAATATTATTACTGCTAAACAGCGGCATAAAAGCTGAAAAGTCACTTCACCGCGTGGTTTTTTAAAACTCCTTGGCGTCACACCTTTATCCGAGTCTGAGAATAAACATAAAATAAAAAATCTTCTTCGCTATGCGTGTTTTGCCAATTTTTCACACAAAAATATATGCCAGAATCGTGCCAACGATCTTTCTCATAGGCATATAGTTTTACGATAAAATATTGTTTGCGTGACGTGATTTTGAAAACTCTCCGACAACCAAGGTTCCGTCATGCTGTTCCGAAAAAAATATATCTACATGTGCGCATCCGAATTGATTGTGAGCCATTGCTGACTTTTATTTTTTTTTTGCACGCGCTTCTCAAACGCACGAAATAATAAAATATATCTATCGTTGCGAAATATATTATTAGAAAATAGGAACGTAAAATTCTGTTGAGAAATTAAACGACAAAACATTGCAGGGAAAGCTCTCTTTCTCTCTTGCTCTTTTGTTGTACGAAAAATCATGGTCAGTTCGATCATATTATTCACAGAATCGTATAATTTTATTTTTTCATTACATTTCATTGGTCGCATGATAAAAACGAATTCATTGTTATTAATAAAGTTTCCACAAGTCGGAATCGACCTCAATTTATGTTGGAAAACCGTGCGATCGTGATAAAGTGTGGTTGGAACATCGATAATTTAGGGGGAGGGACTGATGGTTGAGACAAAGTCGAATTTAAGTTTCGATCGTTTTCCGGATCCCGGTGTAGCTTATATATAACATATCTGTGCGCTCGGTTCTGCGGGTTCATAATATATACTCATGCACGAATTTATCGTCAAATATTGTACGTATACAAGCTACGAATATACATGTATCGATGCCCCAATGCCAAAAGGGTATCGAAGCAATGACTGTATACGGACTAGATATGCCCTTTTGATTTAAACCATCGATGCTGTATAAAGGAGAGAGAGGGGGAGAGTCGACGACGACGATGACGACAACGATACGATATATGCTAATATCATAGCTGATACGCCCTTTTTCCACCAAGCTACCGAAGCCCCGAGCCTCGATGATCGAAGAATTGTCTCATGCTAGAATTGCAAGAAAAATAATCTTAATTTATGATATCTCAAGATTGCGTGCATGGAATGAAATTAAACCAGCTGAATTTGAAAGATAAATTTAACATTAAGTTACGAAAATAAACTCAGATTTTTTACTGGATGACGCGTTTGGGTGTGACATCGATAAGACGTTCAAATTCAACGTCATTTCAATCAACTTACCGTGCAGTCGACTGCGGCGGGCGTATTAAAACTAAAAAAAAAATTAATTACTTGGCGTCACGACACTGCCGCGTCTCTTGATCCATATGGGTTTTGATAGTAACGGGAGAGAGATAGAGCAGGGGTAGTTTGCGTCACACGTGATAGCGCATTCTAAAATGAATCAGCTCATATGTATATGTATATATATAAAATTATACGCGTATATTACTTTATGCGCGAAGACACACGCAAGTATAATAAATTACACGAGTCAAACGTGACAGAGGATTATAATTCCACGCCGTGTTTCGAAGATCGCTCATAATTTCGAGGTCTTTCGGCCTTGCTTTCGCTCGTTTTCGCGTTACGAGTACGAGACTAGAAGCGTTTACGATTCTTCGACCCCATATATTGAATCGAATTCATGAGCGGAATATCGAGAGACACCCGTTTTCACAGGTACTCGCTTCCCACATTCTCGTGTGTTCTATAATATACATATGGGACATTCCACGTCAACTCAGCCACCCCGTTTTTTTTATTGTCTCGAAAAAATTATTCAGTATGGGCATTTCAAAGGACAATATATCCATGACATTTTACCAAAATTTCATCCCCCCACTATTGTTGGTCCTCGAGATAATGATTAATGAAGTCTCAATTTTGTAAAAATCATAACTTCGTAACTACTGATCGGATTTAAACGATTAAAAAAAGAATCTTTTTTATTTTTTTTGCCCTTTTCGAAAAAAAATATGTCATCATCGGATAAAAGCTCATTAGACATTTTTCGGAGTAAATTAATAAAAAACAATTTTTCCCTCTTCACTGATGCCTTGTTCCATTTTGAAAAAATCCTGCGGAGTTGTGTATTGCCTCCCTCTATCAGAAAAAAAATACTGAGTAGAATTCCGATTGGCCCTTTCGTGGAAAAAAAAAAATCGAAAAATTTCCCCGAAAACTGTCTAATGAACTTTTCTCCAATGACGGCATATTTTTTTTCAAAAAGGGCGAAAAAAATAAAAAAGATTCTTTTTTTAGTCGTTAAAATCCGATCAGCCGTTACGAAGTTATGATTTTTACAAAATTGAGAATTTATTAATCATTATCTCGAGAACCAACAATAGTGGGGGGATGAAATTTTGGTAAAATGTCATGGATATATTGTACATTGAAATGCCTATACTGAATAAATTTTTCGAGACAAAAAAAAATGGGGTGGCTGATGAGTTAACGTGGAATACGACACGTCAACGCAGCCATGTCAACTCAGCCACCCCGTTTTTTTTTTGGTCTCGAAAAAATTATTCAGTATGGGCATTTCAAAGTACAATATATCCATGAAATTTTACCAAAATTTCGTCCCCCCACTATTGTTGGTTCTCGAGATAATGATTAATAAATTCTCAATTTTGTGAAAATCATAACTTCGTAACGGCTGATCGGATTTTAACGACTAAAAAAAGAATCTTTTTTATTTTTTTCGCCCTTTTTGAAAAAAAATATGCCGTCATTGGAGAAAAGTTCATTAGACAGTTTTCGGGGAAATTTTTCGATTTTTTTTTTTTTTCCACGAAAGGGCCAATCGGAATTCTACTCAGTATTTTTTTTTTCTGATAGAGGGAGGCAATACACAACTCCGCAGGATTTTTTCAAAATGGAACAAGGCATCAGTGAAGAGGGAAAAATTGTTTTTTATTAATTTACTCCGAAAAATGTCTAATGAGCTTTTATCCGATGATGACATATTTTTTTTCGAAAAAAGCAAAAAAAATAAAAAAGATTCTTTTTTTAATCGTTTAAATCCGATCAGTAGTTACGAAGTTATGATTTTTACAAAATTGAGACTTCATTAATCATTATCTCGAGAACCAACAATAGTGGGGGGATGAAATTTTGGTAAAATGTCATGGATATATTGTCCTTTGAAATGCCCATACTGAATAATTTTTTCGAGACAATAAAAAAAACGGGGTGGCTGAGTTGACGTGGAATGCGACATATATAGAATAAAGACACGGCAGCGTCCGAAGCCAAGTATTAGGACCAAACGGAAAATTTAATCATTTTTTTTTGCATTTTCATGCAGAATTTTTGAGTTTTTCATCAAGTGTGATCAGACGTGCCATATCCTATTATACATTAATTTTTAATGATCAAATGAGTGTTTCACCTTTTTTTTACGTACGCGCTTCACTCACCGGGGTCCCAAGAACCTGACTTTTCAGCTTTTTATTTTTTTATTTTTTCGGCCGATCGAGAATTGATCCAGAAATAGTCGACAGAATCAAGGAGTTCTGAGTTATAATGAGGGTTTAAAAAAAGAGAGAAAGTCCAGAATTGCCAAAAAAAAACCGCGTTTTGCACATTGCACTGGGGTTCCAGGGACCCCAGTCTGTTAACGTAGGGTTAATCGTATAGAAATGTGAGATGCATTGAGACACTTTTGGATATAAATTACATGTAAATGAATGCCCCGTAATTGCACCCGATCAGCACACGTCCCCATATTGCTATAAAAGCTTAACCTGACTCCGTATCACGTATATTGTAAATGCGTTTTGGTTGCATAAAGGAGATATGTTCGAGAGCTTACCCATTGAAAGCTTCGTATCACGTACAACATACCAACTGCACGAATAATCATGCGCGGCTATTTCGATTGAAAAGCTCGAACGTGTGTGGTGCCTGGTATACTGCGAAACGAACCTTGCGCTACCTATATCCCGTACGACGATTGTACAAAAGGAGGGCAAACGGTTGTATAATACGCGAGCATTGCCGAGGGCGCGAGTGAGGAAACGAGCCGATGGTTGAGAATGTGCAATTGCTATAGGGCATGGCTCCTGTCGTGGTAGAACTAAAACCCAAGAGAACCACGGAATATATTATGTACGTTATACCTCGAACACGAGAAACTATTATTCCCGCGATGCACACTGCGCTATACCACTGCGTACGATCATGGAATATATCGGAATACGAACATAATGGCGTATAGTATATATATGGCTGTCAAGTCGAAGGTTCTGTCTCCAATAATACGGCACGGGAGACCAATACTGACGCGGTGACTATTCCACTGACTCTGCATCATATCGAAGGAAAATTTCTGTACGTGAACAAATATAAATGTGCATATAGAATAGAGAGTGCGTAAATGTTGGAATTCCTACAAATGCCACACGCGTATTTTGTTGATCTTATATAAACATATCGAATCCGAGTATACACGTTTAGAAACTATACTTACAGTGGAAAACAACGCGAATTCTCGATCCACTGTATAAAAATAATAAAAAAAAATATTCATGTACAGATGATTTGGAAAAAAAAAAAAAAAACTGAAAGAAAACGATTCATCGGGAGCAGATTCGTGAGGAAGAAAGATGATGGAGTATGTACATATCTTCTAGGGAACAAACTCGATGAAACAAAAATGCTCCAGGGCTATACCACAAATATTCCTCTCTCTTTTTTTTCTGCATTTTCAATATAATCTGTCTGTTATTTTTATTTTTGCTTCTCTTATTTGCTCGTGTACACTTGCGGACTTGGGCCCTGGTCCAATACCGGTTTCCGAGAGCCATGCAGCTGCACACGAGAGAAATCGGAGAGAGACAAAAAAAAATATAAGACCATATTGGTGCTCTGCTGTGGTCGGTTGTGATGTTCTTGGTTCATTCGCTTTTAGCCGTCTATGATACTGAATACGTTACATTATGTGTGTATATGATACATTGTAGTGTGATGAAAATCATGACTTGACGGTGTCTCAAGAAAATGTCCAATTCTTAAAACAACAACAAATTATTTTTTTTTTTAAATATTTTTCAAGACAGTGAAAATAACAATTTATCGTCATGCTTAAGCAAAAATTAAACTTGGATATAGTTTCATATTATTATGCCTGACGATGTGTAATATTACATTCGAAAGTAATCATATTGTGTTTTATGCGAAAAATTATGAAATCTTGTGATAATAAAGCGTAACGATGTGTGCTCACCGAGAAATAATAGTTCATTGTACAATGTTGCGCTACCAGCAATATATGTAGCCGAGATTCGTGCACTCTCGCTGTGGCTGATTCTATAAATCCTCAACTTCGATCGACGGTCGAACGCTTCGGTTAGTCCTCAAATGCTGTCGATTACGCGTTCGGTCTACACGTGTGACGAACCAGCGCGTACAGTAATATAAATATATCACCATGTGCTCGAACGCAATTTTTATTCCCCGTGAGTTAAAATCAGAGGAGAAGTCGCCTTAGTGCGTTAGAATCACGCTGATCGGGGATACGTTGCCTTTAAAAGTTATTGATACTACCCTTTTCGAAGAATATAACTGATGTAAGTGAGGCTCGAGCCTCACTTACATCAGTTTACGTCTATTCTGAACGCTCGATTGCACGTACGTTACTGCACTGTCAGAATTTGCATCGTAATGCACGTAGCTCCAACTGGTTTCTTCCACAATGATGGATACGTACCATCGGCCAATGGCCAGTCAGCTTGCTGGTATGCGGTGAAGTAGTAAAAGCCTAAAGCACTGGACAACGCGGAGACAAGGTTTGAGAAGAGCCTTCTCGTATACCCGCATCTGCTATCGAGTTTATGAATGTTGGGTCTATGTTGCGTTTCGAAAAAACGAATCTCTCGTATGGGCGAATTAGACAAAGTCTTTCGGCCAACAATCGTTCCACTTGATGCGGAACTAAACATAGATTGTGCACATTGCAAAAAAAAAATCAATAACGAATGCACGCCGTATAGTATTTCCAAGTACATAAAACATTGTGAATATTTAAAACTATTGGTACAGAACACATGTTTACTCGTGTGTCGCTTCGAAATCCAAGTGAATGTATCGATTCACTTATAAATTCGATTATTATTTATTCTGCTGCAGTGACACAGTCCATTTGCACTTCCATGGCAGGGTGCATTCGTGCATGCGCTGGGTATATAAACATTTTTATTTTATTTTCTCAATCAAACGCGAGTCTATAATATACATTGATTCGTTTAGCGAACCCAGAATGAAAGTAGCGATATGGGAATGTAATGGCCGTCTATGCTATTCGATATGCAGTCGCCAATGAACAAATAATAATAATAACACATAAACGTGACTTGTATTTTGATATTCTTAGACACCGGGATTTTTTATTTTAAAAAAATATTCAAACTCGCTAAAATACACCTTTCATATATATACGGCAATAAATTATTTACAACACGCGCTTTGTTATTCATTTTGTGTTTTTACGCCATGGTTTATTCTGAAGCAGTAATGTTCACTAATCGTTTTAACGCTGAAACTTTGCAACAAATAATGTACCCAAATTTATAATTGATTATAAATTGCGTCACTATATCCTCATAATGTACACGGAAGAAGTTTGAGAGGGTGAGAGAAAAATTGCTTTCTTTTCTTTGATTTCTTTACATAAATGAAAAAAATATCTAAGGTACCTGCGGGTAATAAGGCCTAGTAAAATATCCAATTTTATTAACAAAAATCGTATTTAAAACGAGCGCTCTCGCTCATGTCGAAACTAACAGACGCCTATTTTGCACGAAGATGTACTCAAATAATGATTATTATTAAAACCTGTCGATTAAATTGGATATTTTACTAGGTCTTATTACCCGCAGGTACCTTATTTCATACGCATATGTGGACTCGTAAATTTGATATCGGGTACTTGTTTCGTTTTGAAAATGATTGCGAGGGACAAAACCGATGAAAATGTACTACAATCTTGCTGGAACTATTGGAAATTCTTTCGGTCATTGAAATATTTTTAACCTCCCGTGTATTCGAAATAATATATAGAGATGATACATGTTGTTTGTACTTAAGGTAGTATATATGAGCACAACTGTAGGCGGGGAATAAGCGGAAACGTGGGCGCGAGTGAGCGCGGTGAGCGAGGGACACGCATGAAACAAGAGAGAGAGAGAGTCGGACCGCTCATAATCCGACGCACGCGAAAAATTTCCTTAAAATCGATAATTTTATATCAAAGGGTTCGTCAACCCCCATTTTTTTATGGAACGTATGTAATCGCGATAGTTTTCTGAACATTTAACATTTTTAATATATTGATCGTATCTAATCGTGAAAGATACGAATTTCTGTTTCAAATTTGCGTCAGCCCAGAATTCGGATATGCCGTGGGATAAATATCTGGATTTCACGAATTAATTACTCTCGTAAAGAGTCGGTGACCCAATTTGAAATTTTACAGGCATTATCCTGTACACTTCTACTACACCGTAATAAAAAATTCAAATTTTTATCTAATCGTTAATTTCGTGCTCATACTACCTTAAACAATATTTGAAGAGTTATGAATTTATGAAACTTTAGCATAAATTAATTAATTACATGTAAAATGCGGTTCCATATTTTTGGAAAAGTAGTTTCGGCAAAAATGTCAACCTTTGAACGCTCGGAACTATCGCCAAATAATTTTTCACCAACTATATACCATACAGAGTTTCACAAATCATTTGGACAGGCAGAAAAGCGAATTTACATGAGAACGTCACGTATCTGATTAAATATTAGCTATATAGAGCTGTTAGTATAAAACCGCTGTCCGATATTTTATCCGAGTCTTGGAATACGTTCGATCATATCGTTAGCAAAAATTGGTTTGTGTGAGAGACATCGCGATGAGGGTCCTCTCCAGCGACAGCGGTATACATGTATTGCCGTAGTTCTTTGGGGCCTGGACCGATAAAGAGAGGAAGAGCGAGAGAGAGAGAGAGAATGAATGTATCGTAATGTTTGTTACGATATCGGTATTTGTATTTTGGTCATGGCCACATGTAGAATGCTCATACAACGCTTATAAATCCGATGTTTTACGCATGTAGTACAGTGGAGAGTAGTAAAAAGTGGTGGCAGTCTCCAGAATTATTCATGTGTATGTATTATATGTAACATTTGTAAATGTACATCTATTTTTGAACGTGTATAAGGTACGTAGCTGATGCAGGCATAAGAACGTGAAATAGGGTACTTCGAGCATGGAGGGATAATATAGAAGGTATTGGGAATATGCAGGGTGTTCATGTTAACTCTGGACGTACTTCTAGGGTGTGTGCAGGGGTTACCTATAGGCAAGCATTTTGAGGTAAGATACCTATGGTCGGAAACTCATCCTAACGGCTGTGGAGGCCTTTGAAAGATTTGGTACTGCGCGCTTGTCTAGTGTAATTAATCAAATGCGTGATCACTATCGACCCAATGTTTTATTCAGCCGTAGATAACAGCACATAGTTCTTGTGTGAAATCCACCAAACGAGACAGTGTGTAGTTCTTGTGTGAAATCAACAAAACGAGACAGTGTGTAGTAAACTCCTGTGGGACAAAACAAGTCAATGTTTATAGTATTGCTGATAGAATTTCACCTTTGTAATTATACCCATTCGAATCATCAAATAAAATAGGAATTGTAAAGGGTCCGTTTGGGAACATAAAATTCAGTTTAGAAATACAGGGAATTGTTTTTTGTTATTTTTTTTTCATTGGAAAGTTTATCGATCTGTTAATTTTGTTGAAAACTCTGTAATTTTGTCTACGGTTGAATAAAACGTCTGGTCGAAAGTAATTACATATCTGATTCATTACACTACGAACAAGCGCGCGGTACCGAATCATTCAAAAGGCCTCCACAGCCATTAGGATGAGTTTCCGACCATGGGTGTCATACCTCAAAATGCTTGCGTAGGCAGCCCCTACACACCCTAGAAGTATGTTCAGAGTTAACATTTTTCCTCCGAAAATTTTTATAAATAATTTTAGAATGAGCAATCGATCCACGTGCTCGTGATGGGGCTTTGCGTCATTATTTAAGATAAAAAAAAAATGTGCATCAAAGCCGTTTTTAGTTTCAAGCAAGTTTATCAAAATTCTATAGATCTTGGATCGATTAAATTCGATAGACCGTGGATTTTCATTTTTTTAAAGCGAACGAGGCCAGTTCAGGCGCTTTATGCACCAGGAATAATACTCCGTACACATATACGTGTACATGCACCCATATATAAGAATATATACCGTACACCTCTAATTGCTGGTGCAGGCAACATATCGGCGCGATGGCAATTCGTCGCGATGAGCTATCGAACCCAATATCTCCTCTTCGTCCATGCGTCCTCCGATTTTCTCTCACTTGCACTGCATCATTCGTTATCGAGCTGACAATCGAGCTATCGGAAATGGTTGGATAAATTTTGATTGATTCCACCCTCTTCTTACTTCGCTCTCTCTCTCTCTCTCTCTCTCTCTCGCTTATTTTTCGCCTCGTTCTCCCTAACTCTTAACGTACCACGCTTTTCTTGATCAAGTGCCCAGTTTCATTACCAGTGGTGCCCAACAACCATTACGTGACGGTACTTGTACGAAATTCGATTCACATTTCACGATGCAGTCGAAGCTTTATTAGCCGACACTCCTCCGCATCCAGTAGATCTTCCTCCATAATTTTCTGAATGTTGCAAGAGTGAGAACACGATACGACATAAACGATTAATGGCCAAGTTACAACGTTGCGCAGAAATTTTTTTGACAAAATGTTCAACCCGTTCGTCATCGTTTTCCCTATACTTCCTTGTTCCCGAAAATATCTGACGGGCTGTGTAGCAAATTTTGAACTGTATATATATATATATATATATAAATATATGTATAGGAAACGATAGAGTGCTGATATACGACGTGTATTGGACGCAAGATGGACGGATATGTTTTCGTGATTTATCGCGATACATCCGGTAGATCAAATTGTGAAACCTCTCTTCTGGTGGATACATCCATGAGTGTGTATGTATATATGTATGCCCCCTGCAGCCGCCGCTTGGCCGCTTCCAATTTGGGAAACGTCAAACTGATTACTAATAGGTAGAAGTGAGATGAGCAATGAACAATGATCTTACTTTATACAGTGAGTTTTTTCATAATATATGAAAAATAAACTATTCGGTCTTCAAATTTTCGTAACGTAAAATGGTTTTTCTTCTTTCCAGTACGTTGACATTTTATGTGATAGAAAATTCTCCAAAAAAATGTTTCTCTTTTTTTTCGCTATGATTGCACAAGATATGAGTGAGAGTTCGGTCTAATTTGTAATTCTCACACATTTATACCTACATAGGTATAATATTTGCTTTGTATAATAAATTGTCATCGTGATTTTATAACAAGTCGTGTCACTTCTGATGCTGCTGCTAACCATTAACTATATGGTAAGTCCGTTATAATTGCCCCACATTTTCAAAAAGTTGAATGCCAATGTTGATTTTCTAGTATCCATTTATTTATATTTTTTTTCACGTCAAGTAAACATCAAACAATCATAAGAATCTCATATCTATGTATTAATCAAATACTTTGTGCTTGAAAAAAAAAAATTTTAAGTTAGGCCAACTGTCCCGAGATTGCTGGTTAGTTGCCCCACTGGCTCGGGATAGTTACCCCACCTTATAATCACGTATCTACGCCTATCTATTCATTTTTTATCGTTTTTCTTTTTTTTTTACACTTTTTACGCAAGTATTGCAAGTCCATTTTTTTCCATATCGTCAACGGCTTTTTTGATATTCTCTTCCGTCAATTTTGAGCGATTTGTGGCGTGCGACGGAGTGTATTTCCGTGGCATGACTGAAAATCATATACAAAATCTAATCTATCTAACTCCAATGAATATTTCGAGAATTTGATACATCTCAATATTATTTGATAGCAGAAATATTTTTTTCTATATGTTATGAATGGGGCATTTATCCCCGAAAAAAGCTGGCCAAGTATCCCGAATATAGGGGTTAGATCCCCAGGCCTTTGAAATTATTTTTTCGTATTCTAAAATTAAGGTTATGGTCCCAAATAGTTGTGCGGGACTCGTACTTCTCTATTTCAGCCGATAAACTCAGATATATCATGTATTCAATCGCATTATACGTATCTATCCAAAAGTCTAAAAAATCTTTGGCGTTAATTTGACACAACATCTTACCTATAAGTCTGTTGCCTCGTTCTTAAGGTACGTGAAATTAACCACAAACCACGTATTTTTTCTACTATTACGCAGCTGATCAAACGTGTGCGACAGCAGCGCCATCTGGCTTATAGTTATGAAGATCCGGAAGGTGGGGCAACTATCCCGCCGGGGCAACTATACCGTACTTACCCTATATTAGTGTGGGGTGCGAAGTCCCCCAGAAAGAACTATAAGTACGGATCGTGGAGGAATTGGGTAGAAGGCCTAGGTAGCTCAGTGGTCAGAGCACTCGACCGGCAATCGAGAGGGCCTGGGTTCGAATCCCAGTCTAGTCACCCGAAGCCTAAATTTTTCTGCGATCCTACAATTGGGGGCTCGTCCGGGATGGGGGTACTTCCACCTACGGAAGACGATGAAGCGACTGGAATGACACAAGACGAAGTGTTCGTACATGTAAGACGGACATGTGAGGGCACATGTCATTCCAGGATGGCCGAATGTGGGGTGCGAGGTCCCCCAGAAAGAACTATAAGTACGGATCGTGGAGAGATTGGGTAGAAGGCCTAGGTAGCTCAGTGGTCAGAGCACTCGACCGGCAATCGAGAGGGCCTGGGTTCGAATCCCAGTCTAGTCACCCGAAGCCTAAATTTTTCTGCGATCCTAAAACGAGGTAAAGTCTCGTCGCGTTTCTTCCTATTCTTTTTAATTTAGTTCTGAATGATGGGTAAGGCTGAGAGCATAAGTATATATTCATATTGAATTTCAAGCTGCATATTCGGAGCGTAATAACTCTTGAACTAAAAAGAAAAAGGTACATTCCTTGTACAATCATACGTCGCGAAAGACTCAAAAAATCCAATTTTCCTGTTGCTCCAAAATGCATGTCTTCATTTGTCCTATTTGTTGTAGTCGCTATAAGAATAGCGACTACACTTGCCGATATTCCCTGGTCCGTAGAAATACACGAATCGGGGAAGATCGGTAAGTTCTAAGAGTGATGAAATATTTCTCGTAAAGATTTAAGTTATAAACCACGTATTACCATATTTATACCATATGGCTATAAATTGATATCCCTTTTAATATTCGTAAATAAATAATTATTTCGCTATCATTCAAAATATTTCTCGGGCGTGTTTTTCTTTTTTAAACATTAGCTGAATTTGGACGGATATCTGTATGGGCGCCGTAAATAATTCTGTGGCTCGACTCTTTGATGATTTTAGGCATAATATTTATACATCCATTCGTTATCAAAGTGTAAATTTTCATTTGGATTGAACCACTTATCGGCTATAATTGGCTCATCGCCATTCGATTCGTTCATGAAGTGTAAACTCGAACGTTCCTCTACTGTGTAAACTCAGACAGTGCAAATTTAGACTATGGGAAGACCGCTTTGCCCTCAAGCGTACATGTTGCTCGCTCTCTCTCTCTCTCTCTCTCTCTCTCTCTCTCTCTCTCTCTCTCTCTCATGTCGTCTTGGACGCTTGCACTACACAAGTGAGATGGTTGGGAGACCCTGAATTGGAAGGGGGGTAGGTTGTATACTTAATGGGGTTAGGTTGTATGCTCAATGGGGTTGCATGGGAGGCACAGAGAATATCAAGCGTTGCAATGGATTAAAGGGATTGAGAGAGAGAGAGAGAGAGAGAGAGAGAGAGAGAGAGAGAGAGAGAGAGAGAGAGAGAGAGAGGCCTCGAATCAATAATTGCTATCGACGATTTTACGACCACGAAATGCGTTTACGTGACGGTAATGCCGAATCGTCAACCTTCCGCATTACAAAATTCAACGCAAATAGCATAAAATATAGGGCTTCATGTACCGGAAAGCACACTACAAATCGTAACTGAATAACGGAAGCATCATGCTTTCGAGCAACTTTACCGAATTGTCCACATATGGAGGGATAAACTGAGCTGTTGGATTGATTGCATCGTTATATGAGTGTATATTACATGTATATACATACTGTCTGTAATATTGATGTTTGATATCTCTATTTATATCACGTTGACACACTTGACATACTTGAATATTTTTTATTAAAATAATAATACGGTGAACGTAGAAATATAGTGCGAAAAAGTGTTTTCTCAGTGATTTGAATTGAAACATGACTGCGATAACTATAGTGATAGTCTATTACCAATAATCATTATCTTGTGTTTGATCTCTGATTAATCCTCTGGTTCTTTCGGTACTGTTTCCTGGGAGAAGCCGAGGGAGTCAGTGTACCGAGTTGCAAAGCAAAACATTCTATACAGTTCTGCTGTCTCTTTCTCTCTTGGTTCGACTCTGACGATAGATCGCCGATAGACTTCACGCAAGAATTCAAATTTGTTGGGCTTACACATAAAGTTTGAGGAGAGATAGGTAGGCAAAATCTTATTATCAAATCACCATACATACTCGCATAAATTTTAACTCCCCCAATCGTAACTGGCAATGGCGAATGATTATTTAAGTTGTATGTGCCACTTTTCAGCAAATAAGATATAGCATTCATTAATGATAATAAAGTTGTATGGTAAAAAAAATATACATGCAGTTAAAAATCATCCATCTTCATAATGATGAGAGATGAGATAAGATCGGGGTCTAGATGAGCTGATTCGCTGATTATTTGGAATATTTTTAACACCAATACGGCATGGCTGTCTGGAAACATTGAGAACTTTCAGGAAAACAATACTTGCTCTGCGGGAAGGGAAAAAGCAAGAGACGAAGTACGCACGTGTAGCGCGCAAGAATTGCTGAGACAATCGATCGACAACCATCCTGTTGTCGCACTCTCGCGCGCAAGAAAGGAGTAAGAAGAGAGCGAAGCGACGTTCAATATTAGTAGCATAAATTTTGCTTATCCCACTACCATAGCAAGCCGTGCTATGACTTGACTTTAACCTCGAGTGAGAAAGTGCAAGAAGCGAGGACATACACCCCCTTCTAGCAGCCTCCATTAGCTGTATAAGTTCGCCCCCGCGATCCAACGCCTCATCCTGACTTTTCTCGTGGCAGAGGAAATGCGATAGGAGGATATAGAACCTCCAGGCACGTTGAAGAGAAGAAGAGTTTTGCTCCCGTTGCTGTGCAGCTCGCTTCTTATTCTCACTCGCTTCTCGCTGGGGCGTGTCGCGCCCTGCGGGGGTTTCACAAAAATTAATGGCAATCCTACCTCGTCTTAACTCGCGTAATTATATCTCTCGCATCATTTAATTACTGTGCCCCGGCTTGTCTGATGCCAAAGAGACAGACCGCTATCCATAGGCGAGATGGAAAAGCCCCGGGGGAAGTTGAGGACGTTCAACACTGGGGGGCTCGTGTGCATGTGGTGCTCTCTCTTCTCTTCAAGAAGCTGGAGCAAAACGAAACAGCTGCCCTTCCTCGTGCTTTACGCCCTAATTATTCTCGTTAATCTGCCAAGTTTACCCATCTTTCTTGCGATCCTCTTCTCATAATATTCATTTTGTTTTCTCATAGAGAAAGTTTTGTTTTCATGAAAAAAAAAAATTTTAATATTCATTTCTACGTACCCAAAATGTTTCAATTAGTTATAAAATCAGGTTCAGTGAAAATGTCTAGACGTTTGTTTGTGTGTGTGTGTGTTTGTTTGTGTATGTGCGCGTATGCGTGTGCATGCATGCTCGCATGCGTGCTGGGTGCTGGCCTCGCGAAATTCTAATACTTCCATATCACAACCGCGTTGAGCGATCGGGCCTAATTTTCACACAAATGTAGCATCAAGCACTTGCATCGTTTCTTGTAATTTATATCAAAAATGCGAAAAAATTTTAGACCTTTTCGAATTTGGAATTCGATATAAAAATTTCGACGCTCGCTCTATAGCTTTCGTAATTTTTGAGCTGTCGGGTCAAAACATGTTGCAGAAATAGGCTATGGGATAAGAATGTTTGTTATTGATTTTTGCGACATTGGATAAAGGGATTCAGGTTTTATGAAATATTGAATTTTCTTTAATTTTCTATTTTCATGTAAAATCGTATGTCCGTTAGAAGTTTCATGAATTCATCACTACAGCTGGTACTTTTGGATATCTCGCGAGAAATATAAAATATCGTCCTGATAGCGTTTCGTGTTCCATGGGGAGCACTGTAGAAAAATCCGATTCGAGATATGGCGACAAGCTTTTGTTTTCAACTTACGCTGTAGAATCGACGAATTCTTTTTTTTTATTTTTATTTTCTTTATAATATGTACACTGCTCATATATATAATATAAAGGTTTACATCGACTTTGCTGGGTTAAACGCTATTATATCAGCATTATTTAATACTTCCCTCTATTCCACGCCCTCAATCTATCTGTAATATAATTTTTTTCTCTCCAATATTCCTCGAGTAAGCCTGCGCTTGATAACTCAATTTATTATCTCCGTGCGCTCTCTTCTATCGTTGGAGCGATCGGCCACGACAAGGACAAACGTGAGAAACGGAATATGGAAGGAGCTATAAGGGAGCTCTGATATATTGTACGATGTTGTATTGGCAGTACTGTCCATGGGGGGGGGGGGGGGGGATATAGGGACACTTCTCCCTTTATTCCTTCTCATTGCTATTAAACCCTTTCCGTTCACTCTTATCCAGTCTAGGCGTTTGTGGTTAACCAATCCTCTTTGTCTTTTCTAAATTCATTCCCCGACCTTCTTTCGTGGCACTTGCACCCACGAAGCCAGCTTTTTTGTTTGGCTCTTCGTACCCAGTTGTCCCGGTATGTTACGAATAAAGAAGAGGTATTTATTCAATTACATTGAGTGAGAAAAGTCCGATCACTCGACGTGACAACTGAAGAAGTTGTTCACGAAAAGAATCCCTCTTTTCTCATCCAACCAGTGTCCTTCGGTTAGCACGAATTGGCGAAGGTTTGCTTCATTGTTTAATCTCCCCAATGAGCCACAAAGCAGTGATGACCTTGCGTTATTAATAAATGATAATCATTTAACACGATTATAGCCTATTCGTTGGTATGCATGTGTATTCACAGGGAAAATTTTGTACATGCTTTTTCTTTATAAAATACGTTTCTTATTATTTTTATTCATTCGAACATTCTTTATTTAACTCTTCTGTATTGAGGCAATAATAATTCAGCCAAGTTCGTTGAAGGCTTCGAGTGTTCGCGAAGAAGCAAGGCCACATATGCATCCTTCAATTTCGCATGTCGCCGGAATTTGTATTTTCTTGAGATACGATCAAACCTTTGATAAAGATTTTTTCTTTTTTGGACTGTCGGTGTTTCACATCGCCGCAAAGAATGAAATTACACGTAAACTTTACTTTCTGTCTCGAGAGTATTTTGGTCAAAGATTCTATCGACTTTTTCCCCACTCTTCCTTCAGCGGGGTTGTAAAGGTATACGACCTTTATATAACACCGTGTTATCCTTAAGCGATATATACGAGGGATTGAAGTTTATCCCATCGGGCAAAGCGATTGGCGTAACAACGAAAAGAGAACCGATATGTTTATCATACACACGATCGCGTTCGTAATTGAGCTCTGCTCTTCTTTCGCGTGAGTCTTCATCTTTGTCCCGGAATTGCCCCATTCGCCCACGACCAGCGCAGCAGTATATAGAAAAGAAAGCTTCGTGCTCATATAAACGACACGACACCCTTAAAACCGCGCGGTATTTTCCTTTTTACTTGCGTTCATTCATGGGTATTATCCAGCATTTCCCCAATCCTCTTTTGCTCTCGCATTCGTAACCGTTTCGCCTCCGGTTCCTATCAAAAAAACTTTTTGTCTACCATGTAACGTAAGAACAAGGTGTATTTATTCTCATCTTTTTTTCTTCTATCATCCATGTGGATTTTTTTCATATACCGTTTCTTCTTCGCACACACGACGATGAGCCAACTGGGAACCCGCGCTCAGAAGAAATATTAGCAGAGATATATACGTTATGTGTTGTTTCATCCGAGAAAGAAAAAAAAAGATATTTTTTGCTCGCTCTTATCATCAGTGATGACTTCGAAAACGGAACTGTTGCGAGGTAGTTTTGTTCTTTTTTAGCATCTTTTTCTCTTTGTTCCTGAGGCGCGGTCATATATTCGCGTCTTCTTTTTCTCTAGCAGCTAGCACATTTATCAGCTATTTTATTTTCTCGTGTCAAAAGTTGTCCTTATATTAATTGCGTTTGCCTCTCGTATATATAATAGCAGTAGTAAGATAATAATAATAATAATAATAATAATAATAATCACCATAATAATAATAATAATAATAATAATAGTGTGAAAAATGTGGTACAGGATTTTCGGGAAGCAAAATGAAAATAGAACGCTTAAACAAAGAAGGAAGCAGAAATAGAATGGCGGTACGATGCTTCGAGCTTTTTCTCGTCCTTTCAATTCATTCTCTCTCGTAATTCTTCGTCGTTGCGCAGGTTAAAGCAAACCGACAGGTTTTTTCAACTCAACAAGGACTGAGTATACTGTCGCAATTTTTTGAAACTAATAAAAAGAAACCGCACGATTCGTTGCGACTTCTGTTTCATTCCTGCCTCTCTCATTTTTGTACATGTACATACACATTTTTTTTGTTTCTATTTCGCAAAAAAAAACAAATTTCTTTCCGGTTCAATGAAACAAAAAGAAGAAAACTGATGCTTGCATATATCTTCTTCATTATGTTTGTTCATTCACAAATCTTCCTCTATACGATGAATGGCGTTATCAATATTAAATCTTGGGACCTCTTTGTATAAAAAGTTCACAATGACGCAAAATTAGAATTTCATCATCCATGTTCGCCGCATTACAAATCAATCATCGATAATCTCACTCCGAAGACTGCATGGCGAGCGCTAATGGAGAGAAAATACTATTGACCCAACATCAGCTGCAAGTTTTACTTTAATCGGTTGAGATTTAATTGTTCGAGTTGGATCATTTACTAACGTTTTTGAAAACACTGTTATATAATATAAAACGTGCATCACTTCATGGATCCTTCCGAAATTGAATATCCTAATTACGTCTTTACTCAAAGCAGCTAGGAATTTTTTCTCAATAGTGGAAAATGTACACAAGTCAGAAGGAGCATGTAATTTCTTTGAAAAATTTTTAAATCCATAAAATCTGCCATATTTGAGTAATTTTTACGAAAATTTTGGTAGAGAGTGGAAAGATTTTCTGCTCTATACTTGAATTATGCAAGGTCATCAAATACATTAAATCGCAATAGAATTTTTTAAATTAAAACAAAAATTATTATTCATTGCAAGTGTTCAAAATTTTTGTTTCATGTCCTGCAATGCTACCTCATCTCTGCACAAAGCTCGAATGAGTGAATAACACCTTGAACGGTGTCGAAAAATACTTTGAACAGTCTTCTTTTTTCAAGGCAAATTTGCTTCCGGATAAAATTTCTGTATTATATCTACAAATTATTTCGTTGTACCTTGGCAGTATATGTCGCTAGAGGTATCTCTCGTACCTTCTCCAGCTTTCTATTCACGTAGCCAGGGAAGTCGATATCCGTCCTGGGAGATTGGGAATTCGTTCGCGCCAATAGTATTCGCAGTAGTACTTTTGTCTCTGCTATAGTATACCGCTGCGTTTGGGCTATATAATATTTTAAAGCGAAACTAAAATAAGAGAAGAGAATTTGTGGGAAAAATAGTACAGATGGAAAGACAGAGTACGGAGAGAGAGAGAGAGAGAGAGAGAGAGAGACCGAGCACACTGTCGGGTTGTGGTATCTTCCCGTCTACCTCTTTCACGTTGCAACAGCATATCAGCAGTAGTAGCATAGCTCACCCAGAGAACATTTTGAAGATAAAACGAGAGAATTGTGGCAAGACTTGATTTAATATATATATATATATATATATATTTATCAACAGAGATAAAAGAGAAATAAGAGGACTGTGAAACAGCGAGAAAGAGAGAATAGCACGGTATAACGCAACGAATAACGAGCTCGAATCACGTACGTTTTAGTTGGATTACGAGGATTTGATAACGTCTCGATTTTCTCGTTATTCAGGGATTAATTAAAATTCAATACCGCTGTGAAATTCAATCGGATGAACGAAAACAGTAGTTTTATGCTTTCCGTATGTCCTACAAACACACACATATACGCGCACTCAAATTCATGTGTAAAGACTGTAGACGTCACAATTTTCGACTCTATGCCCATCTCACTCTCGTTGTTCCACTTTTACTCTTTCAGCATCCTATTTTTCTATCTCTGAACCCTCTTCACACCCTCTCTCGCAATTCTCTTTATCGTCGAGCGTCGACGCTACATCCCACTTACGCTACCGATTCTCTCGTTCGCTCGGGCACAGCCCTGAACTCTCATCAGCCCCGATCTGCATCCGGCGATTTTTTTTATTTTGATTTTTCTGTTCATTTTTTTTTTGTAGCACCAATCGTTCTTTATTGGATTCGCAATCGTTCTTCGGTGGATTCTGATGGCGAAACTCATGTTCCGGTATCAAATGTCATGCCCCGAACTTCGATTCAATTCAATAGCTATGATAAAAATTTGGATTTTTTTCGCCCGTACCGCTCGTCTCTTCTAATTATTCTAATTATAATCTAATTTTTTTTTCAATGTTTCTACTTTACGTAACAAGATGCGCCTGGGATGCGGAGGTAATGGACGATTGTAATACGTATTGAACATCGATATTTTTTAGTTTATGATGAAAAAATGGACGTTAAAAACATGGTTTGGATAATTAACGTTAATTGGATATTATCCATTGGATCGGGTATATTACCGATTATTAATTGTACATGAATATTGTACTAGAAAAATGCTCGCAGATCCTCAAAGCAACGAAAATGCAAGTTTTTTAAAATCTGCTAAAACATTCCGCAAAATGTAGCTAATTAAATTTCACCGATACAAATTGGTCAATTTTATGAAATAATTTTGTTGCCTAGAACATCGTGATTGATTATATATATATATTCCGGAGAAAGAAAGCGGTCGATATACCTATTGTAAAAATGCGATGAGTCAGAATCTCTGATTGAGTCCATAAACGATGACGCTGATGACCAACAAGGAATAACTTGCTCTAATAGAGCTATAAATTTATATTTACATATATAAGAATAGAAGCCGTTCCTTCGTGTTTCTCCGGTCGTTGGCGTTATTAACGCTTTTTTTGTGCCGAGTTAAGCTGAAATCGTGTGGTGATGCCGAGGTCTTTCGGGTTCTCACATATACACACGACACACATAAAGACAATCGATGTCATACGCATTTGCACGAGTACAGCGCGAATAAGTTAGTTGTACCGCGGGAGACATCGGTAAAGCCCCCAAGGGAGGAAATATAATCGATGAGAATTACCGGTCTGGTGCGATGAGACAGGAAGAAGCACTGCTCGAGAGTAGAGTTTTAGTTCGGATTCACGTGCGACTAGAATCTAAAAGCTCTCGTAACTTTCGGTGTCCAGCTCGGCAACTGGACTAGGAAAATATACAACGTACAAGAAAGGCATGGTTCACTCGCGAATGACCTAAATACACGCACACACACACACACACACACACACACACACACACACACACACACGCACGCACACACACACACACACACACACACACACACACACACACACACACACACACACACACACACACACACACACACACACACACACATGTAGTTACAGAATTTTATATATGTTCAGATGCGTAATCCGCGTAGAACGAGCTTTTGCCTGGTCTTGTGCCCCGGAGAGGTCACGCCAGATTCGAATTTTCCGGAATTAATCATGGTTAACGGCATGACGAATATCCTCTCTCAATCCTCCAATTCCAATTCCGCTTTTATTTTTTCGCACTGTTTTGCTATAGCCGGAAGCAGCACGGGAGATGCATAGGTATAATGTCCCCGATTTATGTACGGTATGTTTATGGGTTTATGAGCGTATTTCGGTATTTATATGAATGCCTTTTAATCATTGAGTATTTTTTTATGTCCACGTTCTCAAATGACTATGGTTCTCAATTGACCATATACTTAAACCCTCTTGGCCATATACATATTAAATTAATTATATAAGCAAGGCCTATCTTCCGGAAGCTTACCGACAAAGTTCATTCGCGCCCTCTCCGTATGAATTCTTAGCATGAAAATGAAGAGAAATATGAAGAAGAAAAACGCTTAATGGAATAATAAAATCGCCATATCGTAGCCCGTTCACTTTCTACATTAGCCTTGTATGCATACCTTCGTATAGCTCTGAACTATCGCGATATCTGTGTGTATCGAATCTCGTGTTATGAAATTATCTACTTTTACGGTAATTTTTGGTGCGCAGAACAGGATATGTCTCGTGCAATGAACGGAGACAGTCGATCTATTTTTCTTTTCCTACAACTCGACTTATTTGCCGGCTAATATGTCGGCTTATTTTATATGAGAAAAAACACTAGAGAATATACGGAAAATATGATTTTTATGATTTTAAACGCATTGAAAAATTGAGTAATTCAATTTTCGTAACAACGCCTGGAACTTGAATTTGTTTTATTAACAGAAAAAATGGTGAAAATTTGACGTTTTTATCGTTTTAATAAAATGATATCGGGAACGAAGTGTATACGAGCATCCATATATATGCTGGTATACATCTAAGTGATTCCGGTTACGGATCGCTTACTACAAATTGGAAAGAACCGTGAACACGCTATACCCATTCAATGGCAGAAGGGGCAGAGGCAACTGAGCTCGTCGTACCGGAGTTTTCTGCCGTCTCGTCGCCAAGTCCAGCGTCCCTGTACTCTCTTTCCCCGGGATGCTGTCACGGGAGCACGCAGTTAAATTATGCATAAAGGCACGAGCGCTAGAGATTCGAAGCTCCTCGAAACTTTTGCTCAAGTATAGCTGCTGCTAGTTTTTCGTGAAAAGAGAGAGAGAGAGAGAGAAAGAGAGAGAGAGAGAGAGATGGAGAGACTTGTGAAACTAATCGTGAGAGAAGATATTCGACGAATCATAGAGATTGCCAGCAATATCTTGCGGGAATTCTTCCGCAGCTTCTTTCTCCTCATCCTTTTTCCTGTTTTTTTTCTTTTAATCTCCGCTTCTTTTTAGCTTCATTCCTGCTTTATTCGCTGCTCGTTCGTACTACAGTCAACCACAAAGATATCGACATTTTATTTTTGCCGGGACGAACCACGGGCCACACCATCAGCGCATTGCCACGCAATTTTACTGCTTCCATCACATCTCTCCAACCCCTATCGCATGGTTACCGTGTTAAAAAAAAATGGTTTTTTTTTTTGTTGTTCAAATTATGCGCAGTCGATAGAAGACCCTGCGGTGACTTTGCATGGTCTGGTACGTGTTCCCGCGGGGTATTCGCAGCGGGAAATACGGGATGGCACTTTCTCTAATTGGTGCGCACATTGCATTTGGTAATGAGGCGAGTTAATGTATTGTTCCCGGAGAGAACAAGTGAGAGAGGGAGAGGAAGAGAGAGAGAGAGAGAGAGAGAGGGCTGCGAGAGAACGAGAGCCGAGGGGGATGTTACGGGTTTATCCCACAGTTGTCCTCTTCACCCGGTTAACGAGTTCGTCGTTTCTCGGTAAATGCGAATGTGCATACGCATGTATCGCTCGTACGCACGTCAATTCACCCTCCGGAACAGTGTGTTCCACACGGCTCACCAATGCGAATCCCTGCCTGCGGTGGCTGGAATAGTAGATGCATACGCGTGAGATTGGAAAGCTCGCCGCTCGCTCGCTTGTTTCATATGTAACGTACAGTCGAACTTTCGATACGTCGAACGTTTGAGCGATGATTTAAAAAAAAATTTCAGCTATATCTATCATGACTACGTATCAAAAAACGAATGAATGGAGAGTACATTGTCCGATGAGGCAGTAAAACATGTGGTCCTAACGTTAAAATACAATTATATTAATTTATTATCAAATGAGTATCCTTGAATGGATACGCCGATAGCTAAAAAATCTTGTTTTCGCTCATTTTTTTCTAAAGTTTATATTCCGCACCGTTTATAAGATTTTTATTTTTCATAGGTCATTTTATTTGTCGAAAGATCCTCCTCTAGTTTGTAGTTAAATATTATATGGTGGTTTCTTCGATGAGAAGATTTATCGATTACTGTATATTTTAGTGTAACCTTACGAATCATACTTGAAATATTGTTCGAAAAAAGTCAAGTCGCCGATGGTAAAGTTATATGATGATAAAGATAGTTATTTACTAGATTTTCGACTCTATTATTGTATATACATATGGCGTGTGTGTAGCGAGGCCAAAGATGCGTGTGAATATGACCGCGTGTCTCGGCCTTGCGAATCGTTGGTAAAATCAGATTCAATATATATTATCATCTATAAATGTACCTCGGTAACGCGCTTCGCGCGTGCTCGTCGTTCCGATTAAACCTCCCTGTGTGTTGCCAACTTACGCGTTATGCTCGTTACAGCCGCATATGTTTGAATGGATCGGGGAAAAAAGGGAAAACGGTGATTTATACGTGTAGACATTTTAGCGAAACAATCGCGCGCATTGTCCAATAAATAACACAAGGTTAAGACACGTCTTGTGGTTTTTCATTCATTTAAAAAAATAAAAGGCAGTACCTAAAAAATTCATGGGATTCAACAGAATTTTCACGTTTTCGTTATATCGAATTCGAATAAGCTCTATTCACATAAAATACTATTTTTATTCCCACAAACTTTACTGAGATGGAATTCAACATTTTTTTTTTTTTTTTTTTCGTGTATACCGATGGTATATATTTTTTTTCCCCAATTACCGAGTAAAAAGAAAAAAGGTGGGACTTTCGTACTCTAGGTGCTCAGCTCCCATAGCTGGCGCGAAACGACGAGGTGGATGTGCTGCTCAAATCATTTCTGTGATCGAATTATTTCGGTTCGACGGTCAAATTCACGAATACGTTATACGCATACATGTGTGTGTGTGTGTGTGTGTGTGTGTATTCAATTCTCGTGGCTCATTGAATCGAGTTGTGAATCTATAACGCGCACACCCTGTCGAACGTTATGAAACTCTCCCGTTTATCAATATTTTTTTTATATAAAAATTAGGTAACCGCAAGGGATCCGCATCAATGAATTTTGACCTACTTCCTCCCGGTATTTTTTTTTCGATTTTTGATGAAAAGCCTCACGTTATCAGTCAATATACACCTATACGTATAATATATACTCAACGTATAATAAATATAATTCTCCCGGAATAATTTTTAAATCTCAATTCACGCGGGGCAATAATATTTTTTTAATCACTGATTATGTAGTACGAATGCACAATGAAACCAATTTTCTTGCTGCCCATCTTCAATCTTTATATACGCGAGTATGTTAGCTCTTTCGTCTTTGATATCCGGAAACGCATTTTTTTTTACCCTTAGTCCGAATCTAGCATATTCACAATTGACACCATAATATCTTTGTAAAGAAAAAACATATTTTTCAATAATATATAATACCCAATGTCGGTGCGGCGTCCGTGGATTGGATGAATGGCTAACGATTAAATGAGCTTTTCCGTCCGTGATCGGAATTTTTTCGTCACCCTTTATCGAAATCAGTAATTCCCAAATTCTTTCGTAATCGTCCCTTGCAGCCGGATATACATATATTCGCATACATACATCGATACATGGTTGCATGCGAGCTTTCCATAGTTCTTGAGGAGATCATTCTTTTTCTCGATTCGACACGTGGACGCGGCTTTCATCAAAATTTATCCGTATGATGATAGAGCGAGATAAAAAAAAGCCACCTGCACGAAAGGGTGCAAGAGAGAACAAGCAAAAGGGTTGGAGTAACCGCGATTCGGCCTAGCACGCCGGATTTTCGAGTGTTTCTCGCGCTATCCGCGCGTATATAGTCACGCGGTCGATTGATTTTCCAAGCTCATAAATCGTCGAATCGTTGGTTGCTATACTCCTCCAGATATCTGTACATCCGTCTGTATGTAGGTATGCTATATTAGAAGATTACATGCAAAATCAGTTGTATTTCTGATTGCTTATAAAGGAATAAACCAAAGTCGTGAAATAATTATTTGATCCCTGCAATGTCTTTTAAAGAATGCATGACTCATGCGTTCTAATTTTTTTCCCAAAAAATTATCGTTCTTCACGATGATAGAAGAAACTCAATGAATTGTAAAAGCATTCGATGCCTATATCTATAAATAGGAAAAACCTTTTCTTGGTCTCACTCAATTTGTTGATAATTTTAGTTCGCATTTCTCTTTACATTACAATAACTCGTAATATACTGCGTGTTTCATCGAGGAACACTGGCACTTCTGGAAATAATGCTGGTGAACTGAGTTCACTCGATGTTCGAAATTTCTTTCGGTTATCGATTCGGTCACAGTAAAAGTCGAGTTTTTAATTATCCTACTCGAATCCCGAATCTCGCGATACACATTATTTATTTACCCTTTTTCATTTTATTTATGTTGAGTGTGAACTTATTCCTTCGAATAATGCAGGGTTTTGCTTTTTCCTTTTTGTATTTTATTTTTCTGCGCTTCTTTCTATCAACTCAAAGGAATTAAAGACATTTCTATATTCTGATGATGAAAGTATGTAACTAAAACTTCGTGAATAATCTGGAAATTGGCTATTCAAAAATTTATGATGCTCGATATATCTTTGCAGAAAGATTAATATGGGGGGCGGGGGGGGGGGGGGGGGATATGAGAAAAATATGTTCATTTTATTCTCGGAGCTTTTCTCTCGAGAACCGTTTCAAAGCTCCGGCACTCGATACCCAATCGCTAGTAAAGCCCTCATATCCGTTCTCCTCGTTCCCCGAATATCTCTCTCCTAGATATAATATCCTTTTGCACTCATCTTACCTCCTTTCTAAAATTTGATCCCTTCTCTCCGGTAGCCGAGACTCACAGATGGAAAATAATGAGGAAAGTGGAACCATGACAGAGAGAGAGAAAGAGAATTTCAGAAGTATTGGAAAAAGGATATACATACATTCTTAGCACATTTTCTTCATTTCTATCTCTTTGATTACATTTTTTTTCTCCATTTAAAATCCCACAATAAAAAATGCAATCAGATAAAGATGAGAAGAATTTGACTCGTGAAATCTTTAATTCACTTTCCCGTCGATAATTTTACTTCGAGTACAAGAGGCTGTCCTGTTCATACATCAGAGTTTTCAATGTTCGTAATTACTTCTGAAATCTGATGTTTCATTGTTTATCCAATATTTTAAATGAAATCATAAGTTGGTAAATATGTATGTATAATTAATGAAATTCATATTTCATTCAATATATCCTACGTTACATCAATATTAACTGTTTTTATTGCATCTTGTAAATATAGACTCAATCAATTTGACGTTGTGACCATAACAGTGCACATATGAATCGAAACGACGAATGCCATTCCATATTAACATCCAGTCTTTTTTATTCTATAAAATAATTTAAAAAATTGTATTCAGTACTCTCGCTATGCCTTCTCTACTGTTCGCGCGATCTTGTTAAGCTTGGCACATATAATATACATAGGAAAATTGCTCTGGGGTCCTGCTGGAAATTTTAAAATGTGCTATGCGAGCTTTATACGAGAAAAAATAGTTCTTACGCAATAAAAATGTTTCATTATCAGACCGGTCTCGTTTTGCCGGCATTTATTTTCTTTTCTCTCTTCTTTCGCAACATACAGAACCCATTTTTCCCTGCCTCCCATCGTTCTGTCGATGCTGAAAATACGAAGAATCCCGGTTTAGTTGGTTTATTTGTGCCCCGGCTCGTCGACGTAACACGCATACTTTCCAACATTACGTTTCTCTCCCAAGAACCGCTGAGGATGGTACAGGTTCTCAAGGCAATTCATCAGAAAAATAACGTGAAAATCTCACTCTATCACAACCAATTTCTACGCAAAGAAAAAACGATCTGTGAACAGAAAGTATTAAATTCTATTTAATATTGTGGAACATTGAAAAGCATATTTTTTTTCATGCGACTTATAGTAGTATATCACGGAGAGACCATCATATATTTATCTCAGACATGAACCATTTAGGCGAGACTCGAACCCTCGTGGCACTGGTGTCTGATTCAAATATATAACATATACTAAGAGATAATATAATAGAGAATACGGAGAGAAAAGATAAAATCCAAGAAACTTTTTCTCTCTTTCTCTCTATATATGGGGTAGAAAATTGCAATCCTCGGTGATCACGACGGCGGAAGCGTCGGCAGCACCTCTAATTAAAATTTTTACCGCACTAAAGCGAAAAGAGCGGCAAAGAGAAAGGGTATACTCTCGTCGCGCGAGTATCCATCTCTCGCTGAGGGACTTTGCCGCCCGCCCGAGCGTCATCAAGAGTATGCAGTGTCTACTGCTGCTCCGCTTACCATGATTTAACTTTTCACCTCACTTTTCTCTCTCGTACCAGAAATATATATAGATACACGCGCGACACACACACACACACACACACACTTTCTTTGCTCGTTGTCGAATACGTCGAGTTTCATTCCGAAAAAGTGAGCCAACTATATATCCAAGAGGTGCGGAACACGTATAGAATCCACGATGTAACAGTGAAATATACGGAAAACTCAAAAAACTGTGATCTCGTATACAATAGGAAAATTAATGGGAATTCGGTGCTATATACACATAGTTATATTGACCAGTGTGTCAGAGAAAAGAAATAAAGACAGACGGACGATCACGTGGACATCCATACTAATTGTCCGATTTAGAGATTCATATCGTCCGTTTGATATAAATACGATTATATAGGTCAATGACGCACAAGTGCGAGTAAAGTTGCACGCACCGTCTTTCATTTCCGTCCGAACGACCATCATAGATACGAAAAACAAACACAAGATGATTTCTTCTGCCATATATATACATAACAGGAAAAAATAATGTGTGTGTGCTGATGTTGTACCCCGAGATTCTTGCAAATCTTCTTCTTGACGTACAGCGAGGCTTGGGATCGAGTGGACGAATCGTCGATGCGAGATGCTCAGCAGCTTCGGCGGGTCTCTGTATACTTGGGAGCCAAGTAGCGATGGAGTTAACTATGTCGGACTTCTAGGTGCACCACCGCCGCTCGAGCGTGCGTTGTTCTACTGTCGCAAGAAGAAGACTCGCACGTTACAACCTGATAAATTATGAAAAAAATAGCGGAATGTTCGAGCTTTTTCAATCAAGTTTCCAAATTTTGATATATAATATTTGATATTAATTTGAAAAAATTAAAATTATTTAAATTAAATTCATAAAATATAGCTATGTATGCGTGAAATTTATCATAGCAAATAAAAAAATGAGACAAAAGTTATGAGATTTAATTTCACGGATGCTCAAATTGAGAGGATGAGAAACGGAAATAGCAAAGAACCTGGTAAATAAAACAGAAAGACGTATTAAAATCAGGATTATAATCTATCATTTTTATTAATTTTACTGTGGTCAAAAGAAATTCATTTCAACAAAAGAACATTTTTCTCTGTATACATTTTTTTATCGCCGATCCTGAAATGCGCGAATGCGGAGACGAAAAATCATCCACAATGGAATATGACCGGGGGGGCATTTGCCAAAGCAGGCGAAAGATTCGTAGAAATGAAGGGGATCGAGAGAAAAGGGTGAAAAAGGCGTGAAAGCTGGAGCAAGAGTCTGTGGGTGAATTCTCGATGCTACACCACCCTTACCTATATACACGCTCATCGTCGCTATACCCTTCGAGCGATTGTACTCGGTGCAATTTGCAGGGCGTATTTACGCTCGCCTCGCATATAGTCACCTATATACTCACGACGACGGTGGCAAAACAAAAACTAAGAAAATAAGGGGAAAAAAACGAAAACAACATTCCAAGACGGTGGATAAGGTGTACGAAAAGAAGGGTAAACTATATATTATGAACGCTATTCGCCGGTACCCGCGGCTGATGAGCTCGTTACTGACCCTAGCTGCTTATTTTAAGTCCTCTTCGTGCATGCTCGGAATAATTCTTGCGAAATCTGCGAAATTCAGGAAGAAGTTGCTCAGTTGCGAGAAGCGCGAAATCCATTAATTTCTCTTGCGAACATCGCGAATTCATTATACAGTGACGGATGAAAAGTGGCTCTCCCCTTGTTTCATTATTTTTTGTTTTTTTTTTTTTTTTTTTTCAATATGAATCGATGGATTCGGTGAAGTTGACGAAATATCGTACGAATTGGAGCACAAAAAAAAAGAAGGAAAAATTGGGTGGAAATTTTGTTAAGATTTTATCTCGAAACTCTCATTGAACTCCCCAGAAATTTTTATTACAGTTCGAAGGAATAAAAGAGTCATCCCGTACCGAGCGTATATACATCTTTTTCTCCCTCTTTCACCGTTGTCCTTGTCTCGAGACGGCGGCTAATATACCGATCTCCAATATCTTCATTTCATCTGCCTCGCTACTCGCTACAGGAGAATGAAAAATCTGCACTCCGGTTTATTATACGGACGACAATACACGAAGGACAAGCACCTTAGGATGCTATGAAACGCAAAAATTGTTGCAGACTTGGCAACGTCTCTGACCAAACCTACTGCAGACTGACAATATTTCTCATGGAATATTAGGAATTGTTGCGTCGCAGCCCGAGCAATATGTGTCGGTGAGCGGCTGGCTCACACACCCAGATTTTGTGTGACTCCATTACGTCAAGAGTGCACTGCGACTGAAAAAAAAATTTCTAAAACATCCAAGAAGATTGGTTTTATCTGTACAAAGATGTGCACATAACGTGTCCAACTTTTCGCCACCATTTTCACCTTGACAATAAACGATCTCGTGGATATAAATTTTTGTGGGTGCAAGTGTGAAAATTGTGCTAGATAAATATCAGGTACTCGGTGGTAGGTGATGACGTTGGCAGAAACGGGTAGAACAGAATCGGAGACGAGGCAAGGACTCGAGTCACGTACAACGACCATTGCCCGCCATTTCAGCGCGACCCTCTCTTGCCGCAAGCGGACTCGTATATTATTCGCTGTCATGAAACTTTATACCGCATCGACACGCGAGGGATATATATATAAATAAGAGTACATGCATGTGAGAATCTTCTTCTGAAATACCATTACGGATTTGCCACGCGATGACAAGAAAGAAGAAACAATTTAAATTCATTTTTGGACAAAATAACGGATTATAAATAACTATTCCAGACTATTAACATCGAAAAAATGTTCATTTGTTCGCTATGAATCTTCATTATCCGACGAGAAATTAAAATGGTTTTTTTTTTTCAAATAGAAAAGAATATCTGAGCGATATTTAATTTCATTGGATGGTAAGGACGCTATTTATTATGGAACCGTTGAATTATTTGAGAATTCTCGCATCCTCAAAATTTGTGACGAAACCTCAGCCCCACCCTAATAAATTCCTATTTCATTATAATATTATATATATATATATATATATATATATATATATATATATATATTTCTTTTTTTTTTTGCAAAAAATGTATGTAAATGAATCATTGCGGATATAGATGTCGGGGTAATCAATGAATAATGCTGAAAAACTAAATTAATATTACAAGTCTTTTTTCTAATAGGTTGCGATAATTTTCCACTAAATGAATTTAAATTGGTACAAACGAACGTAACAATAATACATATTTTTCACCGCAATATTTGATAAAAATTGAATAAAAATTAACACAAAATTGCGCAGCTCATTCGAACAGTGAAGCAACTGTTGCATATGATGCACAATTCCAAGAGTCCAAGAGCAAGGTTCAAGAACGCCATTGCTCTTTTGCCATATCATTCACTCGTGTATCTTCGCGTCTCGTCTTCAATATTGCCACTGCATGCATGTGAAACTCGTCGTAGATATCTCCCACAATACTTTGCTTTTACCTTTCACCACGCATCCTATTATTCTCACACCGTTCGTTGGTTTTTATGCGCACGTTTTTCATACAGTGCAACAAAACAAATGTTAAAATCGCACGTGGAAGACAAGGCGCTCCCTCGACTTATTACGTAACGTTAACAATTGAATATTGCTCTTTATCTTTCGAGTTCATTATTCAGCCTACTGTATGCAATACAAATGAGTGCATGCACTGCACGTATAATAGTTGCAGTGACACAGATCAAGTTTTTTTTCCCCATTTTTTACAACATATATTGAATGAATGAAGAAAATGTAGCATCACAGTTTGTATTAGTATATGTTACCTTATTGTTCCACGATTTTTCTCCCGGGGATTTTAATACAATATTTGTTCATGTCCCAAGAAAGCTCCTAAGCCTTTTCTGTTCTGCATGCCCAAAAAAAATCAACATGTATATGTATGGGGAGTGCATATCCGCACATGCACAAGGTATCTCGGCTGCTGTCGAGAATATTCAAAGACCCTTGTGATAAGAACTTGAGCAGCCTCGAGCTCTTCTTTCCATCGGGTCTTTTCTACGGTCAAATATCTCGGTAGAGAAGCAGCTGTACACACGCGTGAGCAAATTTTTACGAAATATGTAAAAGTTCCTCGCTCTGTCTTTGTGTCGTCTCACTCCGCTATGGTGATTTTCAATGCGCCCTGAACGCGCGAAAAACGAGTCACAGTCGAGAAGGAGGCTCGAATGCACTCGAGCGGGTTCATCAACCAGAATTATACACAAACGAAAAGTACCAAAAGAATATGCGAAAAAACCGCGATGGCATAGCTCGTATTGCTTTTGTTTGTAGTTTTTTTATACATATATTTTTTTATTATGATTTCATTATACATTTCTAATGGTTTAGAGCAATATAAAGTGAAAACTTGAGCAATATATACAAGCATTCCTAGCTCGAAATAAAGGCCTTGCGCTACCCGCCTAAAGTTTGGTCACCAAAAATGAGAATCAAGTACGCATTTGTTCGATTTTATTGTACCGACGTTAGATTCGATCTAGTTTGTGCAAATTTATAGTTATCCGGTCAAAACTTTCTAAGCAAATTATACTGCTGATATCGAAAAATGTCTGGAATTTAACTTGATAAACGGCGAATAAACAGTATAGATGTGTATGAGATTTTGAATTGTTTTTTTTTCTCTTTCTTTTTTATGCGGAACCTAGCAAAGTGCACTGTTTCGACAAAATTGCTCATCTGAACAACAAGAAAGATAATATCCTCGGTAAGTTGTAGCGCGCGAGCATAGAGCGCGAGCAGATCTCGCGGGGGAGTACTTTCCTTCTTGTTCTCCACTCCAGCGTATCTTTCTCTCTTTCTCTCTCGTCTCGACGTTTCTTCGGTTTCTCATATTCGCGTTTTCTCCCCCTCCCTGCCCCTCTTTTAAAAAACTTTTCTCGTTCTCCGAATCGCGCCACTTCCAACTAACGGAAAAGCGTAGAAATATCTGGTTTACCCCGTTCTCTCTCTCCAGGGAAAGAAATAAGGTAAACAAGAGAAAGAGAGAAAAAAACGAAAGTAAAAGACGTGCTCGGTAGTTTCCGTTCGAAAGCTTGAGCCTCACGAGTGCGAGAGACCTGTACACTCGTATACGAAATAAAAAAAAAAAATAAACAAAATGCTCTTATGAAAGCGGGCGGATTTGAAAATAACCTTGTTTCTCCCTTCTCTGTCAGTGCTCCCTTGCTTACTGTAAAATTTTCTTTTTCTCGCCTCGCTTCTCCCTCAAAATCGCGTGGCGTGTGTTGTGCAGTAGAAATAAGAATCGGGAACGTTCCTGAAACCGTAGCAATGAGAACGAAAGAGAAGGAGATGAGAAATGGACAAAATGTGTGGGACTGGAGGTTTGAGGTAGGTAAAAAAGGTGAAACGTCTTGGATTTTCTATATATGCCTCTTGGACCTGTGTGTGTATATGTGTGTGCGTGCGTCTGTGGAAGGTAGAAATTCCGGATACATGCTTCTATCTCTTTTGGTTGGAAAATGTTTTTGCAGTTTCTTTACGCACATTGATGAATACCACATACTTTTTTTCATTCATCTATCGATCGCTTCATAACAAATAAAGCAAAGCACAATGTGGTGTTATTTGAGCTCCTTTCTATACCAGCAGCCCGTATATATTCATTTACCTGTTTATATATATCGAAGTCTAACAATCAAAAAGTATTAATTTTCACTATTTAACAGGTAAACTTCTGCAGTCTGGCAGTCGATGTTTTCATGCATACAAGCGTAACGCGCGAGTCTGGAACGTGGAAGAGTATATGTATATATGGAAAGTTAACTCGAGAATTTCGTATCCATTGATCATGCTATGAGCTTTTGGAACTCCGGATTACTCTATTCTTTTCGTTTTATTCGTCTCTCTCTCTCTCTCTCTCTCTCTCTCTCTCTCTCTCTCTCTCTCTCTATCTCTTTCTTTCTCGCTTTCTCCTTTTCTCTCGTCGACGTTTCGCAATTCGCAAAACTTGCTCGTCCACCGAACGTTCTCATCTCACGGTATAGTTGCGCTCTCATCGAGAAAATCGTGCGATATTCATTCGCTTTTGTCTCAAATTTACCGTTCAGAGAATCTTCAATACGTTCGAACCTCGATCGAGGATAATTCGATTTTTCCAAGTATAATATATTGGCTAATGTAAAATGAACGAAAACGATCGGCACTCACTCGGCGAAGGAGACTTGATATTAAATATATTGAAGAGTAGTTATTGTCGTTAAATAATAATAATGTTTTGATGATATCAATTTTCTTATTTCTTCCTAATTCTTTTTCCTAAATTCTTCTTTCTTATACCCGCACTTCGCTAAGCTAATCTTTAATTTCTATCACATCCGTAGCTGCTTTTTAGCTATCGGAAACTGCGGAAAACCCATGCCGGTACAGACAGCCTTATTTTTACTGAGTTTCCGATATATGTTACCATCAGAATCTCAGTGAAACTGCCTCCCGCTCGATAGTCGGCGCGCCAAGCCAGTGCACGGCTAAGCGGTCACCCATCCAAGTAGCGGCTTCGGCCATTGCTCCTTAATTTGGGAGATCGTCCCAGCCACACACCGACCACGCGTCCCCGACCGTCGATTTGATTGACCAATTAATCAATTAATTGTGATAATTGAGTAAAAAAAATTGGAACAAAAAACTCCACTTGTTACCTTATATTCTTTCGATTACATTCTACATTTTTTTTTTCCCATTATCGATCTTTTTGCTCTTCCACGTAATAGCTTCGACGCCGTCTGATATCCGTATAAAATTACCGTCGTAGCGCCAGTTTCCCAATCCAATTCTCGGGGGCCTGACTCTCCCATCGTTGTTGCCCTGATGAATATACCACGAAGATATGACTGTTATACTCTCTCTCACTCTCTCTTGGTCTTCGTTTTTCTATTTTTCTCTATTTCCCTGCATCTGTTCTTGACACTCTCGCATGCGATATATCACCACCGAATATCGCGACGAATGGTACCGGTAAGCAACTGCTGCTCTTAGGTACTCCCGAAAATGAGTGAGAAAAACACGATGCTTTGGTTATCTGGCTGGCTTCGGTGGCACAGTAGTCTTTCGCTTCCTGGCACACGCGTGATCTCAACTATTACAGCAACGCCGGCGACGACGATAAGCGAGAGAAGACATTCCACACGGGCGTTAACATCGTAAACTCTCGCCCTCCGCTCGTCGTAACCGAATTTCCATTTCGCCCGTTTTCGCCCCATTCTCTCTTGTATCATTGTTCATTTTTCTATTTTCCTCATTCTGGATGCTTCTCTCTCTCGACTGAGAGAATGCCGTTGGATTCACCCCGAGTTCTCAATTTTTTCTACCTAAAAGAGCACTTTGAAAATCCTCGAATTCGAGTCCAAAGGGGTACGCATGGAAAAATTAACAAAAATCAATGGTCCTACTTGAAAAATTTGTAAAAAATCGAAACAAAAATATAGCTCGATGAATCAAGCGGTGTTTTATAAAGCCCCAATGATTACTAAGTGAATTAGGACAAAGTGGAGTCTCAACCCCACCGAAAAGCAAAGTTACAGGAATTTTAGTGAACCCATTCATTTTTCGCAGATATTTAAAAAAATCTTGGATTTTTTAAATTTCATTTAGGACCCAGTATCGATGTATTTTTTTTCGCTCATGACGAATCTGCTAGGCATTCTCCTTCAAACTCGAAAATTCCATTTCAAAACGTCAACAAAAAATGTCGTTTCATATCTTTCTATATCGAGAAGTCTATGTTCATCGACTCTTGCGAGAGTCGACGGGCAATTTACCGTGTGTACTGACGATTTCCCCGCTGAAGCTTTCGATAATAGCTGCGGAAAGTTCGAATGCAATCCCTCGAGAAATATTTCTCGTGAAATTAAATAAGCGAAGAAGACTCTGTATGAAGAAAATTAACAAGAGAAGAAGAGTAGATTGGAGCGCAAGCCAGGAAGCGAACGAGGGTTGAGTCGTGGATGTAAGAAAATGAGATTAAATAGGGCAGTTACTTCTGTTCAAATGAATCGAGAGGCAACTGTGAACGATATTACAAAATTCCATGACCAAGTATTTCCGGAATGCACCGAAAGGCCCCAGAAAATTAATATTAGCTGTTAAATTATAGCTCGAAAGATGAATGGTGGAAAAAATATGTGTAAGGGTTCTTGAATATATAAATATAAGAGAGAGAGAGAGAGAGAGAATTTGAATTTCCTTCAGGTTGACAGCGTGATACGCGCTTTGTTAATTTGCTAATAATAAATTCCTTATCGCTCTTTTGTCTTATTCCTCGAGCATGAATTTTATATTGGTGGACGTTATATTTGTAATGATAACAGAATGATAAGACAGTACGAATTTTGCCCTCACTATATGAAGCTCGTTTTAGTGATTTACTCGCCCCTTCCCTCCACTTTTGCACGACATTCCTCTTTTAGTACAATTAACAAACTCAACTGAATCAAATAATTCGTCCATCTACAGCCCCATTGTTTTTCAGATTTGTAACACTCCTTCAACTTAATGTATAATCTCTGTGCTTTCTTTTACTCCGAATTTTTTTCTTACTCTCTCTCTCTCTCTTTCTCTCTCATGTTGTGAATCTGTCGTTATCATGTCGCTATTCAACACCCAGCGGCGATTCTCATTTCCGAAAATGAACATTTATGGCTTGTTAAGGGTGCGTCAGGTTCTTACATTCACGCATAGGTAATCTTGTATACCGTTTCATTGCAAATAATTCACCTATGCGAATGTGTATTTGCGTGCGAGCGCGCGCACATATGGTCACTCGATGCCACGCGTGAAAAACCGAAGGAAAATTGGCGAGTATAACGGAAAAGTTGAAGAAATGTGAAAGATACGGAGGAGTGTGAAAAGTGGCCAGTTGCAGTACGAAGAGTTGCGTGTCCCTGAGCGCTTAGAAACACTATCAACAATCACTTTCTTCTTTTTACTTCTTTCTCTTTCTTAACCTCGTTTGCGAGCATTTTCGCGAACCTAGGGAAGAGTCTAAAGAGAAAAGACTGAAAAGAAAAGGTATTTCTCGGATACAAGAGAGTGCACTTTGGGTGTTTGGTGTTCTTCTCGTGGCCGTTGTTTCGTATATTATACCTAGGTTTTATTTTATTCTCATTTTTCATGCGACCTTCTAGCGGAGGAAGCGAAAAATCTCGGATTGGGTTGACCGCGATATCGCATGGTGACTTTTCAGGCGGTTACCTACTCAAAAATTTAAACAAAAGTGTTTGTCGATATTTCCCTTCTCCAGCACATTCGTATGCATCTATTGTGATATTGATTTTGCGGCCCACGAAACTCGCACTTGAACGCTCTTGGAAAATCAGATGCCAGGAGTACCATCGAATACCGCATAATCGATAAACGAAAAAATATCAAATATTCGTTGAACGAACCATAGGTTTCGATTTACTGACTGAAAATTTATTTGAATGTCTCTGACCTCAGTTTTTAGTCATTGCAATCAATTTTTTTTCTCGAAGATGCCGGTGTAACATCCATGAAAGTAGGTATAACCTCAAAAACCCACAAAGTTACGCGGGGTCTTAAAAATAAGATAAAGCTCCGGTACCGTATATCGTATATAGCTTACAGATATCATATGCAATACACATACACACTTTTCAATTCCGAGGAAAAATATCCATATTACTTTATAGATACGGATTCATGATCCAATTTAAATTCTCATTTCGAGATATGCTTGTAACTTGTACATCACAGCGTGTTTTTATCCATCTCCTTCCACTGCCTCGTTTCTCTCACTGTCTCGTATACTACTCTTGCATCATATATTTGAAATTAATATGACATATAGCCATATCACGTAACTTTTCCACCATCTCCGATGCTTCATCCACTGCCTCATTCATCCCTCATCCTTCGCGTCATTCTCGTTCGTATCGGAAGCTCTCTCCACTCTTGTCCTCATATATTTATTTATATTCATGTACATAAATCTCATACAAATATTTGACACATTTTCCGTCAAATCAAAGGTTTTAGTCCGAGGGTTTTGGCGTTTCGACGCTCGTCTAGAATTTAATTTTTTTCTTACCTTTTGTACAGAGAGCCGTCAGCCGTTATAGCTCCCAATTATAATTGCCGTACGAAATACCCCGTTACTATGATTTCCACGAATTTATTACTTGCAATTGACGAACAACACTTTTTCACCATCAGTAGTACAACGGAAAAAATGTCCTCTCATCGAATAATTCAGTATTGGCTTCATCGAAAAATTTCCAATTGCATATCCTTTAGACGTCAAGAGCCATTTTATTTTCACGAAAGACAGTTGCAAATGATAAAAAAATTTGGTGAAAATTAAAAGAAAACGTCCCATTTTTTTGTATCGTAATTAATTCCTTGAAATCAGAATACATATATACGTACGATATAATTCTAACTCTTTTTTATCCATCATTTAAAATACACGTATTCAACTAGGTATCGTCTCCCGGATATCCACTGGTTGTGTCTCTTCCTGTTAGGGATGCATCGACCTCGCGCCAAATGCCGATACAGCGTCACAGCCGAAGGGCAAATGGAGTTGGATACCAAGGGGGAGAGAGAGAGAAAGGGAGTGCCGAGCATCAGAGTTTCTCGTAGCAAGCTCGGCCACTAAGGTAGACGGGTTAATCTGAGCTTTGTTTAATTAGGAAGTTGTGTCGCGTGGTTCTCTCCACCTTCCGAAAGCATCGTTCGCTTCGACGAGAGAGCGACATCAACGTCGTCGGCATCTCATCTGCTTTCCTCCTACCTCTTGCTCTCCTTCACTATATATTATATGTATATATATAATATATATCCACTTTCTGTGATATATATCCTTGCCGTTTCCTGTTCTCGTCCTCTCGCGTTTTGCGTCCCTGGTGTACGATCAGGAGAAGAGATCCGACGCGAACGATGAACAGGACGCCTCTCTTCGGTGTGCTGTGTTGCCGGCATTGTTGTCATTGACGTAATTTCAGTAGCAAAACAACGGTTCCACTAATACTATATAGTATATACCGGAGGAATACCGTATTCACAAACGTATGGTCTCCAGAGATTATATTATTCGTTCAGCTTCCGCAACCCTTATGCTACGAAAAGCCATCAGCCTCGTCTATGCCATCTCTCCCTGTACGGTAATTATTTTATCTTTTGTGTCCTTGTTTTCTTCTATGAACCTTCGTCCGTTTACCGCATCCTATCGCATCATCCGATACTACGATATTGGGCCGAATTTACCCTCTGAGACTCGAATACAGTACAGATGCCCGATGTCATTTCAGATCCAGAGTGTTTTTCAAGAAGCACACCTTAAGTGAAATACAAACATTCTGGCCATTTATTTTAGGCTATCAGAGTAATTTGGAATCATTGACATTTGAAGATGGATGTGCCAATTTAATATATCCTAAAATGCTCTTTCTCTCTCGCTCCCTCTCTCTCTCTCTCTCTCTCTCTTTCTCTATATATATAGAGCAGCTATGAACCACGTCACATTACTCCAGATGCGCTCTTGATCAGTTATTTTATTTGCATTATCAATATATGTAAAACACCTGCTAGTAGTTTTAATTATCGAATCTCAGTCGACTCTGTAGTATTTTAGCTTTACTGAGACTCTACTTGAAACTATTCAGTCCAAAATTGATTCAAACAATGACAAAGTCATGAACTTAATGGTTATATGCAAATAATATGACAATTCGTAAGTTGGTGCAGCTAAGCTCGAGGATATGTAAGGTGTAGCGAAAGTGGCTAATGATAATCTATGGTATTCAAAAAAATTCTGGAGTTATGTCGTTAAACTCTGTGCGTGGAAAAATGATGGTGATCCCCATATCTTCGCAACGGGTATATTTAATTATTATTTTTTCTCTGTAGGGGATCTCTGCTCTATAATATATTACAGAAGATTCTAGCTGAAAAAAAAAACGAATATTTCAGCCGGTGCCGCTCCTGTACACAGTAAAAAAAAATATATATATATATTAGTTTAGAACCTATTTAGACTACCAAAATTTTGTGCACATAGAATTTGAGGGAAATAACTCCGGAACCTTCTCTAATATTATATATCGTAGAAAACAAAAGTCAGCCTAGCATAGATCTTCTACAGAGGAAAAAAATACTTTTTTTTTGGCCACCAAAAACTTTCCCGTCCATAGAATATGAAAGAAGTAATTTCATATCTTTCCCTGATATAACAGAAAGCAGAAAAATATGTTTCAGTTGGCGTTGGATAATTTTCATTAAATGTTGGCTGCGAATGTAAAATAGCTTGCGAAAAACCGACAGAGCTGTCAACGATTTCGTTGGTGCAACGTTGCTAACTTCCATGTCCAGAAGAAGGTTATATAAAATGGCTTATCTGCCATTTTAACGAAGCATTGCCTATTATTAGTCTAGTACAGCGTCTCGCAAAATACCTTACCAACACAAGCCATAATATAACCCCCACCATACTATTGAGTACAACGGTTGGGACTTTACATGATAAAAGGGGTAATTCGCATGACCGGTAATTATTATTACAAAGTTATAACGAAGTCTCTTCGCGATGATGGATCTCACCTATGCCATTCTGCGCACCGCCCCTCCCCCTCCTCTCTCTCTCTCTCTCTCTCTCTCTCTCTCTCTCTCTCTCTCTCTCTCTCTCTTTCTTGCTCTTTCTCTATTTTGCCTCGCGACTTCGTGCACTGCTCTCGCGTCAGACAAACGCCCACACAGCGTCAAGTCTCGATCGTGCGCACGCAGTTCAAATTTCTTAACGACCTGTAGACTCAATTTTCTGCAAGTACTTTCCCGAACCCACTGCGCCACTTTTCTAGCCTGGAGTATCCTCCGGCAAGCACCAACTAACTCCGGCTTCGCTCGCGTAATATGGAATATGCGCCCTCTCGTCCCTTTAATATATATATATATATATTCCCATACTTACGTACACGCACTTATGCTGGATGTATGTGTATGTGAACAGAGGAAAAGGGGTGAGTGGGAAGAAGTCGGAAGAAGAAAGTAGAGGCAGTCTAGCTGACGCGCATAGAAATGAGATTTTATCCCATGCTTTTCCATAACTGCGTAATTATCGGCGTGTCGCTTCTTCGCACTGAAAGAGAGAGAGAGAGAGAGAGAGAGGGAGAGAGCAATGCCCCGGGCACATGATCATCGTATATATATGCCAAAAGCTGCATCATCCAGAAACATCCACGGACAACGTAGAATTCGATATCCCGAAGCAAACTTCAACGTCCCTGTTCTCATTTTCTGCTCGAATCTCGACTCCCTTTTGCCCATCTTTCATATCATCGCCGATGGATTCTTGTCATCACGTATCGACGGACATTATAAAAATCTCATTTAATCAAGTGTAATGGAGCTTTTGAATTAGCATGTGGGAAAACTTCTGGGGTAGTTATAGTGTTCCCCTTAAGATTATCGGAAAGGCATGGGAGTGCGAGACAGATAGTCGCAATTATCGAAACAAGCGTTCTCGAAGGTGGTTGATATTTCTTGAATAAAAAAAAAAAAATTAGGTATAATAAGCCCGATTGATAGATGGGTGTGGAGTAAATTTGATTATTGCCGAAATATGTACACTTTCAAAATGGTATTGGAAGTTTTTCGAATCGATCGCGGTATAATGCACCTCACCATACAGACGCAGACGATGCGAAACTCTTCAGTCGATTAAAAAAAAAAACTGGATAATCGCCCTTTCTCCAATAATTTGCTCATTCGGACAAAATACGAGATTATCAAACCCCACCTAACAATTGCGCAATTGTACCATTCTCGTCTTTTACCGCAATTATCGGTCGCTCAGAAAATATTGAGGTCGAGAGTAAATAATGCAGTATCCACTCTGACATTCATGGTGGTCAGCTCATCATAATATCTTTACCAGAATAAGGCTTTCGCGAACATTCTATACCCAAACACAAGTCTATCATAGACTAATAACATAACCGTAAAAACGTAATTCAACTGTTTTTCATCTCATAAAACCCAGTTATGAGGGGAAAAAAAATGAATCGATTAAAATATATGTTCAACAAATAATTGAAGCCTCACAGTGATTCAGAGTGCTCACGATTGCCCAGAAAAACTTCAATGAGCTCCGAGGTGTAAAAAAAAAAACAATTTTTACGTGTTAATTGAATGGGGGAATAATTGAGACTCGATGCGCGACCTCTTGGAGTTATCCGACACGGAGCTCAAATTTTTACAGGATCATTCTTAGGTTAAATACCCACGTCCCAAGTTGTTTTGGACGAAGTTAAAAATACATTTATTTTTCTGGCCGGGCCTAATATATATTTATACCTATGAATTGGCGATAAATTCTTGCACGCAACGAGTTCTTCCACATGCAACGTAGAGAGAATTTATGTACTTCTGCAATGTTTCTCCTCTCGACGGGTATATACTACTTCAGCGCGCCGTTCTATATTACTCTCTTCAGGTTTGTTCGACTACGATACAAGAGCGTCTCTCTCATTCTCTATCTACTTTCGCTACTCCATTTTCCTATATAGCCCACCCCGATTTCACCACTCCTTGTTCCCACCAATATTGCAACTCCGTTTCAAGAAATATTTCGATGCACGCACACGAAACGACTTGATACCACATTTTCACATATATACTGGGTTGACACGATGTAGCTGATGAATTGAACGCGGCCGCTCTATCTACGTTTAACGGAGCGGATGCGTTCGTTTCGTCAGTTTCTCCGTGTCAACTCGGTAAAGAATAAATATGTATCTGTCTTTCGTATCGCAGAGCTTATTATTTGTCTCCATTTGAGCGTCTCATGAGTGATGAAATTGTCAGTTATCGTACACCTCGTGATAGACCTATACTTCGCCAGTAAATTCGATCATCTGAAGCGAGTGGAAACAAAGTTCGATCAGTGGTTATATAGCAATCGCTTGTAAGGACTTGTTACGATAGATTTACAAAAATATATCCCTTCCATGTCCATCGCACTATTTCCTCATTCTAATGGCTTGCAAGTCGCTGGTTCGAAGCTTTCTATGCCTCAATTTTGATGCCGAAACATTTTCGTGCACTGTAAAATTACACGTGAATAACATTTCGAAGAGTTTTTCCATTACCGGACTATGTTGTACTCGCTACTTTGTATCTGCAACATTATCGTAAATGACGTTCAGCAAACATACACACACACACACACACACACTCCACCTACACTATATTTCATTCAATTATCAGAAGACGAAACGTCGAGAGAAATGTAGTTCTCGAGGAGACGAGAGAATTCGATATTCTCCAATCAATGTTGCTACTTCTGATACGCACTTATATATCGATGCACAAATTGACGATCAAAGAGAGGGAATACGGAATGCGTCGTGAAAACCGAGTTAACTTGCTTGAGGATTATTTTCTTCAACCAGCTATTTCACATGCGTTTAATCACTCAATTACGGGCATATTGTTCTTCAACCGTATCCGGTTTCCATAATATTAGAAGGAGGCACCGACGTCTCGACTCCTCTATCATCCACCACACTGCTTCTACTGTTACTTCTATGTATTCACGTATACCAGTATGTCACTGTGGTAAATATGAACGTGCATTTACTCAAGTGACAGGATTTTGACACGTGCAAACTAAGTACAAGTTTGCATGCCTGATACAGTATTTCGGCGATGGACAAACACAGGGTTAACCAGCCGCGTGTATTACGTCTATAAATCTACCGGTCTTCGTGCGGAAAAAAAAAAATTTGTGCATACAAAAATTATTTGCTTTTTACGTGCTTATTAGGTGCCAAATTAAAAAATTAGGAAGAAAATGAAGGATTTTTTTTTCTCCACATGAGAAGTAGCTTTATAAACATCCGTGCGTATTCCTATTGGATCCTTATTGTTCCTCCGTTTCACCGATTTGC